>CM048934.1:16988296-17318296 GCA_026686955.1 Epinephelus cyanopodus
TCTTATGATGAGTTTACATTCACATCTAATTAGCCTGAAGAGAGGATTCAACAGAAGAGCATCCCATTATCAGCACTTCAGGAACAGTTCAAACATTTTGAGACATACTGTTACTGAATCTCTTCCTGAGAGTTTGATGAGAACATTGATACCACTCTTATACCTGTATTATGAACGTGAAGCTGGAGCCACTTAGCTAAGCACCGAGACTGAAAACACAGAGAAACCACTTTGGTTCCACTTTTCCATTGGCAGCTCCTGCTTTGCAAAACAAACCACGCTGCGTCGATTTACGTTTCAATTCAAAGTTGTGCCACACTGTGCCCAAGATAGACCATCTTAGGTACCAGGCCAAAAGCGTGACCTACCGCTAGGTTTTACATAACAAATAATGGTGGACTTTTATTGTTTAGAATCTATGGGAAATTAGAGGAAACTAAATGTGTTTATCACTAAATTAGTGGCTATTCTTCAATAACATTTGCAGCTACATAACAGGGGACTGTAGCCGTGGATCCGCCTGCTGCTTTTAAACTTCATCACTTAAGACAAGCCATCATCACTTAAAGACACACCTTCAAGCAGGTAGCCATGTTGTAATGGTAGTCAAACCAGTAGTCAAACCAAGTCAAGCCAAGCCAGCACGTGTATGGAAAAGCCGTGAAAGGGGACCATAATCCACCTACGAGCACCTTTAAAGCTCACTAATTAATGGGTCATATCTTGTTTTTTCATCTGCACAATAAAAACAAAGTGTAAACGATAATGAACACCCCATAGATGCACACCTGCATCTAAAGAGCCATTTCCTAATCCATCAGCAGCTGTAAATAAACTGTTTAGTCTTTGCAAGCTGCTTCTTTTCACACAAATTTCACCAACGCATTAAGTCCAAGCTGGACAGGAAGTAGTGGGGGGGCAAACTTTGGAAAGAACAGGAAATGATGCGAAAGCTGAAGAATGTCCTCCTGCCTCTTCCATGGCTGCCCACAGAGAGAAACTGAAACGCGCACACACACACACACACACACACACACACTACAACACAAGCTGGATCTAACAAAAGGTCGTTGAAAACAGGAAGTACTATAGAAGAAACATTTCCAGGTCAAGTTAACAAAACATCCCCAAACATTCTTTCCCCCTCCAGAAATATATTGGAAAAATCATCAGTCACTCAAAACACCCGAAAAGATGTAAAGAGACAAAAATACCTCCTGTAACAGAGGGTGGAGGGTTGAAAGGTCACACGGTTATAAAGGATTCAGCAATAGAAAATCAAGAATTAACGAGTCATATATGTCAAATTTACAGCTCTACAGCAAATTCTATCGCTAAGCATGCAGTAAAGTGTTCAGCATACGTGACATGGATACAAATACACGTTTGTGTAGCTGTTCAGGCTGATTATCTCCACTTTCAAATGCCTATAATTTAACTGTTTGTTTTATGGGGAAACATTTGTACATATGTTGTTCTAACCCACCGTAAAAATCATATTTGTGGTTGAGATTTATTGCACACTCTTAACAGTGCAATCCCATCACAATGTCTACTCAGTAGGCAGTAATTCTGGAGCTTCAGGTCGTATCGAATGATCTTCCTCAGCAGATGGAGTTTGCTCAGGTTTCATGGGACTGTAGATGTTCAAGTTTCCATTTTTTCTGAGCACTGAAACAACTACAATCTGTGACAACTGGGCGAAATCATACACTGCATTAAAAAATAAGAGTTTGTGCTTGAAATCCCGCTTTAAAGCTCGTCAGTTTGGTCACTGCATTTCTTTGGAGCCAGCTAAACTTGAACAAGAGGGTGGAGCTGTGGAGGAACGAGGGGTGGATCTGATTCATAGTCACTAAAGTGGCCATGTTTTTTTTTTTATGAGTAACTTTAAGCCTTAATCAAATCTAAAAAGTGTGAGTTCATTAAAAATTCACCCCTTGTACAGTTGTCATTAATGATGAAATTAGCTACAGAGACCAAAACCTTTTTTGTACCAGGTTGTAAACATGTTTATTCCTGCTGTAAAGTTGGGCATTTTAACATGGAGCTCTATAAGGATTGACTCACTTTTAGAGCCAGCCTCAAGTGGTCATTTAATGAACTACAGTTTTTAGCACTTCTGCATTGGCTTCTATTTCAAAGTATACTGATGAATAAATGATCATTTAGTCATTATATAAAGCATTTATCAAGAAAAAATGACAAAGAATTGGCTGGTTTGAACCTCTGAAATGTGAGATTTGCTGTCGTATATTTTGGTAGTCAGGTAAAGGTATCTGAGGAGTTCACTTTGGACACTCGCAAATTTGTCATGATTGGCCATATTGTGTCGACTATATGCAATGCATACCATTTGATTAATTTAGAAAATGCTCAAGGCATTCTTTGATAGAGGAAATAATCAGTAGATGTCCTACAATTATATTTTGTTTATGATTTTTGCTGCAATTTTTTGTGCATTCCTTTAGATAGTACATGTGTTGATTAGGAGTCAAATAAAACCAGTTAACAGCACTGTGGGTCTTTTTTACCATCAGCTGTCTCATTAAAATGCCCATAAAGCATCGCCTCTGATATAAACCTAAAACAGGCCCAAGCACACTGCTGTTCTATCCCTTCACTTAACTGCTGGGCAGGCCAGTAAATTCCTGCGGTTGGCCAAATTTAGCCTGCAGGCCTGCTCTTCTTTCAGCAGTGCAGGACAATGCAGCAAGTCTGAATTGAATATATTTTAATTAAAGAATGGACGATGATGTGAAGCCTGGAGGGAAAGCTCAAACAATAACTGATACACTTAAGATAAAGAGCAAAAAGCAGAATTAATGGAGGAAAATGAGTTTATCATCCTTCTAGGAGTCGAAAAACATGAGAATCAAATGTTTTTCATTTCCGCTGTTACACAACTCCTTATAAACGTAATGGAAACCTGTTAGACACAATACACCCCTTCATGAATCCAACGCAAGCCTTCGTATCAAAGCAGAAAAGTCGCACAAAAGCGCCATTTTCCAACCCTGAAGTTGAACAAATCATCTCTCCTCGCCAACTCCACATTTCCTTCCTCTGCATTTACATCATATAATTAAATCCACTACAGTATGTACATTTTCCTTGCCTGCTCCGTCAGTAGAAAAGAAGCCCATTTATTCACAAACATACAGTAAAATACTGTGCAGAGGAACCCTAGTGAGTAATTTCCTGATGGTTCCAAGACAAGCGCATTGGGTGTAAGAAGTCCATATAACTACTCTCCGTCTCAGTTTAGGTTAAGTGACTTTTAATGGAGCTTAGAATAACAGAAACAGCACACACGCCAAATTTCTCACACTTACTAAAATACATGCACACGTGTGTGCACGCACATATAAAAACACACAAGGTGGAGTCTCCACAGCTTGGCAGAAATGGTGACAACTGCTTGGCAGGCAGCTGCCTTGGAAAAGCAGGTAGTTGTGGTGAAGAAAGAGGGCACCAAAGAAAATGAGCAGCGCATAAAGAGTCCCTAGTTACAGTTGTACAAACATTTAATGTGTAGGATAACTGGCTGAGAATAGAGCCAAGAAGCTGCATTTTTTTCTTTTGGTGGCATTAAACTGAACACAGATAGCAAAAAGTGGGAGGAGAACCTTAATTTCTGTAAGAAGCATTTTGTCCCAAAATGTGTTCTCCACAAGAGGGAGCTGTTTGTTTGTCAGACCAGATCTACATATTGTTAAACTGCGCCACCTATGGAAAAAGAAAGTATGAGTAACAACAGCTTTTATCAGCATTTATCTGTAGATCTTACAATCTCCAAAACACACCCAAGACACACATAAACATGCCTTAAAAGTGACAATTTCAAAGACAAGTACACAAATCAGCTTCACAACTCGCAGCATTCACAGAGAAACATTTGTCTTTATCTGACACGTTTTCCCCACAAATACAACATGCTTTTGTTTTTAGCACAAGACTATGGCATTTTACGTTGAGTAAATTAGCCTAGCAGCTAACAGACTTTTCCTCTCCTCATATGAAGCCAGGGACAACAGCAACATTTAACAAAGGTAACGTCATATAATTCGGCTACAGCTCACAAGGTTCACTGACAAAACAACTGTCTTATACTAAACATGTTTTCAAATCAAATATAACATGCTAACGTTATTAGTGTGAGACTGGCATTTTTCATCATATAAATTAGCCTAGCAACCAGGTGAGATTTCCTCTGCTCATATGAAGCCAGGATAAATCACACACAAGACTTAAAATGCTATTTTGTGGAGGCTTTATTGTCTTCACAATTTATTGTTTCTTATCTGTGAAATTAAAGTAAACAGAAGCTTTGTTTCCACTGAGGGAAATGGTTTTAGCTTACAAACACAGACAAGAGGTCTGCTCCTGGGGAGGTGCATGTCAGGCTACGATGTAGGGTACGGCGTAGGCTCTACATCAACGCAGAGCCTACATCATAGGTAAAGTAAAACTCCACGCAGAAGTATAAATCCAGCATTAGCCTCTTTAAGGTAATTGTTTTGGTTTTGCGGCCACAACTTCACTGTTTTGGTTTGATTTCACTGCTCTTAAAGTGTTTCCAACAGCAGGCAGCTATTTTCAGTGGAGAAAGCTCTAAAAATAACTCACTGTACCCAACCTGTGAGGCACCAAACAGCCAACAGGCAAAGTCAACAATCAGCTGAAGACCCGCATATTTCTCATATGAGCTGTTGGACACTATATCAGACCTCAAACTACAAAGGCACTCAGAGACCTCAACAAGAGTAAATATTAAATGTATACATCAGATGGCCAGAAACATGCCTCACATGATCATCAAACTGTATGTGATCATTAACAGTTTGTTCAGTTGCTCCCAAAAGGCCAAAACATCAACTAAACCTCCAAACTTTCTCAAAAACAGTAGCTATGAGCACTCGTCTGCTCCTTTCCTGCAAGTGTCACTACTGTAGCAGCTGCGACTTTCCTCTCCTGTAGATGGTGCAAATTGTCCTGTCTAAATCTGCAGGGCCAAACGGCTGCTCTTAAATGCTTGGATAACAATGTGTGTCCTTGTTTTTTTATCCTGTGGGATTTTGACAGGATTTCATAAGGATAAGGTTGGAACAGAACTGTCTCTACCAGAGACAGAAATAGAAAAGTGCAGTCTAGGCAAGTTTGTGCCTAGACTGTGCCTAGTTTGTGTTTTTTGCCTGTTGACCATTCAGGATGATGCATGTTGAGTAACAAGAGGAACTTTGTGCTGTGTTACTGCTGTTGTTAGTTTCTTCTTCTTTTATTCTTTTTCTAACATGCCCCTCACATGCTGAGGTGAGGTTATTTCTGCCTCCATTACACACACAGCAGGTTTTTACACACCTAATAATGCCCTTCTGAGTCAGAAAAAGAAACAGACGTCCGTCCACTCACATGCCATCACCGCACCAACAGTCCCCTTGTGTTATTAAAAGAGGTGGTAACTAGTTTTGGCTTTTAACTAAGGGCCCTTTTCCACTGTTAAAACTATACAAGACGAGCCAAATGTGCAAATGTGAGTATTTCATCATCCCTGAGTGGCCAGTGTGTGTGTGTGTGTGTGTGTGTGTGTGTGTGTGTGATGTCTGGCAGCAGACCCCTACAGTACCTTCCAGAGGGTTCCTACAGTAATGACTGAAACACGGCTAGTGAAGGCCGTGATGTGACTGGCAGAGGTCAAAGTGCAACAGGGTCCCTCCCAATACTGCAGCCGTGATTGGCTATTAGTGTCAGTAACTTGTCAATCAAAGTGACTTTAATTCATGTGGTTAGAGTGCTGCTGCCAAAATACAATAACAGCTTTATACGGGCATACAGAAAGAAATACGCACACAAACCACATAAAAAAAAACACGGATTCATTCACATAAATGTGCACGGATTGAAGGTAATTACAATGCTGAATGTCTTTTTTACAAGGCCTTATTGTTGCAGGTGTTTTGAGCTCAAATTTGGTGTTTTCCATGTTCTTATTTTAATTGCAGGATCACGTGAATTCTCATAAGTGTTCACAGGAAAGTAGAAAATAGGGCTGTGTACTTTGCATAATAATTTTGTGTGTAGAGAGGAAACTTTGTAATGTGTTTTTTAATGAATAACTAGGAGCAACTGTTACTGTAAACATGTGGAGCGCATATGGATGTTATTGATGCACACACATCTCTAAACACACACACACCACACATACACACACACGGCGTTGGGAAAGCCCCTGCGAGTCAGACATGCAGCACATACCAGACACTGACACACACACAGAGTGGATTTAACTGGGTGGCATGCTCATAATCAGTTGCATTCCCAAAGCCATCTCTGTGAGTCCATCTGTGTCTGCGCTTGTGTGAATGAATCTATACTGTATGTGTGTGTGTGTAAATGTTGGCTTGTACGTGTGTGTCTAACAGCATTAGACAAGGGGTGCGCCTGCTGTAGAAACGGGAGCAGAAAACCCAGCAACGCTCTGACGGCTAGACCTGCTTTCAAAGCCAGAACGAGACTTGTTGCTGCCAAACAGCTGTCTGAAGCCGTCTAGAGGAGACAAAGTGAGAGTTCTGACACCAGTAAAATCTCCAGTTGAGTATTACGGCAAGCGTAAATGTCAGGAGACAGAAAAGCTGAGAAAAATAACAAAAATCTTTTTTTTCTTTCCCTTTTCAGTAAAACATTGTTCAAAACTTAGTATAACGTTTTTGGACATTGGCTGCATTTCCACCTACATCCACTAAGTGGCAACAACATAAGGTAAAGGTCCTGAAATAGAGACAGGAAAATCCGAGTGACATCTGGGTGATAAGAAAGTGCTAAACTGAAAATGTTTCATAGAGATCAGCATATAATTTAAGCTTGAGCTGAGATGCCGTTACATCTGACCTCAGATCTGCGGGGCAGTTTCACCCAACACCCTCTAATTCCCTCTTAAGACGCCAACTTGACGGTAGTTCACAGAGTGGAAATATTCCTGCCATTAGTTCTGCTTCCTGAGCCAAAATACCAACAGTGGGCTGGGTGGAGCAGGGTGGGAAACAAGTAACTGTTTCTCCTCCTTACTTCACCCAACTAGTGTCAGTGTGCTGCAAACCAGCTGCAACATTAAAGATTCTCTGAATTAATCTTCACATTTTATTTTGAGTTTGTGTCTCATCATGACAAAATGTGGTCCAGGGTGGCATCTGTTGTAGCAGACAGGGACAAACACTTGTCTTTATCTGGACACATTTTCCCACAAATACAACATGCTAACGTTATTAGCACAAGCCTATGGCATTTTAAATTGTATAAATTAGCCTAGTGGCTAGCAGACTTTTTCCTCTACTCATATGAAACCAGGGACAACAGCAACATTTAAAAAAGGTAACGTTACATAATCCGGCTCCATTACAACTCACAAGGTTCACTGACAAAACAACTGTCTCATACTAAACACATTTTCCCACACAAATTTACTATGCTGATGTTATTAGCACAAGCCTATGGCATTTTACATTGTATAAATTAGCCTAGCAACGATCAGAGATTTCCTCTACTCGTATGAAGCCACGATAAATCACACACAAGACTTAAAATGCTTTTTTGTGGAGGCTTTACTGTGTTTACAATTTTTTGTTTCTTATCTGTGAAACTAAAGTAAATAAAAGCGTTGTTGAGGGAAATGGTTTCAGCTTACAAAAATAGACAGGAGGGCTGTGTCGCTGTAACGTGTAGTTACATTTCTGAACATAGCGCTACAGCATAGGTACAGTGTCGATTTGACGCAGAAGTACAAATCTCACATTGCACCCCTGGCAAGCTAATTTCTTGGTGTGTTAAAAGAATGTATTTTAGGTCAGATTTTGTGTTTCCTGACTTTCCACAGCCGGGTGCAAAGTTAGCAGGACCCACAGTCAGAATGTCCTCAATCATAGGAATAAAGTTTTCCTTAAATCATCATAGGACTTAGGCACAAAAAAATGAAATCTACAATTTATCTCCTTGTTGACTTGTTTGCTTTAAGATTCAAATGCTTTTCCAAACTATTACTAACACATACACACACACACACACACACACACACACACAATCCCACACATCCACTCCTCCCTGCTCATCAGAGGTTATCAGCTTCCCCTCTGTGACACCCTGAAGGTCAAAGTTTACTTCCTGTGAAACATTCTTGATGTGTGAAAGATCGCTGCGGTGTGTTTGCATGTCAGCCTAGCAGATTCCTAACAGATCAGGAAAAGCACCATCACTGACTTCTCGTCTCCTCCCTCACCTTCCTTCCCAATTCGGTGAGTCAAGACCAAGACATCTCAAGTAGTGTCGGTAAGAAGAAAAAGAGAACAACAGGCGACAAACTCACATCCGAGACCAATGCTCAAATATTCACTTTGAAGTCATGAAAGTATTCAGGTAAAAAAATGTGTGCGTGCATATATCTCCTGTGCGTGTCAACAACATCTGAGCCCTTCATGCAATAATTTCTCATTGTTGTCGAGTCAAAGTGTTTACCTCCTGACTGCGAGCTTCAGTATCCGGTATGATCCCTTGATGAGGATTAGGGCTTCCTGTCTGCTGCCGTAGAGGGCGGACCCATTTATGTTAATGAGCTCGTCGCCAACTTTTAGCTTCTTGCACAGGGCGGCCTTCCCTCCATCCTCGATCTAGAGACAAAGAATCGGTTGAGATAAAAGAGAAAAAGTTGGACGGCAAACAGAAGCACATTCAGATTAAGAAAAAGATACTTCCATGGTGCCAAGCCGACTCCTCTAAAACCCATTTTTGGAGACATTTTTTGTTCAACTGTCTGCGTCCCCATGGCAACGGTGCCCTAACGAGTATCTCCAAAACAGCCTGAACCAAACATCCCACAGAAAACCATCACATTCCTCTGTAATAGACTGTGTGTGAGTGTGCATGTGTGTTTGCCACAGTGCTGACTGTGGGTCACACAGTGGTGAAGCCTGTGTTGTTAATGCATTGCTGGAATGTTTTAGTGCGTTTTGTTAAGGCTGCAGAGGGGTGAAACATTGATGAGTGTGTGGTGCAGTGTGGTGTGAGGTTTGAATTTGGCCGTAAATCACATCAAGGACGAAAAGACCAGGATAAAAGAAAGAAAGACAGGAACACACACGGATGAAAGGGGTAACTGACTGGACCAAAGACAGGGAAGGATTTGCACTGAATGGTACAGAAGTTAGCGGTGGGTATGATCAGGCAATTTTTCAGTGGTTTTATTCCAATATATAACTGTTAAAAATATTCTCATACAGTAAGAGAAGCATTTGAAGTGTAAGAAACTCCCTCCAGAGAGCAACAAAGCAAAGATGATAACGGAGAAACTCATCGAATTCATTTTGCTGGATAACCAGCCACTTTCTGTTGTTTAAAATGTAGGTTTTCGACGTTTGGTGGAACATTTGGAGCCTCGCTATCAGCTGACAAATTGACAATTCATCTCTGATACCTAAAAGGCTGATTAGCAACAGGGAACAATGCAAAGGGGTGTGTTTCTTTAAGATATGTGTGAGTTTAATGACAGAGCTACATTTCCCATGTTCCCTTTGTTGTCAATTTAGGGGTAACGCACCAATGTATTTTCAATTAGTGATGTGCTTTGAGTCAGTCAGAGAGTACTTTGGGGAAAAGAGTCAGGTTCAGCGGAGAGACGATACCAAGACGCACGTGAAGGAGTGAGATCGGTGTGTGGATGTACGGAGAAAGACGCAGGATTAACGTCAAGGTGGACATTTTGCAGTCGAAAACACTCGTTAGTGTCTGCGCAAGTATTATTTTGCAGCTTAATTTCTTCCATGTTGCAGTTTTGTACTTTTGTTTCGCTCCAGTTTGAAGTGAATGTGTGTTTTGAGCTACAGACATGGACGTTTCTGTGAGGACCGTCGTTTTTGTTGTAAATGCCAGGCACCATTTCGATCGCGAACAGAGGAGAAAGGAGCAGTTGCCATCACCCCCACTACCGCTAATTAGCTCTTTCTGTGAGGAGGGACGCAGCGCGCGGGACCTGCGTCACAGCACTGACAGTTAACTGAAGCACTGCGCCATCTTGCTGCTTCATCATCCTGCTGCATTCATCTACCAGTTCTAGGATCCTTCTGTACTGTGTTTCGAGGATGTGTGAGTGACTGGAGTGCAATCCACAAAAAAAAGAAACTCGTTTTTGTTTTTACATATATTTTTATAAATACAGAAATATCATGGCTACATCCCTCAAAATTGTACATGTAAAAAAGTTGCACAAAATCCTTTCGAACCACAGAAAATGTATTTTGAATGTTTTCATAACTTCATTTTTGAGATACACTCACTTTTATAAAAATCTGACAAAAACGAAAATAAAATGCACATTGTGCACAATATGCAAAAATACAACATGTACATCAAAATAAACTATTTGCAAAAGTGCCATCAAAGTTCAGAGTTCAAAGTCGAGCAATGCTTCTCACTAGCACCAGGGGAGCTGTGAAAGATCTTGTGACAGTTCCTGTCCACAGTGACACACAGAGGAACTTTACATGCCTCACACATGAAGGGAGTACACTTCCCACACAGCTTGCACTTCCTGCGCCCCTCGGTGGGTTTTTATGAGCCAGATACCCCTTCAGCGATGCAAACAGGGATGTGCTGACAGCTCTCCGGGACTTGTTGTGATGGCACTCCACACAGCTCACCTGTCAATCGCTCCTGGAAGGCCTGGTGCGTCATTGGCTGCTGCAGCTCCTTGTGGAGTAAATAGCTGTTTGTCACAGCAATGTCAATAAAATGATGCAGCACTGTCCCTGAGGAATAGGAGCCAATCAGCTGGTCTGACAGGTAAACTCCCCCCATGAAGCTGTTGTAATCTTTCACAGCTGACGGCACTGGCACCTGGACTGCTGTGTGTCTTCCACCAACCTTGGTCGCTCTTCTTACGGTGTCCCCTGAGAAGGCAGTGTGCAGAGCAGAGCACACACTTACCTCCCTCGTGTCCATCCACTTGATGTAGATAAGGGCTCCCCCTCTGATCCACCTGATTGTCCCTCATGGAGATTTTTTTGTCAGGGCATTGACATTTGTTTTTGGGACTCCAATTCTTGTGGCCCGAAATGTCCCACAGGCTCCGAACCCCAGGTCATGAAGGTGGCGGAACAGTGCTGGGCTGGTGTTGAAATTATCACAGTATATGTGATATCCAGACAAGAGACATCACAGCATCAGATGACAGCCCCTTCCCAGTTGCCAGAGTGGACCTCCCTGTGTTAATGCTGAAGTCCACAGTGTAGCCTGTGTTGTCAGACAGCACAACAAGTTTCATCCCCCCACTTTGTTGGCTTATTTTTTATGTACTGCTTCATGGCTTCACGATTTGCTGGGGATGGTACACAGCTTTGCAGGCTAGATGTAAACTGTCATACAGGGGGCATATTCTGTGCACAGTCATAATCATCTGTGCCTTTTCTGCTGTCATTGGAGGCATCTGCGAAAGAAAGAAAGAAATTTCCCGGGAAATTATGTCACTCCTTGGTGTCGCGGGTAGTGTCGCGAGAAAGACACGCAAGACAATCACGTGACAGTTCATGCTCACAAAGTGATGACGCTTAGTCCAACATAGGAAGTGCTGTGAATACCCGCTATCAGGATTATGATGTTTTTGTTCTGTGCGCTTTTTACTGTATTTCTACAAACCTATCAGTGCAAGGAAACAGCACTCTGGGACATGATGAATGCATGGTAAGTTAGTGTAACTCCTCTGGTTTTAAATGCAAAAAGAATTATTGCTCTGTCTTATCTGGTTGCAACTCTACCAGCATTTAAAAATCAACATGCAAATTGGATCGTGGGTGCTCCCGCCAGTAGGAAGGAGTTAAGTAATGAATGGTCAGCAGAGGACGAAGGGAAGGACACAAGCCTGAATGCTTCACTGTAAATCTCCAGGTATGCTCTGTAACATCAGAAGACGACCCAATGTATTGATTAAGCTGTTGCCTCATCTGCATCACACATATGCCACCAAAGCCACTGCCAACAGACTTATTTCACTGGTCATAAAAGAAATGGAAACACACAGATGTAGCTTACACCATACAAAGGAGCTGGCCTGTGGTAATGTTTAGACCTCATAAAGTAGCAAGCATGGCAGTGAATTACTTTGACATTGCGCTAACAACAGTCACTATGCACTTTACTGCTTTGTGCATTTCTGGTTAGATGCACAACTATTATTGTCTCTGTACTTACACTCTGTGCAAGTTAAAGTTAATGTAATCTATCAAGTACTTTGGTCCAGATACTTGCATTGAAACGTAATTAAAACAAGACATTGTTGTTCAAGAGGCAGCTACATGGTTGGTTTTGGCAAACCATCATTTACATTGCTTAAAAAAATCAAGGAAACAGACACAGGAAGTGGCCACGCTCAGCAGTCAGACAGGAGTCACGACACAAACCAGTCACAGCCGACAGATATCTTTCCCTTCTTCTAGAAACATTCAGTATGATAAATACAGAAAAGTTGATCATGTAAATGCAGGGCTACCCAGAGCTTTACATCTGTCCCACACACTTATAAACAGCGCCTGGAAGACGATCAGCTCTGCACTCAGGATTTCAGGTAAATAGGCATGCAATGCTTGTTAAGGTTGCTCAGCAACATCAGACGCAACCTGCCACTCACTCTTGAAAGCTGGCACAGAAAGGCACAAGAGTAGCACCCAGTGCCTGACCTTGCGTTTACCAGGTGGTTAAAGACACGTCATGTGCACGGCCCCTAATTTCCAGGGCTGGTACCTGCAGTTATTCCACAGGCTAGTTAATAACATGTCGGGCAGGAAATCCAAAGTGTGGGATCATTGTGAGAAGGGGAAGGACGAACCCAAGGTGATATGTAAACTCATCTTCATTGGTCGACTACAAACATGACGTATCATCTGAAACATAGAAGTAGCTACATGCCCATTAGCCACTTAGCACAATCATTACTGCTTTGCTGACAGCGTCATTAACAGGCGGCTCACTCAGTGTGTGACGTGCACTTGTAGATAAAATATAGGCCTATATTAATGAAGGTTCATTAGTACAGTTTTATATTTCTCTGTAATGTAGCACAGTGTTAACAATGTTACTGATACTATTCTTTCTCACACCTTCAACTCAAACCATTGTGTTGCCCCACCCAAAATATATAATAATGAAATGAGTATCATAAACATGCAGGCGACTACTTGACTAATGGCTCCAAACGACAACTAGTGGTCGACTAGAAATATTCTTGGTCGGGGGCAGCCCTATTGGCTTCCTTTTTCAGTCCTGGAGGTTGCGTTTATTTAATGGATGACTGATTCCATCAGGAGAAGGCTGGATTAAATGATTATTGTGGTTTTTCCAAAGTATTTTCTCTCATTTCACACTCAACAAATAGTCAGATCCTATTTCAGGGGTCGCCAGGCAGGTTTTTTTTTTTAACCATCCCCTTCAGATATAAAACCCAGGTGAATTCCACCATTAACCCAGAATAAATCATGTTTAAAGATGCTTCAGGGGCATATAAAAAGGAACATATTCCTGATTAAACAGTGTGGAAATGGAGAGCGGGCTTGTCCCTCCCTCCATCATTCATTCATTCTTTCTCTTGCTGCAAAAATCAAAGGAATGCATGTCATGGAAACACAGGTCGGATTTTACGCTTTTTGGATTTACAGACGCACAGCGGGTAACTTTGCCTCACCAGCCAACTCAAACATAAATCGAGATCTTTCATATATTAACTTTCTGCCGTGTTCTCTTGGGTCCACTGCTGTCACGAATTCAGACATCAAAAGGTTCACATTTTAAAATCTGACCCTGCTGAAATACCACTTAAAACATAGAAAACCCCCCGAAGCAGGCAACCACATTTAAACTGAGCAGGTTCAGCACAGCTTTTGGTTTTGACGTCTGCTGTTGACATTTCTTAAACCAGTTTAGGTAGACTGGGATTCAGTTCAAGACCTGGCTGATGAATTGACACTACGAGATGTCTGGCTTTGTTGACCAGATTAAGACAAGATAGAAGATTAAAAAAAAGGGGGATTTCGGCCTAATATAAAACACTTAACAATAAACAATGCAGTGTCCTGTTGTACATACATAACATACAAGGTGCAGGGTACTGCAATATTATGCAATAAACGACCTGCTGGCATCAATATACCTGAAAATGGTCATTATACAAGTCAAAACTAACTTAAACTGTGCGCTAAAATGTGACTTAAAATGAAGCCATTTCCCTTGATTTTTCTTTATTCTACTCTAATAATCAAACATCAATGTTGAACAGAAGAACGGGGGGAAATTAAGGATCATGCAATTAAAAATTTTGCTTTATCCTCACACATTACACACACACCCACAATCATACACACACAAGAGGCTCCGGCATGAGTTACATGCATTCGACACAGTGTTTATGTTCATTTGTGTCTAATGAGCTTTTCATTATGAAAACAATCCGGAGGCTTCAGTGGTGGGATGTTTAACACAGCTTGCAGTGTGGATAACTGTTCACACACACACACACACACACACACAGACACACTCATTTTCCCATGGATGGCAGAGGGAAATAGAGAGGGAAGAGGGAAGGTGGGCAGGTGAAGGTGAGGATGAAGTGAGGAAGGGCAGGAAGAAAGACAAACAGGAAGGGCAGAGGGAAAGTGAGAAGGGTGGGAATCAAGCACATGAGGATAACACGAGGAGGAGACAAATACAAAAAGATAGAAGGAAGGGTGATGAAGATGAGGTGAAAAGGGTGAAAGGATAGGAGGTGAGGGGGAAGGAGACGGGAGAAAAGAAGGAAGAGAGGGTTTTATATACTTAACCCCTGGGAGCAGGGACGCGGGGCATAATTAAAGTGTGGTAATAAGAGAGTTTATCACAGGCAGATGTGGGTTTTCTGTGTGTGTGTGTGTGTGTGTGTGTGTGTGTGTGTGTGTGTGGTTGATGAAGTCATTAAGCGGAACGGAAGGAGTCAGTAGCTTAACTTTAAGGTCCAGTGTGTACGATTTAAGATGATATACTGGTACTTGATTATCTGTCCCACCCTGGCAACATGTGATTCTTGTATAATAAAGCTCTTTTCAGCTGCTCTTGAGTCATTTTCAAAGTACTTTGGTTCAGTTTCACTCCAGTCTGACCTACATGCCCGTGCAGTGTGTGTGTGTGTGCCACGCTGCTGTGGGATGTCCAGACAGGGTGAGGTCACCCCAGGCACCGGGGAGACGAAGAATAATGCCCTCTTTATGTGCTGAAAACACACACACACACACACACACACACACCGGTCAGACACACCCTTTTATTTATAGATTTGAGGGGTGACTTCATAGCCTCGGTGGTGTGTAGTATGCGTGTGAGTGTGTGTGTGTGCGTGCGTACAGTGGCACTGTGCCCGTCATTGTGCACTGAAAAAACGGGAATCCCCATGCTGGTCACAGGTTGTCATCACTAGGCTATCACCTGACATGCACACACACACTGCAAAGTGCGTCAAACAACAGCCTCTTTATCAAAAACCCAAGAGATCAGCTCAAGCCAGAGGATCATTAACAGTAGGGTACAAAACGATCCTGTGGCAGAGTGTGTGTGTGTGTGTGTGTGTGTGTGTGTGTGTGTGTTTGGGTGTGTATTTACGAAGCTCTGACAGAAGTGATTAACACAGCAAACATCTGCACTTCTATATTAAACAGCAAGAGTTACTCAAGTTTCTTTACAGTACACATCTGTGCGTGTGTGTGTGTGTGTGCCATTGCAAGGCGGAGTCTAAACATGTGCATGTAAAACCTCACATTACTGAAAGGTCGAGACAGAGAAAATGAGTAGCTCTTTGGATAATGCTGCTTTAAAAAAGGTCTGGAAATGAAACATTGTGTATATACACAAGCACGACAACGCATGGGATGACACACACACACAAACACAGAAGAAAAGATGCTCAAAACCACTGGCATTGAGCACAGTTTTGGAAAAGTTGTGTCATTTCTTTGACTGTGAAGATATACAGCAATTTAAATCACACACATACACATTTGTACAGCACACACACACACACACACACACACACACACACACACACACATACACAAGCACTGGCGAGAAATACAGTGAAGGAAACACTTTCTCATTTGTTTACATGAAGACATCCAGGGAATACAAGAGGATCTGTGGAGGCCTTGGAAAAGCATTTATACGCAAAGATCAGAATCAATGTGTCATGTGTTTGAATGACACAAGCTTAACTGAGTGCACACGTGCACGCACACACACACACAACACACACACACACACACAGGGATGGTGCTTTTACTATCTAATCTGATCTTATATGTTTACAACTTGTTTGAAAAGCACTTATTCAGTCATTTAAATGTCACAAACAAGAAGCACGTCTGACTCCTGGCTGTCAGCGTTGTGCATCAGGCCGCTAAATAAAGCCGTCAATCTGACAGGTCAACACATGCCCCAAGACCCTGTGGGACCCCCTTAGCTCATTGTGGCCCCCCAGGACAAAGACCCCGAGGGGAGGGAGGGAGCAAGGGAGGAGGAGAAGAAGCTCCCAGGACCCCCTGCTGCACACCAGTTCCATGCTATTGTCTGCGCTGCCACCGTTCAGCTCCCAAACATAATGTCTCAACTGAGAGATGAATCTGGAGACGGTGGCGGCGGTTTGCAACGTGGAAATACGGCTTCGGGAGCTGGAGGCTGATGCTGCCAGTTCTTTATACAGCTCTGAAGGTAGAGCCCAGTTTCTCCCACAGTTCCTGTTTGGATAGTGTTTGAATTCACCTTAATTTCCACTGCTGGTACAGAGCTGCTTATAGTTTTCGTCTGAGTCACTCGGTGTTCGACCTACTCTGCAGAATGAGGTCGAGGACTGTGAATGCAAGAACTGCTGCAACATGTGCGTGGGTGGAGCAAGGCACCATCAATTCCAGGAGTTGAGGTTTAATTCCCTGCGTAGCTCCCACCAGTTCTTGGCTGCAACTGGAAGTTTCTTATTGTTAATTTATTTTAATATTTTGAAGTGTTTCCTTAGCTGAATCGAGGATGTAAGAACAGAGATACTGCTGCCAACTTGGACAGTGAAAGCAGCTGTTTTAAAACACATCTCATGTCCGGCGTGGGTGGAAAAAAATCCCAGTAAGAACCAGTAAAGTGCGAGACAAAACAATGTCCTGGTTCTATTTAAGGACTGTGAGAATCTGCTGCTATTCTGTTTCATTCAAGAAAGCTAAATATCCTTGAATTTCTGAACGTTTATCCGATGTGTTGTTGTGCTGTTGTAGTGTTGGTTTAAAGTAAGGACCTAGAGCATTTTATGGAGCTTTACCTCCATATATAGCGTGTTAAAGGTCAAAGACAACGAGCAATAAAGCTCCTTCCAATATAGCTACCGAGCTAACAACAGTCGTCACTATCAGATTTCGGGGTGATATTCCCTGTGTGTCTCTCCAGGTAAAGCAAGGCACTTTTTATTTCACTCCAGCAGCTGCTATTCTCCATCTTCTACACTCTCAGGAACACACACCCTCCGTCAACCTCTGCCCTCCAGTCCGAGCCTTGTGAGCTTCTCCTCCCTTCCTCACACCCACGCTCACACAAGGCCTTCTTTATCAGGGCGGGAGGAGGGGAACGGCCGACATGGAAAAAGAAAAAAGCTCCCACGCTCACACCAAAAGCGCTAACAGCTCGATGTGTTTGTGTTTGCGTGTGCACCGCCGTCTAAGTCCGCTGATCCCTGATGGTGCGACTGTTGGGGTGTGTTGTCCTCAAACGGCCTTTCCATGGGAATCATTAAGAAAGGGAGTAACGAGATAATAATGCCCCAGACGGAGAAGCCCCAAATTCTGGGGAAGTTTTCAGTGTTGTGGCCCCTTAAAGAATTAGACACCCCTGCTCATTGACACAGTAAGATCAGATTCAATACCAGAGTGACAACAGAGGAGTGGAGAGAGTGAAGGAAAAGTAAGAAAGGAAAGGAAACAATGAGAAGGACAATAGATGACTGGAAAGAGAGGAAAACGGAGCAAAGGAAAGAAAGAGGTAGAAAAGGATTTTAGAGTAAAGGAACTGGAAGAGAGCAGAGAAAAGCAGAGGAGAGGAATCAAGGACAGAAGAGGACAGGACAAGACAAGACAAGAAATGAAAAGAAAGGACTCAAGAGTAAAGGAAGTGAAAGATGAGCAGAGGAAAAGTAAGGAAAGGTAAAAATGGAAACATTAACTGGCAACATTAACTTCTTATTGTGCACTGAAAAGTGATGATATGAACGGAGAGAGAGAGCAACTGAAAGAAAAACAGACAAAAAGAGAAAAGAAAAGGAAAGGGGAGGTAAAGATGAAAGGGAAGGACTTGAGAGTACAGGAATTAAAGGAGGGCCGAGTAAAGGAGAGCAATAGAAAAGAAAAGAAATGAAATGAGGAGAGGAGAGGAAAGGAAAGGAAAGGAACTGAAAGAAGAGCAGAGGAAAAGAAAGGATGACAAGGGCAAGAGAGGACATAAAAGGAAAAGAAAACAGGAATGAGAGAAAAGGAAGACGAGTAAAGGGTAGATGATTAGAGATGAGGAAGGTAAGGGATAATAAAGAAAAGATAAGAAAATGAAGCAAAAGAAAGAAAGGGAAAGAGAGGAAATGAAAGGGAAAGAAAGAAAGGACAAGTAAGGAAGGGAAGGATTGAAGATGTGGGGAAAAGGGAAGAAAAGGAAGGAGAACATTGAGACAAGGATAAAGAAAATGGGAGTAAATCAAGATAAAGGGAGATTAGGGAAAAGGAAAGGAAGGGAAATGAGAGGGGAAAAATAAAATTAATCAATAGGAGATAAGAGAGGAGGAGAGGGTAAAGGAGGCAGGGAAGGAAAAATCTTTTGCACTTTTTAACATCTTTCAACATGTTGTCACTGCCTAATCAGTCTTCTTGACTAATTAGTAACCGTCCAGAGTTTCAAACATGAAACCACTGGAACATCCTGTGGTCCGGTCACATGGATGAGCACCAGCATGTGAGCAAACACTCACTCGCTCGTGAACATCAGTCCCTTCTCCCTCTCTCTCAGGTTAACAGAGTGTGTTTTGTTAAATCCAGAGGAGGAATGCCTCTCTGTATTTTTACATTCCCCGATCTGTTTGCCTCTCGTGGCTTCTTCCGACAGACTCGCCTTCATTGAGACGGACCAGTGGTCTCCACGCGGTCGCACGTCTTACTTCACCCACCATAAAATAAGGAACAATACTGCCCTCACTGTCCGCACTGCCGTTGTGTCCACTTGACATTTATTAAAGACAACTCGAGCATTCCTCCACTTACACACAAACCTTACATATGTAAACACTCTCGCCGACTCCGTGGTTTCTTGCATTTGTTTTGAATCCAGAATATTTTCAGCAATTATTCAAAATGTGCTGCGGTCACGATCTGGTGGGTCTCTTCACTGGTATATTTTTATTAGCTGCACTCCCGGGACCAGACTAAATATTTTAAATTCAAATTAAAAAGACCCCCCCCCCCTTGCCCCCAACACTCTTGCTTGAAGATGTGCCAAAAAATGTAGAAATACTGGTTTTTGCTTGGCTCAAACAGCCCCCGACTTGGGCGCCTTGTAAATTTAGGAGGACGCGGCAAAATGACAGCATATTCAGCACAACAGGCTGGATGCATCATGTGTTTAAGTGCCATGATGGACGCCCACAAGAGCTGTAACCTCAAGATTCAGAAAATAACATTTTAAGAGGGTAAAATGAAGAAAGATTTCTTGAAAATCTAGTGTTTAATATAATTTTTAATATCATTGGCTTCTTAAATTTGACAAGCCTGTAAAAGCAGATTTTACGACTAAAAAGCTGCCTGAAACAGTGTTTGATTGACATGTGATGTTTGGGAAATCCAAACCGCTTTACACCAAAGACATCCTTACCACCTTAATCTCTAGTAATACCATTTAAATCTGACTTAATGAAAACAAGCCCCTTATTACAGACCCCGAGCTGTCGGTCACATCAAGCCTCTCCTACCCAGAATGCTCTGCAAAGGAGCGCAGCAAGCCCCTGACCCTAAAGACATCCCAACCTGTCAGACCTCAACCCTAAACCGTCATCCACATCTATCCATCATAAAAACACACACTCAAACTCCCATAATCCACCACAACAACCACCCCCACACACTCTCACATACACACAACAGGGTCTTTCTAATCCACCATAAGACTGACACTCAAACAGTGACACTTCACCTCTGTCACACACACAAAAGAGACAATACACACTTTCTGGCAGTGTGATATTCTCCTTGTCACATGTACTCACACTGAGGTTTGTGTATATGTACACACCAAAAGGGAAAAAGTCCATTTTTGGGGTTGGATTAGAGCGCTCGGGGTTGATATGGGGACGACACAAACACACAAATGAAAACAGTTAAACTCGGAGAGGTTTTATGAGGACATTTAGAGGCTTCAAGCTAATAGAGACATACGAAAACACAAATAAACACAAGAGGAAACTGCGCTGGTTATGCAATTTGGGAAACTTAATCTAGAACAATGTTACATGTACAGAAACGAGAAAACAATCTTTGGAGGATTGTTTATTGCACATGAAGGTATATTTGGATGCAAGACAGCAGACATAACATTGTCTCTGACTTTCAATACTAGATTCCTAATGAATACAACAGATTCCACATTGAATATTTATACAGCTGCCATTACTGGATATTTGTTGCTGGGTGTTCATTACAACACAAATTCATTTCAAGCAAATTTCTGTTGACGTGGACGACCTGGAGGAAACAGACTAAAAAGCTAAATAAAAGAACCCCTGGACACATTTTCCCCACAAATACAGCATGCTGATGTTTTTAGCACAAGCCTATGGCATTTTACATTGTATAAATTAGCCTAGCAGCTAGCGGACTTTTCCTCTACTCATATGAAGCCAGGGACAACACCAATATTTAACAAAAGTAAAATGTGACTCCATTACAACTCACAAGGTTCACTGACAAAACAACTGTGTTATACTAAACACGTTTTCCAAACAAATACAACATGCTAAAGTTATTAGCACAAGCCTATGGCATTTTATGTTGTGTAAATTAGCCTAGCAATGAGTGGAGATTTCCTCTGCTCATATGAAGCCAGGATGAATCACACACAAGTCTTAAAATGCTATTTTGTAGAGGCTTGTCTTCACAATTTATTGTTTCTTATCTGCGAAATTAAAGTAAATAAAAGCTTCGTTTCCACTGAGGGAAATGGTTTCAGCTTACAAACACAGACAGGAGGTCTGCATTATTGCGTCACGTGGTTAAATTTCTGGGGAGGTGCACGTCAGGCTTCGGTGTAGGTACGGCATCCATTCAACAAAGAAGTATAAATCCCGTATAACCCCTATTTACTCATGTTGCAAATGCAATATATAGTTTAAATCCAACATTACAAGTAAGCTGAGGGACAGCGACAAACCCCAATGACATCTAACCAACCAATCAGCTCACAGTGGAGTCTGTACAAATGCTCATACTGTTATTAATTAGGTCAAACATCACAAGTAATCCATCACGAGTAAGGAAATAAAATGCACTGATGTAATAAAATAAGCTCAAAATTTAATTTAGTATCCTTTAAGGACAAATACAGTATTGTTTTTAAACAAAGCATTTATTTGTTTGCTACCATTCCACCACTAAACCCACAGCAACTAATTTCAATGTTTGATTTCAAAGTTTATCTGTAAAGCTTTAGTTGGATCATGCTGCTTGCCTTCATACTGCATATGTTGCCTTGTCTAAGTAGTAGTGTTAGCAAGTTAGCATGACCCATAGCCATGATTGTGAGGGTACGACCAAGGTTGGAAAACACTGGAATTTCCTTAAAAGTAAATGTGACCATGTGTCATTACATGGATTTTAGGTCTTATAGCTCAGCCCCAAGCTACTTATTTAATCTTTTAATGGTTATTCAATTCTTCTCTGTGACAACTGAAATATATACTGTGTCCACACACACACCCCTGGCGGTGTGTTTCTGGTGGAGTATGGAAGCCATTAGATCCGGTGACCAGCGCTGACAATAGCAGAGGTTAAAAGGCAGCGACCTGGTGACAGACAGGATTGATCCATCAATGTCACATATGTGTGTGTGAGTGCGCGTGCATGTGTGTGTGCCCTCTTTATCTCACACAGACACGAATGCACACGCACTGACATACGGGTGAAACATTAACTTCTTATTGTGCACTGAACGACCTTGCCCTCTCCGCTGAGATCTGCCTGGAGGCATGAGAGGGCGCATTGTGTGTATTTTTACTTTCTGTCGGATCAAAGCTGCCGTGCCAGCTTTCAAACTCTCCATATTTTATCTGGGCTTCTATTCAAGTATTTTTATGAGAGTCGTAACACATCACACTGGAAAGGTTGAGGCCCAAAATTGTTCAAAGTATCTGACATTTAGCGATGAAAATCCATCTGTGGAATAGATGCTGATATCAGGCTGAATTCAGCCTTTTGTTAAAATGGTAGTTTGGCCGTTGGACTTTTTTGCACCTGCCACATGTACATGTAGCCAGCTGTGAGGCAAATCAGTGCTTCTCTACGTCTTTATTTATAGGTGAAACCAATCATTAGTTGACAACAATTATCTTATACAATAACCGTATACCAAAACTGTCATCAGTGTTAAAACAACAACAGTTAATTTACAGTTGTGGACAGATTTGAGAAGCTACTGCACAGGGATATCAGATTTATGAGTATACAAACATCACTCATCTCTAATTAACACTTGCCACTGTAAAACAAACAGAAACCACACGAGGAAATTTACCTGGAAGGACCTTTATATTGCTTAACATTCCTACATCTTTGTTTATTTGCTCTAAAGCCCCTGGAGTTTATTATGAGTGATGCTTCACATAGTTTTGGTTATTTATATTTATTTTTTCCTCAGCAATTGAATCAAAATGTGATGAGAGTTTCAGGATTGTTTGCTGATGTTGCCAGGCCACTGTCAGTACAGTGCATTAAAACCTCATGGACAAAGACTAGGGAAAGCAGATTAAGTAAGTTTGAGTGCTTTACTCTTAATAAATAAGACCTTTTGTTTAATTTTAGCTTAATATCTTAATATCTCTGTGGAGTTTTCAACCACTGGTGGCACTAAGGAGCAGTGTTTTTTCATTTCATCAACAGATGGTAGAAAATAATAACTGATAATAATGTTAGCATGTTATATTTGTTTGGAAAATGTGTTTAGTTTAGACAGGTATTTTATCCAACCTGTGATGGAGCCGAAAAATTCTAACATTGCCTTTGTTAAATGTTGCTGTTGTCCCTGGCTGCTTATGAGTAGAGGAAAAGTCTGCTAGCCACTAGGCTAATTTATATAATGTAAAATGCCATAGGCTTGTGCTAAAAACATTAGCATGACTGACAAATGACAAAACCAAGACTTGGATTATCCTGCCCGAGTTGTGTGAGAATTTGTAAACAGATGTTTTGAAGTAGTTTTCCTGTTTTTTAATTTATGAAGAATTTTCTCAGCTTTTAGATTCTTCGTTCACCAAGTAGCTCATGTACGAACAATCATGTGGGGGTTGAAGTATTCCTTTAAATTTCATAGGAAATTTTAGTCAAATGGAGGATTTCCATGACTCGTAAAACCAGATTTCTTCGCTGCTTAAGTGTGTTTCCATTCACTTTCTTGTAAGTTCAAATGAATGCACATAAACAGGTGGACTGTAACACACTTAAAATGTAGTAATGTGACCAATGGGAAAAAAAGCCAGGGAAGCAGAGAACTATGTAGCAAACAAGGATGTTAACAATAAAGACATTAACTATGCTTATGAGGATTTTACGATTTTGAAATAAGTCACCCACAGAGGAAAAAACACAGCTACCGATGTGTTCAAGGACTCATAAATGCAGACAAAAAGGCAGGAAAGCTTCAATCTGGCAGCTGTGTCCAGACATCTGAAACCTTTTACTCTTCCTTCCCTGGCTGTCCTTTTCCCCCCACGTCTTCTTTTGATCTATTATCTCTCCATCCACCTATTATCCATCTATCAGCCTACAGCTAAGGCAGCTGAACACAACCCCCCCGCTCCTTTTTCTATTCCAATCAACTCGTCTTTCTTTTTCCTATATTTTCATGTATCTCACATCCTGTCTTGGTCTTTTCTCTTCATTCACTTTTTTATCCTCCTTAATCCACCATCTTCCTCTGTGCTCCTTACATTTCTATCCATCTGTCTGTCCCAGTCAATCCATCTTTCCTACATTTCGGTCTCCCATCCATCCCTATCACACCCTGACCATTGCCAGTCTTTCGCAAGCTCAGTCTGGATGTTTTAATCAAAGCTCCGGATGTCTTAGACAGAGATGACTCTTTAATGCTCACTTGGTTGCTTAATCAGGTTTGTTTGAACTTTAACTTATTTTTTCTGGGTAAAAATCGATCAAGGATTTGTGCTTTTTTTCCTGTCCTTACATGCTTTCCTTTAAAAAACAGAAGCATTTCTGCAGAGGTAACAAGTCTTTGAAAAAGAAGGAAACATACTGGAAAACTGTTGCAAAACCTGCAATGAAAAGCAACGTTTTTGCACATTTCTAGATGTTTAACATGATTTCTTATTGTTTTTAAGTGCAGTGCATTTTTCCCAAAGCCTCCCAACTTTCATAAAGAGGTATTCATGTTTAAATTCTTCAATTAGTCCACATTTCAGCGGAGTTTCTGTAGCCCACAGTGGTCAGAAATACTGTTTCAGAGGCCTTCTGTCAGTATGCAAAGATTAAAACCCAGACGCAGACATTAAATCCTTCTTATTTAAAGGAAAGGAGACATTGAATATTGATTATCAGCAGCTTTAATCAGCTTTCAGAAACCCCAATCCAACCAAAGTCACTCAAACCCAAGAGATGAATAAACAATTTGGGCAAACTCCTCATAAATCCTAACCACGAGAAATGCAGCACACCCACAGTCCCCCTCCACCCTGCACCCACAAATTTTGGTTACCCACTCAGAGGTTCCATTCGTCCCACTTCCAACAAGAAGAGAACGTGAGGAAAGTTCTGACTCGCAAAATCCTACTTTACATCCCCAAAAGTTACCCCGATCGCCTGACAGGGTCAGGGAGATGGGAAGGATGAAAGGATGTTTCCTTCAGACGCCACCAAGAGCAGACGGGAGGGACGGCGACGAGAGAAGATTCAGTAAACAAAGAGAGTTTTGTGTCATTTTAGACCACAAACTGGAGTCAACGTGCCAGGATAGCCACGAGAGTGGACCACATTGCATGGTGGAATGTGTGTGTGTGTGAGTGTGTGTGGTACATTCTTTGGTTTTGGGGCATGGCTACGTTGCAATAAACTGTAAACATATAAACACAGACGCATATTATGCCCCGTAATCTGACATAATAGCTCGGAAACTGCTTCTAACGTCATTAAACGTTACACGTAATCGCTGCAGTGTGGTTGGTGGAAATGCTATAAAGAGAAACTGGGAACAAGGTGGGATTAAACGAACAGGATAAAACAGAGTCTTCAGATGTTATTACAGCGTCAGACAACAAGGACTTAACATACAACAACATTGTAAGTCTGTGTTTACCGTAGACATTAGAAACACAAGAAATTTGGGCTGTGTGCTGGCAAGATTGTGGCAATACGATGCATATCACAATACAGGGGTTACAATTAGGGATGCACCGAACATTTGGTAACCGAATATATATTTCAAAGTGTTGGAAGAGTGATAGAAGAAAAGCAGTTTGCAAAGAATGTAATACTGAACTATCTAGAGTAGTGTTGCAGGGTATACTGGTGCCAACGGTAGACCGTGGTACTAAAACACCACCGTACATGATACCATAATGTTGGAGTACTGTAGTACTACGGTACCTCAGGTACCACTTCTGTGGGATAAGTTTAAAGTCCAATCGCAAGAGGGTGAGTGTCCACGCGCTGGCCACCTGGCACTCAATATGCCACTGCAGTGGTTTGTATCCAGTGACATTTCAGGTATTAGCTGAGCTACAAAGTATCTTTGGGCAGTGAAAGTTATTATTAATGTATTTTTACTTGTAAGCTAAATTTGTAATATATGCTACAGTGATTTGTTTTCCACAGAGCTCTATGGTGCGAGCATTTTACTCGCCTTTGGGACTAAAAATAGTTTTGTGCAAGCAAAATCATTCAGGAGCACACTGGGCGAGTACAGATTTCAACCAGCAGCAGAAACGAAAGGCGAATCCCGCCGGTTGTGGGTTGAACGTGGGTCACAGACACAGACAGGAATGTATTCCTGTCAAATAAAGCGGCCATGTGCTCCGCGGCGCAAGATGGCGGCTTATCGGCGACGGAGAAGCCCGGCTCCAGGTCCAATAATTTCCTCTTCTTGGTGTCATGATTGCCCAAAAGCACCTGAACAGCCGAGCCATGGCGGCACACAGACATGTGACGTGTCAGAGGAGAAACGAGCCGTTCACATTTCTCTCTTTGTGGCAGGTAACAATCCACAAACCTCACCACACTTAAGGGTCTGTTCTTTACTTGTCAGGGGAGGAAGGTGGCTGGTTGAGTTTTATTTTATTTATTTATTTTATTTTGATCCCCCCTGTGTTAATCACTTATTGATGCTGTTTTTGAAGTAACTGTAAGCAAAGGGATATACTGCAATCTTTTCTTAGATTGAACTTTAGGAAAACTGTCGTAGTACAAAGAACACACCACTGTATGCATAAAATCGGAGTTAAAAAAAAGTTTACTTTTAACACGTGATGTTTTAGCTAACTTTCCTCAAAACTAAGTGTGATTTTTAAAAAAGTTATCTTAATTGAAGGTGCACTCACTGGTTCCGTATGCATGTGACTCATCTTGATTATCATTACTGGATGTACACACGTTAGGTGACAGAAGTACCTTTCTTTTATACTTCTATTTTTTCAAAAGAGCTTCAGATTGGGGTTCAAATCCTGCTCATTTCCACATGTTCAACAGCTAAAGTATGTTAAAAAAATGTTCAGACATAATCCCCCTGAAAGAGGATGACAGACACTGTTCTAAGCATGCGGAGACCTTTACATCAAAACCTGCTCCATTTATTTCACAGCACAGATTTAATCTGAAATCTACTCTCAGTCCCTGCTTTCAGTTTCTTTTATTTTGTCTTGCTGTTGAGTTGAGAAAAAAAACTGTCTTGTGGGGGGTGCCCTGAACACACCACCTCCACCAGTACTGTTTCAGGAGGAAACCCTGAACTGCAGGTCAAATTTGCAAATCAGCAGAACACAAAACCCTACAGGGGTTTCAAAAGGCTGCTCTCCAGCGCATCAAGATGCAATTTTGGTGTAATGTGAGAAAAAAAGAAAACATGGCTGAGGTGCGCGCGCGAGTGTGTGTGTGTTGCCCCCCAGTGAGAGGGTAAAATGCAGAGCGCCGGACAAAAACAATAACAACTGCAGCAGCCTCAGGTCAGGACTTCTACACCCCCACACACACTGCTCACTAAATACAATAAGACAAAACAAAGTTCAGCTATGACAGACATCTCCCATGTAGCTTTCATATCGTCTCCACTTTTTCCATGACACACAAACGCACACACATTACAAGCACACATGATATAAATGTGGTGTGAGTTTGAGGGGCAGTGTGCTGCTGTACACAGAGAGAGGTTGGTATTTCAGTGTGTGCCTGCAGACTAAAAGAAACAGCTAAAGGCTCCACAGATCAGAGATAGAGACATTCCAACCCACCCCACCCAAACACACACACACTCACACACAGCAATTTAATCTGGTCTTCAGGAGTCAGAGATTTAGGACTGATATTGAGAATATGGCAGTATCTTAAAGCAAACAATCGACAATCTGGTTATCATACCCACAAACTGTTTCACTATCAACTTTCCACAAAATGTGCATTATCATTATATATATATATGTGTATATTTCAAAATAAAAGCCCTGGATATAATCCCTTCCTCTGTTAACACAAAGGCCTTTTATTGTGAAATGTTTGCATGACAGTGTTGTTGACAATGCAGTGGTTTGCACAGCTCCATAAATGAAGCCAGTACTGCCTTTTAATTGCGGAAATACAGTAATTACAATAGCAGGCATCTCTGCAGTGGCACTGCAGCAGCACCACTGTCTGTGTAAACACTGCACACATGTGAGCCGCAGCAGCAAGGTAGCTGTCATGCACTGATCATGCAGGTACTGTGGGCCAGGCATAAGTCTGAGCCTGAGCAGAAACAGCTTTTTGTTTAAGCTAACAGGTCACACTGTACATCAAAATATACATCTGCACCAATTTCCCACAGCCCAATGTGACTTATTTAAACTGTTTGTTTTGTCTGACCAACAATCCAAACCCCAAGACATTCAGTTTAGACTAAAGAAAAAAAGCAAACATTCATGTGTGGAGCTGGAACCAGTGAATGTCTGGCATTTTTGCTTCATAAATGACTTGATATGATTCAATTATTCCATTTCCCATCCTGTTCTTTATGCAAAACTCAATATAATTAGTTGGAAACATGAATAGGCTCCGTCTCCCTCATCAATATGCTCTATTGTGTACTATGTTGCTGCACAACATATGTTTTTGGTTAGTTAGGACAGTTAGCGAAGCAAGTCAGGGCAGAGGACATGGAAACACACACACACACACACACACACACACACACACACACACACACACACACACAGGAGAGACAATAGCATCTCTATCTGATGGCATCCTCATCTACCCCCTGCAGAGCAGATTGCTACTGGAGGCTACCTTCACTGGAATGTAGGAAGCAATACACACACACACACACACACACACACACACACACACACACACACACACACAGCTGTTTACCAACCCAAGACATTTGGTTGCATACCTTCGACCACATGTCAAAACATTCTTTTGTACAACCCCCTGATTTCTGTTACTGTCAACAGCAGGACAAAAGTCAGAAAGAGAGATTATCGTCTCCATCGTTGTTCCCTCTTCTGGGCGAATCAAATTCCAGACTGTTTTCAAACATACATCTGCTGGAATGCCCCCCACAAGAAACATGGCCCGATTTCCAACAGCAGAAGAAGAAGAATCCCTTTAAGCCACAAATAGAAAACAGGAGGTTCATCCACAACATCAATGGCCACATGGAGCAGTTCGAGTTTAGTTGAGGTGAACGTGCGCACCAAAATATTTCAAAATCCTGCAGCAAAAAACAACAGTACATATTTATCAAGTTTAGCCTCTTATATAAGATCTTGAACTACATACCTCGATATTTGCTAATACTAAATCCTGTTTGTGCTGTTCGACTTGTAGAGAAACTTAACCTCAAATCAAGGGGATGTCCTGCCAGTTGACCACTCATACAACTTTCTCAATTTGCATCGCCATTCATCCAGTAAGTACATCATGAGACCTACCTAGCACCTAAAACATCCACCAAAGAAGTTCATATAAAGGATACATGACATTTTCAGTGGGGGAAAACCACACAATCTAACAACCACCAAAGAAATAACCCAAAATTCAAAGAAATACCAATGATTTACTCTCCCAAAAACAAAAAAGGAAATATAAGGAGTTTAGCTCAGTCAAAGTTTTCATCACAAACAACCAAAGTTACCTCCCATTGTGGGTCAGTAGTGCGCTGTTGGTTTCAGTGGTTGGAGAGCCTGAGAGATGGGCTCATTGTTGGCGGTTTGACTGAGAGGAGAATAAAAATGGCAATGAATCCAGCTTTATAGAACATGTGGACCGCAAGGAAAACGGACTGTGTGGCGAGGAGTGGCCAAGCTAGTGGTCAGCTAATACTCTCGGAACAGACTGGACCTGTTTCTTCATGTGAAAAGTGAATAAGATGCTGTTTTCAGGGAAAGTTTGGATGTTTTGCAGTAGAGTAATAAGGGGTAGTTCTCCATAGTCAGTGTATCACGTACAGTAGTTGTCAGTAAGCACAGTTTGGACGACCACAAAAAGTTATTGTTACTTACTGTTAAAGTGGATTTCTAACCTGAAGAACTAATCTCCAGAGCTACGACTTGCCAGAGAGTATATATCTGGCAATTGTCGTTATGATGATGGGATTGTGATTTGTTTAGCTCTGGGCGTTTCTCAGCCTCATCAATGAGTCTCTTCTTTTCCAGTCTTTGTTCAACACAGGACAAAGCAAGAGCAACAGAGCTCTCGTAATGCATCCATAGTGAGGAGAAGAGTCAAGCTGCCGTAGGAGCAGAGAAAAGGAGCTGCTACGGGAGCTGGTATGTACAAGCCAAGAGCGAGTGACGGAAAAATGCATTTAATTCCAGGGGCGACAAGGCTAGAAATAGGACATTGGCACCAAGTGTTGCGGGACAGCGTGTCTTGGAGCGCCAACGCACGTCTAGCCACAAGTGTGTTTTGGCCTGTATACTCTATGCAGGTTTCTCCTTGCAGAACACCAATATTGTCCCTAACTATAGGTAGCAGTGTATCAAAAACTATTTGGCACAGGACCCCCACAAAAGGGGTGTGTCTGATGGTGTGGTGTCACTTTCACTATGCAGATACCCTCACAGATGCATCAAGCATACATCAAGACTGATGAAACCTCCTTTTTTCTTTGACATCTGAAACATATCTACGACCTACCTTTGTATAAAATCTCTTCTATAAAACATCGCTGCAGACAAATTGTAGGTAATAACAACTCCCTCATCTCTGTAATATACACACAAAATGAGAATAATGGAGATAACGACGGCTGCACACCGGCCCTGCTCTGCTTCAGCCCACTCAGACAGATTCTTGTACAACATGTAGACTCTGATGTTCATTTAGATAGCAGACATGTCTGGTCTGCAGAGGTCTGGAGTCCAGACAGTTCACACAAGCAACTGGGATCCATCAAAACAACTGGGATTGATTCTTAAATTCACAGCATTAAGTTAGACTCATCACTGCAGACAAGGGGCAGTGAAATTCAGCAACACCATCTTGGCGGTTTTAAGGCAAAGGCTGATTCACATTTTTTTGGATGCCAAACTGTCCCGTGGGAGCACCCGCCTTAAAAGTCTGGGACCACAGTGCAGCCAAAAAACTGTTGAGGAGACACAAAAATGTCCTCAGCAGAGATCACCAGAGAGCTCACAGTAGATCATAAAACCACATACGAAAGCGAGCTGACAGTTCAACAGCAGCAGCTGCTCTGTCAAACGCAACAATGGGTGGAACTCAACGCTCTGTCATCACAACAACCACATTTAACACAGAGGACATAAGAAATGTCACAAAACACATGGAAATGACAACTGGTAGAGTCTTAAAAGATAAATTACCCTTAAAGCTTGGTTGCATCGTGTCTTTTAGTCTGTAAACATGCACTCTTATTTCCACGCCACCTCAACAACCTTTACATGCATTGTCATAAAACATGGTTAAGCCTCGACTGACTGACCGGCTAATAACTCGCCAACAGGCTGATAGGCTGACTCACTGAATGGCTGACTGAGTAGCCAAGCTAATAACTGACTGGACAGATAAAACCTTAAACTCACCGTGTCATCCCACAGCTGATCAGGGGCTGAACAGAAGACAAGTATTCCATTCAGATATTCAGATCATTGTGAGCACTGCACATGTAGGTATGAACGCACACATGTGTAAAATCTCCACACCCATCCACACACACCCAACAGTGGTAATTTGTTATGCTCCCAGAGGAATGTTGACCAAATGGCTTATATCCCTCTGCTGTCTCAGACTCAAGAAGCCTCCCTTCCCCCCACCAGCAGTGAACACACTTTACAAAAAGGGTCACAAACACACACACATGCACTCCCCCAAAACATGCACATCCTGAGAGGACAACGGGCACAGTTTTATGCACTATATGTCTCCTGCATGTTTCATGACTCACTCTTTCAAGGACACGCTCCTGACATGCACAAAAAGTCACTTTAACAATCTTTTTAAACCTGATATAAATCTGTGAGAGTATCACACAGGGGTGCAAGTTACACATTTTTGATTAGTTGTTCTGGACACTTCTGACTAGTAGGAGACCCTGTCGCAGACCCTGAACCTGCTGGAGGGATTATAAATATCCAGTCTGGTGTGCTTTTGATTTCTCATGGAAGAAGAACTCGAGGCGTCAGGAAGAATGGGGTCCAGGGTGCTTAGCTTAGCTTGCTAACACCACAACTCAGGCCTTTCACAATTTGCTGGACCCCAAAACGATGTCTTCAAATGGTTTGTTTTGTTCTAAACACAAAGATATACCATTTAAAATTATATAATACCGAGAAAGCCTGTTAATTCCCACACATTTCAGAAGCTGGGATCAGCAAACACTTACGAGGCTTTTCAATGATAAGATGATTCTTGGAATAGTTGTGGACTAATTTTCTGAAGACCGACCAATCAACTGATCAACTACTGTCAGCGCTAGACTCCTAATGACACTCCTCTGGCATAAATCTCAGTAGAAAGAAGATCCACACTATGGCCACAGACAAACGAATACTTTTTAAATTCAAAACGACATTTCTAAAGTTACAGTCTCTGAAAATATGGGTGTTTCCCTCCATTCAAACAAGCCTGAAAACACTTATGAGCATTTAAGTACACTGGGCATGCACGTGCCAGTGTAAACAGGAAGCAGATTGTCTTCTCTGCACGTAGTTGCTTAATTACATAAAATACTACCGCAATGGCGATAAGTAAGACCAGAGATTACTTTGCTTGTACTAACAGTGTGATGGAGCTGTTACTGAAAGTTACACACGAGTATAAGGCGGTCAAGTGGGCGGAAATCAGATTGGGAGTCACTGCAAAGCAAATACGGCGCCATATTACAGTGGCAGTCTGGCGGCATTATCCATTGCTGGAGGAAGCCATGACAATAAGAAAAGAGTGCCAACACAAAAAGGATGAAGTGACAAAAGGTATGTAGATCTAGCTATAATGTTCTGGCTTGACACCATGTGATGGTTAAAACTCAATCTGGACGAAAACACGAGTTTTTGCATCAATACATGAATTACAAAAGTTGTCAGTCTTCTGTATGTCTGTGCATTTTTCTGTATGTGCTCCCAGGTAGCCATATTGGAGGTCCTCAGCTCTTACTTCGTCCCCCTTTCTTTCTAAAGTGAGAGGATTATGGCTGCATTCAGCTGTGGTCCATACAGACACAGTAAATCTTGTGTGGAGGCTGAAGGAAACTCTCTAAACCTAAAACACACACACACACACTCACACATATATACACCTCAGCTCTACCGTCAATCCATGTTCCCATCTTTCTCCCCTTTCCTTCAAGGACTTAACACTTAATCATTAAACACTCCTCTACACCCCATTTTCCCATCCAGCACTCACCGCCTGAGCTACTTTATTGTGTGTGTTTTAACTAGCCACTGGACACAAAACAGCCACAGAACACAGTTTGATTTTTATCTCCTTTAGCAGTCCCAGTCACATTTTCCCAGGGGCTGTGTTACTGTGTGTGTGACTTAGTGTGTGTGTGTTTCCAGATGACTGAGCCAGGCTTTTCCATTCCCCCCACTGTGGTGCTGTGGTGAATATAGACGTATACCGGCCAACATTTACACCGCCGCCGCTGCGACTTTTCAACAGAGCGAGGAGCGAGGGACAGTGAAGGAAAGACTGAGAGGGGGAGCAGAGGTTGGATGTCAGCCGGCCTACTTATGCACTGAACTGAACACACACACACACACACATACACAGACCACCCCCAGCAGAACACACACCAATAATTACTTGCAGTAATTCAAAGGCACCCTCCTTATTTCCAGCAACTCACCGCCCGCAGTGTGGAACCGTGAGAAGAGGCTGGGAGGAAACGTCGGCCCCCACGACTTTATCGCACAAGACGAGGTCACGTCTAAATCTCTTTCAAAGCCCCCCCCAAAACACACCTGAAATTAACCCTTTTAGAGCTCTGCGGAAATAACACAGCATGTCAGTCTGCACGTCCATCAACTCCTGTACTTCTTGGGTTTGTTTTTGCACAACAACATGATTCTTAAATATGCTTGTGTCAATGTAAGCTGCTGCTTACAAGAGCAGAGGGGTCAATAACCTGTAAACTATGTGACAAACAAGCATAAAGCAATTCAGAGAATCTATCTTAACGAAACACAATAATTCTTTTCAAGGATTCCCAGAGACACCCTGCTGTAGTGCACATTTCTACCCCCAACTCCTCTTGAAGTCGTTTCAGTTGTCTGTCAACACTTTGGCATTTTTACCTTCCAGTGAATGAAGTGACAGGAAGATGAACAGAGCCCCATTTTGCCAGGGATCCCCCTTGGGAACCCCTTTTAGCTCCCCTCTGACCTCCAAGTTTGAGAGTCTAACCACTGCTTTACATTATATAGGGCTTTTTTTTAAAGCATTGACAGTGACAGCTGACAAACATCAACTGGTCCGGATATTTAGCTGGAGCTTTGGACAATAACTTTTTATTCTCTGCAGGAAAGGAGGAAGAGGAGGAGGAAGAGTGGATCTGGCTGTGCAGAAGTCAGAAAACACACATGAGAGGACGCAGGAAAAGCAGACTTCTTGCGTTGGGTTGAAGAGTTGAAACCAAAGGCAGACTGAGAAGCACGTATGGATGAGAGAGCAGCCACACACGCCTGCAAAGCTAACCACAAATGCTGTTTTTGGTGGAGCTTGAGTGTTGCAACAACCGCAGCCTTACAAAATAAAATTTCTACAGTCAGTTTGGGTGAACAGTAGAGCAAATATGAAGCCAGAGGTGTGGATAGATAGAAAAATATCAAGACAATGATATGTAGTGCAGCTTGAGACTTTCACTTTCAAGCACTTTAAAGTCACTTAAATCACACTTTTGAGCACGTGTCAACGATGTCCATTGACATTTGGTGAACTTACTTTGGTGATGATGAGCGGCTCGCCGTGCTCGAGCCCTCCTTTCAGCGTGAACCCCCAAGGCGCGCCCCCGCTCAACTGGACCTGAATGTGGTGGAAAGACACGAGCTGCTCCACCGTTTCCATTCTCTCCCTCCGCTCCGTTTATCCGCCTCTCCGCCCGCTTGTCTGTCGCTTTGTCAGCCCGGCTTCAACTGCTGCTGGCTAGCGGCGCCGGTAGCGGTCCCTCGGCTTCTCCATCACCGCTCTCACAACAACAACGGCTGGTTGGATGGTTGGATGGATGGAAGGACGGAGCGAGTGGAAGAGGGGGAGGGAGGAAAGTTTCAGCTACTGTCAAGCCCCGTGAAGGTGTGCACTCAACATGGCGGGTGCAACTTCCGGTCAAGGTGTTTCACGGCCTAGAAAAGTAGACTTTAGCGTGTTTTACAGCTCAGTACTTTCACACGCTATTCTAAATATTACACGGTTTCATACTTTAAACTTATTACTCACTTTCATCCCAAACGAGCAGGTATAACGCCTCTATTTGTCGTGTAAATCTACTACTTCCGGTTACGTTCGCCAGCTTGACACAGCTTATAAACTTTGGGAAAACTTTGGGACTCGAGGCAGCAGCCCCGCCCACTATTCGAACAGCGGCATGTGATTGACAGAGAGGTTAGCCAATGGCGGGGACCCTCCGGCTGAAGCTGTCCAATGAGAAGCGAGAAAGGGGGAGGGCCACAGGCGCAACAGCCGCTGTATTGTAATAACATCAGGCAGCAGGCTCCCGGCGGCAACTTCAACCAAATCACAGTAACAGCAGTGAGCGGCTCGCCTCTCGTTTGAAACACGAAACCCGCCACTTTGCCACACACCCCTGCAAAAACTATCACCAGCTCATTTCATTACTAAAGGCCGAATTTAAGCCCAAAAGAAGAAAGATCTTTTAGTGCTCTTGCAATCATATTTAGAAGGCTATTGTGCAAATATCAGCAAAACTATAAATCACACAAAAATAAGGTGTCATTTGGCTGCTTTAATAACTGAAATACTCCTACCAGCTTAGGGTAATGTGACTCAGTTACCAATGGCTGAAAGTAACTCAATACATTTACTGCACTTAAGTACAGCTGTGGGGTACAAAACAGAAGATATTCAACAAATCAATTATGATGTATTTTATAGATTATGACTTGATTGATCCTGAAGGATACATTTAAAAACTACTCAGCAGCATATAAAGTAGTTAAAATTAGCTCCACCTTTACCAGCTGCAGAACAAATTAGTGTCAATAATTATAATTCTGTAATATAATATAGGCTACATTATTCTGAATAGGCCAATTTGTCCAATAAGTACTTTTACTTTTGTACTTGAAGTAAATTTTGAGTGCAGGGTATTTCTACACTTTGCTCTCGCTAATTTTACTTTTAAGATCTGACTACTTCTCCACCGCTGTCAGGAGCTGCAGCAAGTATAATTTCGGCGTACTTGCACTTGTGTATTTTCATTTTTTTTTAACATTTACTTTACATTCATTTTATTTCGTATGAATATTTAGTAGCTGAAATTTGATCAGCTACAAGAGTAAAATGCTACTTGATAAATACATCAGCAATAATCATACAACAACACATTATACAGTATGATGCAAGTCCAGGTGTACCGTGGGATTTTGTGATAACCACACATTATTACTGCAATATTCAACTGGGCCTATACAAAAAGTTATGACAGAATATTTAACTGACGTTATCAGTACGTTGTGGCCAATAAATTTCCCAATAAAGAGGCAAAATTAATTTAACTTAATGTAAAAGAAACTTCAAGGGGAACTTATTTGTTGCTGTTTGAATCATAAGCATGTGACACATCACATTATCTTATATTATTTTCCATTCAAATGGATGTGTTATCGGTGCTTTGGTGTAATTTTAAAACATTTAGAAGGAATTTTATGTCATGTTGTTGATGAATATTTAATGAGTAATACTTGGTTGTCATTTGTATTTTGATATCAGTAAATAAAAACAAACATTTATAAAGTTATCGATGCTATTGTGCACAGATATAAATACAGGTGTGCCTTGAGATTTTGGCTCACCCTTAGGCACAAACATTTGAAAACCACTGCACACCTACTTTTACTTTGAATATACGGTAAGTCGCTGGAACTGAGTATTTTTACAGTGTGGTAATAAGTTGGTCTCTGGTAAAATTAATTCTCCTTCTTTCATAGGTGAAAACAATTGTCAAAGCCTTCATATATTCATACTGTAGCCCTGCAGACCTACTGTATCAACAACTACAGTACATACAAGAACAGGCCAACAACAACATTTGCTATCACATCCCACACATTTCTAAAGCCTTACCAGTCTCACCAGTCTGCCTCTCTGACGACCATATTAAGGAACATTTAAACAAGCCGTTAAGCTCTCAAAATGAGCCAAACATGCTCATTGCAACAATATATTTATTATCCCTTGTTATGCTTTTAAAAGTGAATGTAAGCTTTACATGATCCCTAATGGAGCAGATCGTATACTTGGTAATTTAGGGACCGTGTTTAGCTGAGAAAAACAAGCACTTTGCGTTTTGTAATCAAACCTACATGGATAGCTATCAAAGCTGCATTACACTGTGTGAAAATAATGGGAAAAAGTGGGGTGTTCTGGGAATTTAAGCTTGAACAGTTGCCTGTGCCTTTTTTGGTAAATTTCTTTATGTTACGTAACTTCTTAAATGTGCCCCTATGGCCATTTGTTGCAGATCCCCCATCATCTAAAGCTTTCCCACACTCTCCCTGCAGACTGAAATGATTGGGATTGTAGATAATCACTGTTGTGGAATGTCACCACGCTGCAGTGCCACTTAACCGAACGTGTGTGAATGAGTGACTCTCTTTGTGTGTGTGGAGAGAAAGAGCAAGTAAAGGAGGGGAGATGAAGAGAATCAAAGATGTGAACATGCCCAGACATCTCACGTTTAATCCAGACCACGAGGAGTTTGTTTTGGTCAGATCAGACAACCAGTTTTTCCCCTTTTCCCCTTTTCCAACCCGTTTTTTTGTTCTCAAAAACTCTAAACTGTGATATTTAGGTTGGTGGCGAGCGAGCGCTGCTTTCAAGTGAGATCAGGTTTGTTTTCTCCATCTTGAGTTTCTTTCATTTCTTTTACAGAAACAGTGTGTCATCCGCGCAGCTCCTCCTCACAGAGAACTGATTTACCAGAAGATCCCAAAGCTCTAAGGCTTCAAATTATACAAGAATGAACAAACAATATTTTTTAAAAAAAACTGCAGTCACAGTCTGCAAATATAGTCTGGGAGGAGTCTGGATACAAAAACTGAACCACAATGCAAGAGAGGAAGTAACAAATTACTCTCACGTGGCACTGACACAGGGTAGCTTTTAAGTATTTTATGAAGTCAGCAGTCATTATGTGTAGAGAATGTACATTATGATCTTTCAAATTATTTTTGTCACACAGATTTTTGTTTGTAGAAGAATGAACGGTGAAACCTGGTGCTGCAGGAAGTGTTGTTCTGCCACCAGATGGCGCCAAAGTAAAGTTTTTTTCCACATCAAACTGAAAAATTTTACCTAAGTAAACTGGATCCTTTTAAAATTTAGATAAGCACATTGTGTTGTTTTGCTTTTAGTGTATTCTTAAATAAGTGTAAACTGTTTCTCCTTACTTTTTAGGGTGTACCTAAAATTAAATTCTGTTTGCTTCCAAAACTTTTCCCGTTTGGGATTTGGAGTCCATAGCTGGCCAAGGTACAGAGACTAAAGACTACTGTAGCCACTGCTATTGAGATTTGGCAAAATGTAGGGGGAAAAGTGCTGGGCTGAAAATGATTGATGCATATTTTAGTTGCTGAAATGTTAAAACTTTTTTTTTAAATTCAGCATAAGAGCTACACGTCTTTTTTCATTGGAGAATGTCAGAATCACTCTAGGGTCTACAGTAATGATAAATAAATCATTAAAAGGTTTAAAAAAATAACCATTGTTAATTTTCATACGATTTTCATTTGTATTTTGTCATTTGTTTGCTGGAGAATGTCAGAAAATAATAAATGAAAATCAAAATGTTTAAAAATAACCATTATTCATTTCCAAAGATTTATTTTAGTATATTATGTAATATTATGTGTTATTTTATTTTATTTTACTTTATTTCATTTACTGGAGAATGTCAGAATCACTTTAGGGCCTACAGCACTGATAAATAAAAAATCAAATAATCAATAACCATTATTCATTTCCATATGATTTTTTTAAATTTAAATTTTAATTAATTTCATTTTATTTATTGGAGAATGTCAGAAAATAAAAAATGAAAATCAAAATGTTAAAATAGAATTGTTAATTTCCATATGATTTTTAAATTTTTACTTTATTCTGTTTTATTGTATTTATTTACTGGAGAATGTCAGAATCACTTTAGGCCTGCAGCACTGATAAATAATTAAATTGTTAAAAAAAAAAAAAAACAACAACAACATTAATTTCTGTGATTTTTCATTTTATTTATTCATTTATTTATGTATGTTAAAGCTAAAGGGAGCCACTGGAGAGGGGGAGAAGTGGCACAATGTGTCGCCATTTAAAATCGGTGCTTACACCTAGTAATAAGTTGTTACAAAAAATGTTTGAACCAGTCATATTAATATGTGGGAATTATTAGATATACAGAAAGCAAGTATTGGGACGCACATATAACAACCTGTACAGTGTATACATGCAATAAATGAATCACAACGGTCAATTTGGCCTATTTTACGCACCTTTACGCACCAGTCACGTGGCCTCCTGACGCTCACGCACACCCGAGGGTTTAATTGGGGTCACCGTCAATTTCAGGAAGTTGACTGTCTTATCCAAAATGGCCATTGAGCAGGTGAGCCTACCTCACGCCCTCGGCCGCGCAGAGGATGGTTGCCAACTCTAGCCTCGTTGGTGGAGCTCGCTAGCACCAGAGGTTTTACACCCAACATGAAGGCGACCCGCACCAAGCACAGCTTACTGCGTGTCTGCGTCCTGTCCTGTTTCATCTACCTGTTGTGTTCCACCTGCTCCGGGGTCGTGTCCGGGCGGGAAATGGCCTCTCATCACCGCACGTTGTTGAAGCGCAGCCGTCGGAGTCACCAGAGCTCCAAGGCGCACAAAGGCGCGCACCACCGGCCGCTGACGGACGAGCAGAAAGCGGACCAGAACCTGCAGTTCATGCTGAGCTTATACAGGAGCGCCGCGGAACCGGACGGCAGGCCCAAACAGCACCGGAAGTTCGGCTCCAACACGGTGCGTCTGCTGAGACCGACGGCGTCCTCGGTGCACTACCTGCCAGCGTCCAGAGGTCAGATTTAGATTTAGTCTAAGACTAATGTAACTTAAGGTAAATGCACTTACTTAAGTACAATTTTAAGGTGCTTTACTTGAATGTTCCCATTTTATTCTATTTTGTACTATTGTTGTTCTTTTTACTAACTAAATTCGTTCATAAATGTAGTAACTTTGCAGATTCAGATCAATAATATGGGGTATAATCAGCAAATAAATTAGGATATATTGGTTAAGATTTATTGATTCAAGGATATAAATTCACAAACTACTTAGCAGTAGTTGAAGTTATTACATTAGGTCCACTTTTGACATTCTGTAATGTACAATAAAAGTTAATAAAATGACTAGACAAAAATCGTAATTATAAATACTAGGTATTAAGTCAAAATCAGAGCAGGGCACAATGTGTGTGTCACCATGAAATCAAACCAAATATTCCAGCTTGAAAAGGTGTGTTTTCAGATGAGATTTGAAAGTGGACAGGAAGTCAATGGTACGAATGTCGTGAGGCAGAACAGCTGAAGGCTCTTGAACCCATGGTAGTCAAGTGGGCAGATGGTGGTGTGAGTTGGATTGCAGGAGAGAAACAAAGTCGAGACTGTTTGCTTCAGAGTTAAGTATAATTTGGGCTCGTTATAAAGATAGGACTTAAGACAATTGCCTGTTGAACTGTATACTTCACAGTTTATTCCTGAGGGCTTAAACACGAATGTTGATTCTTGAAGCTCTCTCTTCAACCATGAACATGTAGCCATTGCATTTACCAAGTTTACTTTGTGTTTCCACCATTTTCTCCTCTGCTTTAGAAACTCTTTAACACCTTGAAAGGCCTCCTCTCTGCTCCTAACAGTGTTTCAGCTTAGGAGCTCTTTAAAGGTCTAAGATTCTCTGTGAATAACTATTATCTGTACAAGAACCTAGTCCTAACTTTCAGGGGAAATGGAAAATGTCACAATTCAAAGAATATTTGTAAAATTTCATCACTAGGAGGAACTCTTTGCATGATGAAGCTTTGTGAATACGGCATCAGAGCTACTTTCGTACTCTAAAAAGGCCACAAATAAACATTGAATATTGGACAGAGTGATGTAGATTAAGTGCTATGGCTAGACCCACAAAGGTGGTCAGCTGTAGTCCAACTTTTTTCAGTTCTCTCTTTCTCTAACACAAATGTTTTAGTTTAGAATATATTAGTTGTTTTAGGAGTGCTAGAACATTTTGAAAAAGAAAACCTTTTACCCCTAATTTGTGTTGATAGTGTCTTATGTTTGGAACACACATCCATACTTGAAAATGCAAAAGCCACAAATGTTTTCGTAGTTAATGCTTTGTGTGCTTATTCAAATGTTGGATTGTGTGTACTGTGTTGACACAACAGCACAATTTTTAAAAAGAATTTGAAGAGTTTTGCAAGAGATGTGTTTTGCTGTAAGGTTTTGGGGTCGCTGTGTAGAGTTTTGCAAAAATAGCCTGTTGTTTCACTGATAGTGCCAAAGCAATCAGAAAAACTGAAACAATGACTAATTTCTGTACTTCAAAGAAGGCAAACAGCCAACACATCAGCCTTTCTTAGTCCCAAGTAAATAAATATCCCATTTTTTTTAAACAGGCTCTCTTTTCAGAAAGTGTGAGTTGATGAAGTTAGAGAGGTATTCACCACAAAAAAAGTCTTATTTCATGCTCTCTCTTCTCCCCTTCAGACCACCACTACAGCTTCACAGTGCAGTATAACCTCGACACTCTTCCCTCGGAGCAGCTGATCAGAGCCTCATTCATCCATCTCCGCTCTTCATCCTCTCCCTCCTCCTCCACAGCCTCGAGCCCCACCCAGGCTCTCATGCCACCCCGCTGCAGGGCTCAGATCACCTCACTGGGCAAAGAGAGCTTTGTCACACTAGAGCCCCATGAGCGATGGACGGAAACGGACATCACCGCACACGTCCAGCAGGGGAAGAACCGGGGCCCGGGGGGACACTTGACCCTCACTGCCCAGTACTGGTGCACAGATCCTGTGCATGCTGAAGACGACGGCAGCCTCACATGGTGGTGGTTGTCTCAGCTTCGAGGGAGGAAAAGATGGAGAGGTGAGCCTCATCTTCAAGTCCCGTCTCTCCTTTTATACCTGGAGGAGGAAAGGGAAGTGAAGGACTGGATGGGGGACTTGCTGGGTGTTGAAGGGGAAAACATCATGAAGCGAATACGGCAGTGGCATCCCTCGGTTCGCCGGCGCCGCTCCAAAGACGTTTCATCTTCAGAGGCCAAAGATACCTCGCTGGATGTTCTGAAAAACGCCCCTGCTTCCTCTTCCTCTTTCTCCACCTCCCCTTCCTCCTCCATCATCTCCGATATCCCTAACTACAAACGCAAAACCAGCACGCCTAAGAACCGCTGCAAGCTCCACTCCTTCCGCCTCTCATTCGACGAGCTTGGCTGGGGTCACTACTTCATCGCTCCGCCGGTGTACAACCCGCGGTTCTGCCAGGGCAACTGCCCAAGGGTGCTGCCCTACGGCTTCCATTCCCCCAACCACGCCATCATCCAGACGGTCATCAATGACCTGGGCGTTGGGGACGTCCCGCCTCCGTCCTGCGTGCCTTATAAGTACATGCCCATGAGCGTGCTGGTTGTGCACAAGAAGAAGGTGGAGTACAAGGAGCTGGAGGACATGGTGGCCGAGTCGTGCACGTGTCGCTAAAGACTCGGGACTTGAGCGTGCTTAGCGCTGAGAGAAGAGACGAAAGGGGGCAGATTTGATGGGTCCTTTGTTTGATCCACAGCACGGCGGCTAACCATAATGAGCTTGTGACTGGAAAGAGGAAGTTGTTGTGGTTTCAGATCTTCACCATCCCTGTTTAAGCACTTTAAAAGGCAGCTGCTGAATGAAAGTCTGGCCTGTGAAGAACTATGGGTTGTGCAGATGAGCGGACGTGTCTATTTACTGATTTTTCTTTTTGTGAATAATTGTCCTTTGAGCTGTTTAACGCACTGTACAGATTGGTGATTAAAGGGAGCTGGTGAATTTGGAAGCATTTAAAGACACTTAGAGGGCGAGGGCGACTTTAAGTGGTAATTGAACTTGGCTAAACCCTCCAGAGTAACTTATCAATTTAACTTCTACTTTAACCTGATAAAATCGATAAAACATCCTTTTAGGAAAAACAGTGTAGGAGTAATCACCGGTTTGTTTGTAATGCTAAACTGAGTGAACTGTCTCATTTGAACCACAAACACATGTAGAATCCATCTTTAATGTTTAACCTCAAACCACAGCCATCTAATTATTACTTTTTTTCATGTGCCTTTTTTCTCTGTATCATACTTTAAAACCTGTTCTGTTTAACATCAGGGCTGCGATTCTCACAAAGAGCCAGCATTTAAATTTGTATTTGTGTGTAAAAAACAAACAAACAAACAAAAAAACATCTCTGGATATAATGTGTTGGTACTGTTAGAGGGCATGTTCCTCTGTGAGAAATCAGACACTGCTAAACAAATATTTTAATGGACGAGGGTTGGCTTTGTTGGATGTAACTGTAAAGGTATTGTGACGTCGCATTTTGCTGTGTGCGATTTTTTTGTATGTACGATATATTTAACTTGAAGGGTATCAAAAAAAACTTGATAAAAAGTGCTGCTACTGGTCTGTCTGAATAATAAAATAAAATGCATGTTTTGTAAGGCCCATTTTATTGTCATTTTTTTATGTTGTCAAAATCTGTTGTGTATATGTAGAACTTCTTGCTATTTGCTTTAAACCAATATAGACGAGCTGAAGAAGATCATGCGGTTTGCTCCAGATGAGACAAGGCTCGCCGTTTCCCCATTTTACAATCTTAAGGCTAAGCTACGCTAACTAGCTGCTTACTGTAGCGTCATATTTAGTGCACAGACATGAACATGGTGTTGATTTTCTCACATAAATCTTGGCGAGAAAGAAAATATGTGTATTTAAGAAAATTAAAGTACAGTTGCAGAAGTTTCATGGTGTAAATTCCAGACATAATGGCAACCTATACCTGGCTATGTGAAGTACCTTAAATCTGAGTAATTTCTGTTTAATTTCACGAACACCAAGAAAATATTTATTTATTATTAAAGGTACTTAAGTTCTATCCATAATCCATTAAGGATTTGAAAGAGAAACAGAGAGCCGGTTCTCACGTGAATTTACTTATTTTAATCTCAGTGGGAGTTCCTGGTTAAATAAATTGATAAAAATATGGGCGAAACTATCAGAAGCCATATTTCAGCTACAAAGCCATCATTAGCAACAAAGACTGAAAAAGCCCAGCTGAGCATGATGATCTCACCAAAAAAGAAATAAATCAATGAGGTGTAAAATTATCTTGTACATCTTGTTAATGTATCTTGAATAACTCAGTTATGAACATATTTTTCTTTAATTCAAGCAATTGTTTTATCATCCATGTACAAATTGTACAATAAAACCTTTAACTTATAAGTGAATGTACAAAAAAAGTGCAATACTGCATGGAGTCCAACAGATGGCGCTCTTCACTAAGAGTAATATGTTAGTTTCTGCAGGCAACACCAATCCTTAACCCAGCTATGGAACCTGGTTTGTTTGCTTTGGTTTCTTAAGTTTTATTGCTCACAAACGAATAAAAAAAAACCAATTGAACAATTAAAACACTAATTGTACATTAATATCTGACATATACAGTATATGTGTGTTCATCTGGTTTGCTTGTCCTGATCTCTGTGGCCTCCGCAGTAAGAGTTTTATAAACCTTTCTGTGTTTGCTTCTTATTTCTCCCTGACCTCAGTATCAGGAGAAGCCTTTGAGGAGGGTCACGTGGGATTTACATGAAGGTAAAAAGGTCAAACAATCACAAACAAACAATCAAAGCAGATAACTCCTTGTTTCCACCAGCATGAAAAGGTCAATGAATAACTTCTAAAAAAAAAAAAAAAAAAAGGACGAAACCAAATTGATGTGTCTGATTCATTGTCCATGGACTACTCTGTATTTTGGGGTCTAAAATGTAAAAATGTAAATGAAAATAACGTACAAGCGCAAGCCTGAAACATATCCTGCTGCTCTTTCTGTTGCTCTCTTCTCTTGCAAAAGCTGATGAACAACAAATGAGTTTCCAAAATGAGTAACAAAATGCACAATACCACGCTGACGGCCAACACTTGACCTGCTCCCTCAACCTCGACCTGACTGTATTTGACCGTAGAAAACTGTATGAGCTACCAAACGATACCACCTGGTTACACCTGCTTTTCACCATCAAATACATCTATCAGAGGCTAAACTCATACGTCACAGGATGAGTAGAGAGACAGTTGCAGAGAAATTTGTAATACAAAAAAAGTAGTCCTGTTCAGTAGTTCATTTGTGCCCTGCTATGACAAATAATTCTTGGTTGGTATATGTTGAACTTTGCTCTGCATTATGTGGGTCACAGAAAAGCCGTTCATTCACTGCTGTTTACTGACAGATGTGCACACCAGCTCAACATGGAGTCATCCAATATACACACAAACAAGCATGTTAGTCAGGGTACATTCTCGGAACCCATCGGCTGTATTCAGCGTCTGACCTCCGGCAGACGGCGATACAGCCTCTGGAAGCAGACCCCTGATTTTTTGGCACTTCGGTTTGATTTGATTAATAAGTAAATATGCTGAAACATTGCGATGGATTCAGAGTTTGCAGTGACGCCAATTACAGTACCAGTCAAAAGTTTGGACACACTTTCCCATTTACTTGAATGGAAAAGTGTGTCCAAACTTTTGACTGGTACTGTATGTTCCGCCTCTTTAGTTTGCCGCACGGACTGTTTAACCTGGCAACAACTACAGCCGGCTCAAACGTTATTGGTCAATATCACGCGGACTACAAACAGCCTACAACCGGAAACCAGGGCTCTTCTGCTCTTGTTCCGGAGGCAAGATCTCCAGGGTTTGCCTACAGACTAGTCAGGGTAAGATGCAACTTATTGGTTACGGAACATAAATACACACACCAAATTAGCAAATGGATGTGCTGCAATTTTTTGGCTTTAAAGTTGCTATATTTAGTAGATAGTTGATGAGATGTCTTTGAGCCAGTGTGAGGATGTTAAATGGCTCTGAAAATTAGAAATAATAGCTTGTGGCTCAGGCTCAGCTCTTAAATCAAGAACGACAAATGAAAATCTGTGGTTAATACAATATAAACTGAAGACCAGGATATATTACACTAGAGGAAAAGTTTTATCCAGACTCCTGATAGCTGTTTGAAGTGTGGCTCCCGTGACTCTCTTCTGCATTCTTTCTGACTTTGTAAAGAAGTGAACAAAAAAGTGGAGTGAAATCTAAGATCGGATATCGATTGGTATAATAAGCCGGCAAGACAAGGAAGCTTCATTTCATTCCAAATCTAGCACCCTTAGACTATACACTAAGGGGAACGAAGGGGGCCGAAGACTGGTGAGCGTCAGAGCCACTGTCCAGGGCGAAACAACCAAGATCCAGGAATTCGTCAGGAAGATGGCCCCCAAAGATGAGCTGCTAAGTGAATACCTCAGGCAGCAGAAACCTTAGAATGCAGAAGAGGACGAGCCATCATGGAAAGGACAAGCCCCTGCACGGCGTGTACCACCGACAGATTGTAGAAGTGGTCGAATGGTGCAAATGAAGGGTTTCCATAAATCAGCATCAGGAGAGCTGCAGACCTCTGATGCATATATTTTTTCATTGATAATTACATGGGAAGCAGTCTTCTCTCTAATAGCAGCCATTTATGAGAGGCAGTGGGAAAATGGAAGTAAAGCATCCAGACACAGACATTGACAGCCCAACTGGGTATAGGGCCAATCCTCTTTTGATCTTGATCTTGGTTTTGCATTCGTGGATCTTTTTGATTCTGGGACATTTCTTATTCCAGAGAAACTGGGTGATGATGGGATCTAGTTTCATAACACAGGCCTTTGTCTAATAGATTGGGAGATTTAAGAAATGTAGGACGATTGAGGTGAACAGACCATTTTGATTGCATTAGCTGTGCCAATGAGGGCAAGAGGTAGAGTACGCCAGTATTTTAAACATAACTGTAACCTAGAAATCACAAGAAGGAAATTTTCATTAAACAAATCTTGGTTTTTTTTTTGTTTTTTTTTTGGAGTAATCTGTATTTCTAAATAGGCAAATTTGTTAGGAGTCACTTTGAATGGAAAGGTGGTCAGATTTCACTTCTGTGTCACAATATCTTCAAACTATACAGCAGTAAACTTGTTCTCCTACATGTATATATTTCATTTCAATGGGAAACAGCTGAGATTTTTAATTCCTTGATAATATCTGTATAGGGTTGTTGTTAAATGTGTGTGACTCAGAGATTACTCAGAGATTTTTGGCTTGAGAACTCACGTTCCAGTCAGGATTTTGTTTTTAATGAAGTCAACAAACCTCTGGAATTTTGGCTTATTTTGAGCAAGGTAATTCAAAGGCAAAACAGTATTATTATTGAAGTACTGGCTGTACTAATTTTGGACGTTAATATGATTTGATTTCATTCTTTCTGACCCCCAAAGTCAGAAGTGCAGATGCCTAATTTTTGTGGAGATTTATCTCAATTTTCTAATTCAACCAGTCATGTCTATTATTCTTATTTTGCCTGGGGATCTGCAGTGCTGATGTGTTACCGTAACATTCTGTTTACAGAATGACTGGAAATCCTCAGATTTACGGGACCTCCCTGACTATTTCCTCAAGGGATTTCGGATGTGTCCTTCTCACCCTAATCTCCTCTGACAGATGTTGTAATGTCCTGAAATACCACACTCAACAGAAGCACACTTTAGCAAGACTGATTCCCATAAACGTCACATTACGACACGTTACTCGGGGAAGAAGTGTCCTGTTACTAATCACATTAGACAGGCTGCCACAAAGGTCAGTTATTACAGAAAAGTCTTGTGTGGAGAAAGAGAGAGAGAGTGTGTGTGTGTGTGTGTGTGTGTGTAATAGGTGATGAAATGAGTCAGACAGACACAAATGTTTGCATTTACTGCATGCTGTGTGTCATTGCTTATATTTGCCTGGCATAAATAGGATCTGTGCAAGAACTAAAATATTAGCTTTAATCTGACCAAATAAAAGACAGGTAGACAAAAGGTTAGCACATCTTACTTAATATAGATCTACATCGCAGAAATCAATCAAAGTGAACAAAGGCTTTCAGCATCTGTATGAGACACACCTGACTTTTTTAACAAACGCTGATGTAAAGCGTATATTTGTTAAGGACTAAAACTAAAACTTTTTGTTCCTGCTATTTTCTTAATGTCTTTTTAAGAAAGAGATTATTGATAGATGTTGCCAGGGGCAGAGCCAAACATTGTAAAGCTAGAGGGGTACAGGGCCATAAGCAGGATTCATACTTGTGAGTCTGCTCGATGCAGATCCTACGCCGTAGCTTACGCACGTGGCCTACGCCGTTGTGAGCATTTATACTTGTGCGATGGTGTGTCTGTGTCACTCTGCAGTTACACCTCCAAACACAATAGTCGGCGGCGGAGTTTCTGTGAAGTGCTGTAAAGTTTAGTTGATTCAAAACACACATTAAACACACATTAAACATGGCTTAATCGAGACAGTTTCAAACAGCATTCACAGACAAACACTTGTCTTTATCTGGACACATTTTCCCCACAAATACAACATGCTAATGTTTTTAGCACAAGCCTATGGCATTTTACATCGTATAAACTAGCCTAGCAGCTAGCAGACTTTTCCTCTACTCATATGAAGCCAGGGACAACAGCAACATTTAACAAAGGTAATGTTGCAAAACTAGGCTCCATTACAGCTCACAAGGTTAACTGACAGAACAACTGTCTTATACTAAACATGTTTTCAAAACAAATATAACATGCTAACATTATTAACACAAGCCTATGGTATTTTACATTCTATAAATTAGCCTAGGGACGAGTGGAGATTTCCTCTGCTCATATGAAGCCAGGAAAAATCACACACAAGACTTACTTATTTTGTGAAGGCTTTATTTGTCTTCACAATTTATTGTTTCTTGTCTGTGAAATTATGTAAATAAATACTTTGTTTCACTGAGGGAAATGGTTTCAGCTTACAAAAATAGACAGGTGGTCTGCGTCGCTGTGATGTGTAGTTAAATTTTTAGGGAGGTGTATGTCAGGCTACAGCATAGGGTACAGCATAGGCTCTAAGTCAAAGAGCCTATGCTGTAGGTACAGCGTTGATTCGACGCAGACGTATAAGTCCTGCTATACTCCCCAAAGAGACTTTTTGCCCCCATTCATGGCAGCTATAACCAATATTTTTCAAGCCATTTGAATTAACAGAATGCCTAAAATCTGCTCATCATTTGGGGAAAAAAACATAATATTTACCAAGGGAAAAAAATCATCCTGTGGAGCCTACATCCTGTTTTGTATCTAATTCTTCCCCAGCTGTCTTCATCATTCTGAAAGCACAACACATGTGTTGAGGATGTCTTACTTTCACTCCTGACACCTAAAAAGACGCAATAACTGTCTGATGTTGCAACTTTTTTATGCTATGCTGAAGTAGAGTTCACAGGATTAATGTTTAGCTAACAAATGAAGTAAAAGTGGTCTTCAATGCTCTGAATTGAATAGAACAGAAGAACATTTACTCAACTATATTAGATGTCTTTCAGAAATAGCACAGAAGGATAAACAACATGGGCCTATATTATTATCTGACACAAAGTTGAAGGCATTTTAAAAACGTAAAACACGTGGGGCTGGAGCCCCAGCAGACACCCCCCGCTCCACCTCTGAACATTGCCAGAGATGAACCGTCGCCACATCCACTATCAGAGAATTACTGGCTTTGATTCAAGGCCTGTCCATATTTATAGAGCTTTCTGGGCAAATGATTTCATTGAACATCATCCTGAACAGACCACATGAGGACTGAACGCTGGTCAGATGAGGTCATGTCTGCAACCCTCCTTCGATCCGTTTGTCCAGGGGAATTATTCCCTCTTATTTCAGGGCAATCAAAGTTCAAAGTACAGACGTCACTGGTTGGTCAGATGGGGTTTTTTTCAATGGACTGTGGAAATGTACGAAAGTATAGTGCATTAGATTGAGAAAAAAATTCTGCTCTCAAGAATTAATGAGATTATTTTCTTGTTAATTCTTGTTAATTCCGATAAACACTTCACAGTAAAAGCACTCATTGTACAGTGAACTGTTCCCTGTCAGTGTTTCACTATCATTTATGATGTTTCTGGATTAATATTACTGCTGTATTCATGTGTATGTTGTAGACTGTCGCTGTAGATGTTTGAGGCTGAGCTAGTTCTACGTATTTCCTTTATATGCTGTTGGCGAGTTTCATCTACAGCAATACATCATTTTTTTATGAGACCATCAAATGTTTGTAGCATCAGTGTCCTGTGAGAACCACAAATCTATAAATAAGTCAACTTTTTATTGTGTAAACTTTGTGACGATGCATTTCCCAGCTGATCCAGGTGTGTTTTTAAGACTTTTTTTTAGCTTAAAGGGCCAGTGTGTAGCATTTAGGAGCATATACTGACAGAAATGTAATATAATATAGTAAGTATGTTTAGTTTGTATATGTATAATCATCTGAAAATAAAAATCATTGTGTTTTCGTTAGAAGAAATGTATTCCTTGTCCACGCAGTCCACCATTTCGCACCATGTTTCTATAGTAGCACAGAACAGACAAACCAAACACTAGCTCTACAGGGACATTTGCATTTTCTCGTTGGCCACCATAGTTAGAAGCCCCTCTGTGACAAGCAGCATTGGAAAAACGCTGATTAATTGTTGTTTTTTCAGTTTGAATCACTGGGTCTGTTTGTTTTGTTTGTTTGTTTGATTTGTAACGTAAAACCGCATTATTCAGTTTTTTTCTTCACTGGTTTTATTCACCCTGGGTTGCATTTATAAAACAATGCATAGGATTCATATAAAAAATGTACGTACGAACAAAAGCCAAAAATGGTGTGTGGTGTGCGCTAAAAAATATACTACAATCGGGCTTTCATCTCACCATTTGCGTCACCAATTTTCCATCTCCAAAATGTTCATAAGCATGGGAAGTTTCTCCAATCAAGTCTGTTTTTATATATGACTAACTTTTTATGGGAAGTGGTGTACGACTCTTTCAGGTCTTGTTTTGTGCATAAGCAATGTTTATAAATGAGACCCCTGATCTGCAAGTTTTGGGGAGGAGTTGACCTCTGTGAATAATATGCTCCCACCAAAAACCTCCTAAACAAAGAACACTGAACACACTCCTCACTGCTAGATGCCACTAAATTCCCCGAAATCTCACACACTGGACCTTTAAGAAGGAGAATTTTCTCAACTCATGAATGATCACACTGTGTTTTAAATCTTCTGCCATGCATCTAAACTGCACCTGTTTTTTATTTGCAAAAACTGAATGATTTAGATTTTCCAGATGATATGTCGCTTATTATCAGGACGGTATTGAAGGCACTGTCTGTTGCATAATGTTATATGAGAGGAAGAGCTGACTTCTCACTTTGATGACACGCATCATGAAAATTATGCATGTGCAAACAGTCCGGTCAAATATTTAAACGAGTTGCAGAAGTCCAACACTTTGCGTCTGTTCTACATTAGTACAAACATGGAAAAAACTAATTTAATTTCTTCTCTGAAGCCTCCATGAGCCTCCTCTACCTCTACAGTCTCCACAGCAGCTGCTTGTCAGGCACAATCTGATGAGTCATGCTCTGTGATAATATATGATGCAGATGTTCTGGGTTTATGTAGCGCGGGATTCCTGTCAGTCTCGTGCTCCTCTGGAGGCCTTTCATAACGAAAAACCCGACAGGAATCAGCGCAGGAATTTTCCATTACATCCATCTGTGATCCTCTGCATACCCTGATTAAATTAACCGCCTTGCTTCTTTCCCGTATTTGAACAGCCTGTCTTTTAACGTAACATGAAATAATCATTGTCTTTTCCAGGCTGACCTGAATTGGTACATTGTTGTTGCTGTGGTATAATAAGAGACTGACAGAAAGATCTTCAAACCTCTTCATCTATGTCCTGTAGAAATGCACTTTTGCCGAACTGAAGTGCTGTTTATGAATATTTGTACTGTGAAACTCTTGGCAAGCTAACCTTTGTCTTACTAACCCAGTGGACGAGATCCGGCTGGCTAACAGTTTTTATTACCACTCTAGCTTCACTCAACACAATAAGCCTGACACAGAATCCTGTCTTTGTATGAGACACAAATGCAGATGTCTAGAAATCTGGCAAATAAGTATCTTCTAGAAAGTTTGTCATACAAATAATCCATGAAAGAGCACTTAAAAAATGCACTGCCTGGTTCCACTACACTGTGCATTGTTAATCCATGAGCCTGCAGTTCTGAAATATCTTCAGAGCAAGTTATGAAACTCAAATGTAAAATTTAGTGTGGTCACACTAACCTAAACATGGCCTGCCCTAAGGACTGGTCTTGGTCCTCAGGCAGGCATTGCCCTGTTCCTGCCCACTGCTCTGAAATCACTGGAATGGACCAGCCAAGGACAGGCCACCCAAACAAGGGACTGGCCCTGAAAACAGGGACATCTGCTCACCCTATCGCCAGCGAAAGTTAAAGTGAAAGCCAATGTGGCTTACAGTCTGGCACCTGGTCACTGCCTTTTTACTGAGTCATGACTTCACCTGCTTGCCGTTTTTGTCTGGGGGCTACATGCCCACAGCAAATGACATCAATATATTGACACTTACGTGTAGGTAGCTAACATAACGCTACATTAACAGAAGGTTGACTACACAGCCAACAACAAGCCTACAAAGCGAATGGTGATCAAAAAAAAGTCTGCCGGCCGATCTGCCTACGAAAAATTAGCTTTTCTGTCTTTGTTGTTACAGCAGACAGCAGCCTAGCTTAAGTAGCAGCTGTGACGTCACGGGCACCTTTCTGAAAAGTTCAGAGGTTATCAACTCAAAGCACTCGGAGTGGCTGTACAAATAAGACGGAGTGCTCTAAAACAATATGCTAGGTGCGGTGCTTTTCTTGAGGCGGCTACATACACTCTCTCCCTGTTCCAAACAATTGGAAAAAGATGGAGAAGTAAGACTGAGAAAAAAAAAAGCAATTTGGACACGGCCCTTTGGCTACTTTTGTTAGAGTCTATACATTGTTATTTAGGAATAAAATCCTGTATACAATGCATTTCACTAGCTTGCTAATGTTTGCGCTGATTCCCACAAGATGTCACGTTTCATGGGTGTTCCTCTGCGTTCGTCACACATTTTAGACAGAAAGGGGTCTAGCTAAGTAATGTTTTGGCTTCTGCATGGGCCAAAACCAACATTTAACACTTTCACAAACAGCTTTTTTTTTTGCAGTGCTAACGATGACAAAGCAGGCTATTGGCAGGAAATATTGGATATAAACAGTGGTTTTATCCCAGGCCAAGACTTTTTTTATTTAGCTATTTTTAGTGCCTGCCCCCACATAGTGCCCCCCAACAATGACCAGTATCAACATGGAGAACACTACTGTCGGACACTGAAACCTTTTGGAAAAATGGATTAAACTTGCATTAAAATGTTGACCAAATACACAGACAAGTCAAAACAAACACCAGTGATACATATGGCTGTAAATTTCATAGCAAACAAAAAATTTAGACTTTGAAAATCACCAGATATGAAGACGTGATTTTCCCCAAACTTGTCGTCAATCTTCAGGAATTTCCTCAGCTTCATACTCAAATATACGGAGCACATATATTCACACACACAAGTCACGTGCCGGGATCGTGTGAACTGTGTACCTACTTATGTAAACCACACCTACCGCCTTCTTATATCCCGTCTACCTTGTATAAGCGGGACTGTAAGATTGCGTCAGGTCAGGGGCACTGGTAGCCAAAGATATACTGCGGATTGATAAAGCCTTATCTTCCTGCAAGTTCATTCACACACACTGTGGCATTGACACACACACACACACACACACACACACACACACACACACACACACACACACACACACACACATATGCAGTGACCTCTTTGTCTCTTTAAACCCTTTTACCCAGCTGTGAGTCTGTTGCCATGGCTTTAATGTTACGGTCACATGTTTCGTGTCTGCTTCACCTGTGCTCACGTTAACTGCAAGAATATATCTAAAAGAAGACGAAGAGATAAAGACGATTAAATTCGGAGAGTTGGATGACCTCATTTCGGGAAATGGCTGTTCCTTCTGCAAACACATAATGTCACATTTGGGCCAGAAAAGAGAGATAAAGAGAGACAGAGGGAGACAGAGAGAAGGGGTTGATGACACAGCATGGACTGTGACTCCTTCTCCCTCCCTCTTGCTTCCTCTCTCCTGGGATCATGGCCTGTCTGTATAAAGGAGAGCCCAACCTTCTTTGTCGGTGAGTTCGCTGAGTCAGGCTGACTTCAAGCAACACTGCAACTAATGAACATCTGACGCCACACAACCTCAAAGACTCACGACGTGGATTCAAGATCCAAAAAGCTGAGCTGGTAGAGTCCTCCAGTAAGTGTTGGACATCAGGGAGCAAATCTGGTCGAGATCAGGTTTACCCAAGACTGAGGAGCAGCAGGTCTATAAGAAGAACTTTCTACTGTTACTGGCAAATAAGTGAAACTGTGCAAAGATGCAGGAGACAGGCTACTTCACCCAGAGGAGAGCAGCAGTGGCACTGTGCATTGTGCTGCTAGTCTTGGCTCAGCAGGTGAGTGCATCGTTTTGGATTGACGAAATACGGAAAAATGTGCATGACGTCCGATCAAAGGATGCATTTATGTTAAAAGGGAGATTTTCCTTGATTTTGTTAACACAGATTGTCTTGTCTGTCTCTCTTTGGGAGTTTGAAATGTTAGAAACATGCTTTACACTGTCAAACTATTGATTAGACTGATCCAGATGTGACCACAGAGAAAATGCAACCAAGTTGGGTGCTTTATCATTATCTTTGTGCTTTAAACTTAGAGGAAGTCAGAAAGAAAATAAAAGACTGGTACTCTAAAGACACTTTTGCAATGTACAAACGTGAATATACATTTACAGTTTGCTGACAAATGAAAGTGCTGCTTTATTAAAAATTCAAAAGGTCCGCTTTCTAGCTGATGAAGATTGTCACATGTGGCAGAAAGCTCTGGAAAAAGCTAATAGTGGCATTATCTTATCGAGTGCTGATAATTTATGTGTATTGCTTCACTACATATTTTACAGGGAAGTAGGAAAGTTAACTTGCATTGTTGCAATATTTTCTATATTATATTTTCTAAATTTTTCTATAATTTCATATAATTTCTGGTCGCAAATCAGCTTTCATGTATGAAACTAAACGTTAATTAGCGTCATAAATTAATGTCATAAAGCTGTGTGCCTAGTTTTCCTTGTTTGTTTTTATGTAACGTAACATTTTTGTGTCTTTCTGTGTACACCGCCAGGTGTGTGCAGGACCGTTGGTTCAGTCCAGCTCTGACCAGAAGGCAGATTCAGGCGTCCACACACTGAAGAGGGTCGCCCGGATGACCCCGCTGTGGAGGATCATGAGCAGTAAACCGTTTGGAGCTTACTGCCAGAACAACTATGAGTGCTCCACAGGATTTTGCAGGTAACGGAGCAGGAAATTACTTGAGTAAAAGCGATCGGAATTTGAGGGAATTGTACTCAAGTAGACGTAAAGGTAATGGTGTAAGAAGCTAAAGAAAGTGTGATTACTGTCGGTGTAAAAGCAATTTCATCATTGCAATGTGAGTCCTTGTCAGGTTCGTGTCATCCAAGGCACAAACACTTTCAGCAGTATTTCATTTGCTCTACAATTACGTTTAGCTAAACATGTCCTCTTTCAGTTATAGGTTAAAAAGTAAAAATGGTTGCAATGCTAAATGTAGTCCACAATACATTGTTATGTGTCTTTTGCTAATAATTATCCCTGGGCTGTAGCAAGCGCCATTAGCAAGATTAGCAGGTCAGCACACTTGCTAGGAAAGTCAGTTACGAAGCTACGTTTTTGTGGGTTGGCAGTCAGTACCCAGAAATATACCTCAATTGAGTTTTACATACAGAAATGCTTGTGAAAATGCATACAAAATTACAATATTAGCCTTATTAGAATCGTGCTTAGAAGAACAAACTGGAAGTGAATAGGCGACAAGTAGGATAAGCTAAGCTGATCAATAAATTGTCAAAAAAGTCTGTGAGAAAGTAACTTTGACGAATCTATCAAATGTTGTGCAAATCTTTATTTCTATATAAAATTTTGCATGAAAATATATGAAAAAGACATTAATGTTGCACTAATCATAGGGAATATAATTATAGTAAAGTTAATATTATTAGTAATATTTTTGTATGGATATATTTATATGGAATTTACAAAGTACAAAATGTGCAAGTGCACTACAAGTACCATCCGTTTTTTATCATAACAATTAACAAATAAAACAATGGAGAAAAACATAAGATTAAAATAACAATTCACATTTCATTTTTGCAGTTAATATAATCTATCAATGAGCAAGTTGAACACTTTAACAAATGACACAGTTTTTGTCTGGAAACTTACATGGAAAATGTTAGAAAACCACCTACTGCCAATTTCTCTTTTTCCATGGAGCCTGAGTAATGACCTTTTTGAATAAACCTTACCTCAATTTTTCCTAATCTAACTTTTCTCTTGTCATTTCTTTAGGGCTGGACATTGCTCCACCAGCCAGCGCTCGCTCTCAGAGCCTGTGAACTACTAGACGTCCCAGGAAAGCAACCAGCGTGTTTACATGAGTGCACAGTCGTAATCCTAATCTCATTACTGGGATTATGCACATATCCAGGCTTTTTTTTTTTAAAAATCGATTTTATATTTATATGTGCCAATACGTTGCTGATGATACCTAAATGTTTCTATGAATTTACACAGTAGTTATATCAAAGAGAAGGCATGTAACTGCTCCACTTGGTGTATTTCAGACGTGAGAATACAGGAGGTGGGCTGAGGCAACAGGGTCAAGTGCAAAAATGTGAGGAAAAGAGTCATTTAGCCTTTTTATACTTGATGTTTTCCATGATGTGATCATCTGAAACCATTTCCTGGTTTTCAACAAGGGTGCAAACAACTGAAAATACTTGTTTCTTACAGCTATGGACCAAACTCTTTCTGATCTCAGTGTTGAGACTTTGTGATTCAAGGCTTTACTGGCAACAGCTCATTGTTTGACTGATATCATGACGCCTTACACCAGACAGTTTTAAAAACTGTCCGAGCGATAATGATGGATGGTGCACTGTACAGCACAGGAGAAGACTGTGAGCCTTCCAAAAGCTCCTGACCTTTAATTTTTTCCACATTTCGTCATCCGTCTCGTGTCGTTTTTTGATAAGCTATCACTTGACTGTGTGCATATAAACTCTTATCATTCCACTGATAACGTGCCTAATGGAAACACATGTTTCTCCTTTTCCCAAGAGGGATCATTGGGATTAGTTCGTAGTGTCAGACAGGCTGCCGTCACAGTATTTTCCCTGATTTACTGTTAATTATTTTATTGGTTATAGCAACAACATTTGTAATCTCAAGCCAAGATATAATAGAGATAGAGATCAAATAAGATCAAGTCTGAAAAAATATATATATATACGTTATAGCTGACTTTCAACCTGTGTTCAACATGTGCAGCTCCCAAACATAACTTATGATTTAAAATTAGCTGCCTGACATGCTGGGAAAGCATTTGACTGTCAGAAGTGTTCAAGAGAAGAAAAAGATAAAGCAAGGTAGGAAAAAGAGGGGCATAAGAAGAGGACCAAAAAGTAAAGAGACTATATGAGAGGGAGCAGAGGTTACAAAGCATTGATTCCTTTCTCAATCAGCACTCAAACATTTTTATTTTTTTATTCTAGATTTATTCTTTTTCAAGCTGACAGAGCTTTTTTTTTGGTCCAAATCATCAAAGTTAGTTATGGCAACATTATTCGTAAAATATGTAATGCATGCGTACCGATTTGCTGTAATGCAGTGATTCTCATATTTTATTTATTTTCTCCTTTGTTTAAAAAGTAAAACATGTACCCATTTACATCATTTTATTATTATTATTTTTAAATATAATATTTGTTTATAATATTTTAATGGTTTGTTTTAGAATTAATCACCCTGATTGAATTTTTTCCACGTTTCCAGCGGGAACTTTACAATATCTACTCGCTTAGTCAATCTTAAATTTGTATCCAATGACCAATTTAAGAAACATCTTGGAGTGTACAAATATCAGGAGCAGATTCATAATAATGAGCTGCACAGCTTTGTTTCGCCTTGTTTTGCTTGTTTGTTTGTTTTTTGCACATCCATCCGTCTAACTATCAAATCGATAAGCAATTGTGGATTTTGCTTCGACTCACCTGCAGAGTTTACTACATGCACGGAGCAGGTGGTTGCTGATACTTTGTACACTCAGCGCATTTGAGAAATGTTTGAGTAAGATTGCACTTTTAAACCCAAATTATCTTTGTACTGTGTACTGTCTACTGTATGTACTGTATCACTTACACGTAGAAGGCTGGAGAAGAAGCGGAATAAAACCATCAGAAAAAAAGAATTGAATGCATTTGTGCCTCATTTTTAATCTTGGTTTTAGAATATTTTATATTAAAGCACACACCAGGTTTTAATAAAAAGGCCGTTGTTACTCTATATTTGTCTCTATATTAACAAATCTCATGAAAAGACCAAAACCAATAGTGTGTTAATCAGTACTTTCTGACTTCCCTACCCTGTCTGCAGCTCTATAAAGCCCCATTTCCACCAAGCTGTTCAGTTTGGTGCGCTTTTTTTCTGTTTCCACTATGAAAAGTTGTGGATGGTACCAATGGAACCGTTCCAGACTGTCCCCATTTTTGGTCCCCCCTCTGTCGGGGTACCTAGCACACAGATCTGGTACTAAAAGGTGGAGCTGTGAACACTGCAGTCTGTTGATTGGTCAGTAGAGGACGGTCACTCTGCTCAGGGCTGAGATGTGGCAGGTTTTGAGGCTCATGTAACCTCTGTTCATACCCTGGAGGGTTTATTAGTGAACTGTAACTATAAAATGAAAGGATGTTTTGCTGCCTCTTGTAGCAGCCGGAGTCGGAGAAAAAATAATTAAATTCAACGGACAGACTGCCAGCAACGTTTGAGGTGGAACATCAACTTGTAATGTGACTCAGTGTTAAAGTTGACGATAAACGTGATGCAGACGTTCCTGTGTGTCACCGGTGATGAGGAAATGCAGCGAGTGCTGGACGTAGCAGTGAGTGACAGCAACCCCGCCAACATTTAAGGGTACTGTTTGCGGTAGAAACACTAGAGTCTAGGTACCATGTCTGAAGGTTTATTTTTGGTTTCAAAGGTGTTTGGTGGAATCTGGGCTTAAGACCCACCGAGCTTTCAACTCATCAACTCATACTATACCAACTGGCATGGTATAAAGAGCAAGAAACCAAAGGTCAGTGTTGTTTCAACATGACATTACGTAATTTACATATGGTCATTGTTAGTCAACACTGACATCATTCATGTGAAGGGTTAACTTTGTTACGTAACAATCAAACAACATTAACGTGCTCCAATGTGTTTGAGCTGTGTGTCGCATTGATATCATAAAGGTTGCCCCGAACATCGCAATGAGACGCCAAGGACTTGAACAAAGCATTGGTATTGAACGACCTGGGATTGAGAATGGGTTGAAACAGTAGTCTGACGGGGGAAAAAAATCCCAACACGAGGTTTACTTGCTAGATCAAATGGTCTTCATAGATAGAGTATGTTAACTTGTCATGGAAATGGCTCTGTTAACTTGCATTAGATGTTACGATTTCATTCGTAGCACTTTTAGGACTTCTGATCTGTGTTGCCACACAGTCAGATAGCACAAGCAAAAGTTCGATGAGAAAAAGTGAAGTTTTAAAGTTTATTCTTGAGATGAAGACCATGTGATACAGCTGAAAGCTCAGGAAAATGCTGCAATTTTTTTTTTTAGCAAATTAATGAGTGAGATCGAAAAGTTAAAAAAAAAAGTCATTGCAGCATGATTATCAATCTGGTTCGATATATTATTTGTAACTAATGACGGAAGATAACCACAGAAGTCTACAGTGATTACAACATGCAGAGTTAGTTATAAATTACCACCATTCTTGACTAACTAAACATCTTGAGAATCTTGAGATCGTGAGAATCCTAAGGCCATTGCTAGACTGTTGTTTGTAGATTTCAGCTCAGCCTTTAATACCATATAGCCTCATGTTCTCCTGGAAACACTGCAGTTGATGAATGTCAGCCCCTTCATTACTAAGCGGTACTACTTGTTCCTCACTAACCGTACCCAGCAGGTCAGGGTGAACAGGACTCTGTCTGAATCCCTGCCCATCACCTGTTCATTCACCAGTCCTGTTCACTCTGTACACTAATAAACGCACATGCAGCACTGCTGACAATTATATTATAAGATGTTCTGATGATACAGCCATCCTGGGTCTCATGTCTGACACGCGTGACACAGCTGTGTACAGACGATGAACATTTTCTCATCATCAACATCAGTGAAACAGAGGAGCTGATATTCAAACTTGAATCTCTTGGACACCATTCACCAGTGGTTATCCGTGACCAAAACATAACCCAGGTTGAATCCACCTTTTACGTCTGGAACGTCCCATCTACAACGGGCTTGAGACGCACCCTTGTTGAGAACTTGGCGAACTTCTGGAGTGACGTCTAATTCTGAAGCCTCCTTAAAGAAAGGTGTTCAGGTCGATATGGTCTGCACTAGGGTCCAACAGCGCCTACACTTCCTTTGCAAGCTGTTGCTCCTCCTCTACCATGTCGTAGCTGAGAGCATTGTGCGGTATGGCATCTCAGCCTGGTTTGGTAACCTCAGTGTACAACTGAAGGCCCACATTACCAGGCTGATGCAGAGTCATGAAAATCATGGGAGTCAGGCAGCATGCCACACTCTGGTCTATCCTTGAGCTAGTCTCACCACCAGACAATCAGAGATCTCTGCCTTCTGATAGTCTGTGGACACTCCTTTCTAAAGTGTGTTTAACACACTGGCGAAATGGCCGGCAACAAAGCAACGCCTCTTGCATTTTTGAAAAGGACACGCCGACCCGGAAATGTGCGCTCCCCCTTCTCTCGTCCACAAGGCAACAAACACACAGAGAGCTTGAAAATGGATGCCGAGAGATTTAACTCTGTTTTATCAAACGTATGCTCGGTCCACAACATTGTGGAAATGAAGGACTTACAGTGTTTCTAGTCGGAGGAACTATTGGTTCTGCAATGTAGGGAGTTTTTTTAAACTCTGAAATTGTATCCGCCCATCCAAACACAAAATCAGGGATAAAGTCATCAGTCTTTAGTTAAGCAAAGCGTCTAAAGACTGACTTGTGAGTCTATCCTTTAGCAAACCATTATCAGACAGGCTTCTTTTGTCCCCTTGTCCATTAAAGTCTTAAATGGGAAGCTAACTGTAGCTGTGTTGGTATGTATGTGCGTGTAAGTAAGTATGTACGTATGTATGTATGTGTATGTACATTTGTATGTAAGTATCTTTTAATAATGGCAGGTACCACAGGTATCCAAGACAACTTTCCTCCGGGACAGTAAAGTCTATCTTATCTTACCCAATTCTCCCATATGATAGCCTTTAGAGAAGAGTACAGTAACAGAGATTGACTTCTCAATGTTGCTCTTCTGTAGTGAACAAACTATTTCTGGGAATGTCGCTTATTCTAATAACAAAAATTTACCCTCAATGACTTGGAGTTGAACTTTAAAATTCAAATTTTTAATCCTCTAAAAATGCAAGAGTTGGGAACTTTAGAACAAAAACTACCTGGAATTGGGGCTTATGAAAATATAAGTGTGCTCAGGAGATTTCTCCTGGATTTTCACATGCTGTGTGATTGACATGTTGATGTCCTGCTTGGCTGCAGCAACACCATCACTAATCTGAAAGTAATTCAATACATCTGGGGCGCTTACACAGCAGAACCTGAACGACGCTCTGACTCATGCGCTCTGACTCATCGGCTTTCACGCTCGGAACTGTGCATTTTTCATGCGCTGACTGGAGACCCAATCTGCTGTCAGTGTTCAAAAGTCAAACAGCTGTTGGTGTTCAGATGTTGAGTCTTTCACAACGACAGAGATGGGCCAAGTGTGTGAGTGGAACAAGAGCTGAAGGATTTTTCCACTTCGTTCGAGAATGTGCAGAGTCATCAGAAATGTTTGCATGTGTGTTTAGTAACATACATGTGAGCACTGTGACATGAGCACGTGTCTATATTCCAGAGATTAACTGTGGGACCTGAGACTAAATTAAATCATGATACAAAACGCAATGAACTGAAAATTTCAGTTCACTTATGTTATATATTAATCTCACTTTAAATTGGGACAAAAGATAGAAAGGGAAGAAGATATAGAGATAAGGATAGAAATGATCACTTGTAAAAATAAGGCCAAAAGAATCTGGAAACAGATTTTTGTGTGCAGGCATTTTGTTAGCATTTCTGCCCTTTATTGTGTGGCAGTTTTCCCTTATGGTAGATGTGGTTTTCAGAGTATAATGCATTGCGCTCTGTCTCTATGACCTTACCACATGTATTTTATTGAACTGTTACGCTGAGAAATTAGAAAGTTTGCTCCAGCCAGTCGGCGGTTCTTGGTACATTGGTCGACTGTATCCAATATGGCGGCCAGGTCACAAACTTTCTCACTTTACAGCCAGACTGTCAAGAATCCATTCAGGAATGATTCAAATGCAGAGCAGCAGGCAGGGTTGACGATAAACAAAAAGCGAGCTTTAATAAAGCTGATGAAAAACATCTATAACAGGCAGGTAACTAAAAGTCCAAATGACAGAAGAACCAAAACTAGCTAAATACCAAACGGAGCACAGAGATGAGCACAAGGAATAAATGCAGACGAACTGACCAGGAACAAAGGGAAACACACAGGTACATATAGACAGAAAACTAATCACAAGAACGAGACACAGCTGGAGCAGGAGGACACAGGCAAAAGGAGGGAAATAGGGTTTGACCTACAACAAAGGTGTGGAGGGGAACACTAAGGTGGAGCAAATAAGACTAATACAGAACAGGTGAGAAGGCAAGACTCTGGGAACAGGGAAGGACTAACGAGGCAGGTGTGACAGAAAACAGTAGGAAAACACACAAAGACAGGAAGTAAAACTAGACACAACACATGAGGAGAGAATCTATCTGTTTAAAACATAAAGAATGAGTATGTCTTGTGCACTTGTGTAGGCACTGGAAGTAAATATTAAAATGTTTTCACCGAACATATTCACCAGTTGTTTGCTTTCCCACTAGGCAATAGGGTTAGAAGAACTTGATTGACCTCATCACTGCCTTTTCGGACACTTTGGGGACAAATCAGAATCCAGGCCTTGTTGCCAAACATCAGTGCTGGACCTCATGGATGCTCTTGAGGCTGAATGGGGGCAAATTCCAGCGGCCAGGCTCCAAAATCCTGCAGAGAGCCTGAAAAGAGACACACATGGGTGTATTGTTGCCGTCCGCATACTTTTGGCCATATTTGGCAACACAACACCATCGCTTGGTGTCATATCAGTGCTCTTCTAAAAATGTGTTTACTGTTCCCATCGTATTGTGAAAGGTCCATGTGGCCTGATGTCGAACTCTGAAGCATCCGCCACATCACTATCCATCAATTGTTCTCTGGGCAGGAGTCATCTGGCTGGCACTCTCGCCTCGCACACTGTGTTCTGTGTGCACGCCGCACAAGCAAACATGTCACTGTGAGTTAAGTGTGTGTCTTCTAATATTAAAGTATGGCGGTGACAATGTTTTGGGGCAACAGAAACAGGCAGGTAGGCTGACGTTGGGTGGTGATTTACACTGATCCAGAATAGGTGCGCATATTTGCGATATTACATTATGAAACAGCTCAACCTTTCCTCTGCTTTCATGTCTGTTTTGGAAACTTTTATTTTTGTTTGCTTATCTCTTGTCCGCAGTTTAGGTTCACAACAAGCCTCTGCTGGAGATGCATTGATTGGAGTTTGATTTCACCCACGTGCATAAAATCCCCAAAATAGACCTTTTTCACAGTGAAGCGTTTGACCTGGAAGAGCACAGATGTAACAGATAACATTCATGATGCCTCTGTGCCTCTGTTTTGGGTTTCGTTTGTAATTAGTCATGGTTATCGTAGATTAGCTGAGCTAACGGTTAGCTGTCAAAGTGCTACTGTCTATAGGGTGAGCAGCAAACAGAGCTTGGGAGTCCGCCATTGTTACTGTGATGGTCGACTTTCTTACGCATGCCTAGTGTCTGGCACCATAATACCCATGTGCGAAAAGTCTCCGTTTTCAGAGGAACTGCATATTGCAAGTTTACATGACAACGCTCTGCACTCTGGAACCCATTTTCAGGCACCCAAACACAATTAAAGTTTACTGTTTTGGGTTTTTTTTATCATTTGAAACAGGACCTAAAATGCATGTATTATGCTCAGACAGACCATGTCGCCTAAGAGTTATCGTAATTTGGAAAGTCCGAGTGTTCACGTTAACTTCATGATCATAATTACAACTGGAACTTGTTAATAGCTTGAACGTGGCACGAGTTCAAAGGCAGGATTCAAGTGCCTTCCCACTTTCCCAGCAGGCACCTGTTCAGGTTAATAGCTGGGACGATTTCCTAGAAAGATGAGCTGCGTTCAGAACAGACAAAAAGTGGCAAAACGTTTATTCAAATGAAAATGCCACTGCCTTTTACTACAATGGTGTTTAGTTCAGTTGAATTCAAAGGGCTGTATAGGCATAGGAAACATGTGTTCACACTGCAAAAGCAAGTGTGGGGAGAAAAAAGTATAATAGGTAAAGCTCTGCTAGATATTTATTTGTATTCATGTTGCTGCTGATTGGGTCACTCCTCTGACACACCCACCAAACATGAGAACATGTACCTCAAAGCCCGTTGCACACCATGCGGTTACCAGTTTATACATTAAAAATACCCTTAAAAGAAATGCTTAAGATGCTTACAACATGTCTGCCTCATGGAGTCAACATACAGCTGGTCAGTGGCCTTCCCGCCACAGCTGAGACGGCAGACACTGTTCAAACATGCAGACCATGCTGACCTCATGTGAAAAATGATAAGTGATGTTTACCATCCATAGCTTGACTTTCAAGTTCTCTTATCATGCATGCAAACGCCCTCTGCTGGTGCATCAGCCTGTGCTGCAAATGATCTTACCGATAAATGGATTTTTTTTTTTTTTTTTTTACTTGAATTATCCTCTAAAAATGACACATCTTGTCTGTGTCAGTTTGGATCTAGCAACATTTCCGTATCACTGTGATAAACTTATTTTCATAATCATCGTCTCTATTGCACAAATTCAGTTTAATAAACTAGGAAACGCTGTGATTCAGCCCATTATGAGCTGCTGTCTCACAGCAGTCTTTGAAACCTTTAGCCTTTGCCCTTGACGGGACTTCTTCAAATTCCTCCTCAAACATGTCTCCTTGGACTCAAGGATGAACCGATAAGAAGTTCAAAGGTCATGGTCACTGTGGCCTTACATCAGTCCCACTCTCGTGAACACAAAATCTAAAGGACACCATAAGGGGATTTCTTCAAATATGACCCAACAATGAACTGAATAGATTTTGGTGGTCAAACATTACTGTGACCTCTTTACTCTTGTGAACGTAGTATCTTATGAACACCTTGAGGGAAATTCCTTAAATTTGGCACAAACTAGACAATGAACTGATTAGATCTTGGAGGTCAACGTCACTGTGACCTCACAAAAATGTTTTTGGCCAAAACCCAATAATTAATACCCTAATTATGAAAAAAAAAAAAAAAACCCACACAAATGTCTCTTGGGATAAAATGATGAGGAGATTACATTTCATATCCAAAAGGTCAAGGGTCATAATATTCTGCATTAAACACTTTTCTGGCCATTATTCAACATCATAACTCAGGAACAGAAGGGGAGACATTTGGGTGCCTGCCTTGAAACTCTGGAGATTGTGCAGCTCTTCTCCGCTGCCTGGTTGAAGACGTGTGTGAGGCATCCGTGTTTTAGAATTTGTAGCTTCTTTGCAGCAACATCCATATTTGAAGACTGTCTTTCTGTCGTGGCAATAGAAGTCAAGACAAACATGTTCTGTAAACCAACTTGACAAGTTAGCAAAGGCAAACGTGAGGCGGTGATTCTAGTTTACATAAAACGTGAGTTAGTAGTAACGAGAGACGTAACCGTAAAAGTAAGTTACATCTGCATTAATAAAAAAAACAAACTTTAATTTACCAGATAGATGAAGCCAGTGATGTGGCTGAAATGGCTTAACGTTAGTAAGCTCAAAATTAGCTTATGCACCATTAACGATTAGCATCCACATAGTTATGTTTAACCTAAGCTACAGTAGCTTACACACTTACACATTAAAGGTAACTATGATATATAATACAACTATAATAATGATATATTGATACGATAGTGGTATTTTAATATTCCTTTGCATCCAGAAACATATTTCAGAGAAAAAGTAATAGCAGGCCCAGATAAAAACGAGCATGCTTACTAAAAGTCTTGCTGCAGACTAAACCAAAGTGAGTCAAAAACTTAAAAAGGTAAAAAAAAAAACATGCTCTTTGTAGTGTGAAATAATAAGCACCAAAGTCATAAATGTTTCTCTCAAATTTAAGTTTTTGTGTATATATTATCTGGACTACAGTCTTCATGAAAACAAAACTTAGGCTATGACTTCAAACATCTGTTTTCACTCATTGATCTCATAATTTACTGTGAGAGATCAATGGGTGACTGAAACTGAGCGAATAAATAAATAGAAGAGGGGAAAAAAAAAAGATGTGTCTTGAGAAATCTTTCCATTCAACTGATTAATGACGCTTAACATTCTGCTGACTGCTGCAAACTGGTGCATGTGTGTTTCATTTCGGTCATTATTTTTAAACCCAACAGCTGAAGAGTTTTATTCTCGTTCCACCTTATTTGATCAGGCCGTTTATGTGTGTTTGTTATCGGTGTCAGAAATCAATATTTTCAGGCCCACACAGAGCCTGTGTCTGTGTTTATTCCTGTCTGTTTGCTTTTCCCCTCAGATGTAGCCTATATAACCCAGGTCATGTATTTTTGTCTCTGTTAAACATCGGTAAACTTTGAACTCTATACACCACGTTCTAATGTGACATCCGATACATCCTGTGTGTCCACTTTGCTTTTCTCATGGATTATTTTCTCCTTTGAAGCTGTTTTAATTGAGCTTGTATATTCATTTTTTGAGCCTTCTTCATTATTTCCCAAGAGATCAGACCAATAGCTTGCGTTTTTAGCAGTAATAGCTCTTTTTAAAATGACGCAATTTGATATTAATCCAATTGTAGGATAAACTATTAACCTTATTGATCTGCAACTTTTCCTCGAGCTCCATCGCCCAATATATATTTTAATATTTCAGTTTATCACAAAATAACCGAAAACACTAGTTAACTTTCGACTGACCTCAGCTGTACTTGTGTTTAGTGTTAGCTAATTTGCCAGCTAAGTGTGTTAGCTCGCACGTGAAGAACTTGTTAGCAACTTGTTGTCATTGCTGGCACATTAGCATGGTAAGTTTAGCATTTAGCTCAGAACACAGCTGTAGACTTTTAGCTCTATTTTAATCATATATTACATCAACATATTTTATGGGCTTTATTCAGTATTTATTCAGATTAAAACGTGCTAGCCGCCATGCTAAGCGCTAAAGTCTTTTCCACAGTATTATTTCCATGAAATTGAAGCTTAATGTTAAGTGTTAACAGTCCAGGTTTTTTTTTTTTTTTTTTTAGCTAGCTAGTTTAGTGTGTTAGCCATCAAGCTAAGAACTCACCATTCACCATTATTAGCACATTAGCATGTTGATGTTAGCATTTAGTTCAGAGCACAGCTGTATAGTCTATTCTTCAGTATTATTTCCAAGAAATTGAGGTGAAAGATTTAACAGTCCTTGTTTTTTTTTAACTAGCTAGCTTAGTACGTTAGCTAGCATGCTAAGAATTTGTTAGCATTTGCATAATCACATTAGCATGGTGATGTTAGCATTTAGCTCCGAGCACAGCTGTAGATTTGTAGCTCTGTTTTAATCATAGAAAAATATAATTTAAAATCTACTTTTAATATAATATTTTTTCTTATTTCTTATTCATAATTAATTAGAAATAGTAATTTCTGTTGTCATATGATGTGCGAAGGAGACATTTTTCGCAAAGATGAAACCATGCTAGCATGATTATTTAAAAAAAAATAAGGCTGTAGCTTAGCTCCATGCTAAGGGTGTTTATGTATTTTCCATACTGTTTTCCTTAGTATTATTTCAGTTAAAATGAGGCTTCAATTTTACTAGCTTGGTGTGTTAGCCAGCACACTAAGAATTTGTTAGCATCACCATTGTTAGCACATTAGCATGCTAACATTAGCATTTACCTAGCTGTGGACTTGTAGCTCTATTTACATAAAAAAATATTTTATGGACTTTATTTAGAATTTATTATTAATAGTAATATTTGTTGTTATATGATGTATGAAGAAGATATTTATTGCGAAGATTAAAACACGCTAACATATTTATCATTCAGAAAATAGGGCTGTAGCTTCCGTCCATGTTAAGGACGCTGAAGTCTTGTATTATTTCCACGAAACTGAGACTTAAGTTTTTACAGTCCAGGGTTGTTGTTTTTTATCTGCCTATGTTGAAAGCCAGTCTATCCCTTGATATTCAGAGGGAGAAATGATAATGTTTTAATTAGACGGTAAGTAAAAAGGCCTTAATGTTCAGATTTAGCTGCTCTTGGCCTTGAGTTACATTCTTTCTGTTTTCAACTTTGCTTTGGAGACTCGAGTTCAATAAGGGTATAAGCTTACTTTTGCATGTTTTGTGGTATTTCATTTCTCCGCATTCTGTCTGCTTGTAGTTTAGTACTTTTGTATTAATACTGAATACTTGCCTGTGTTGCATGTTGGGCCTTTTCTCTCCCACTTCATTTCTTGACGCCTACTGTCTGCTATCAAATACTGGCAAAACGCTTGTTTGAGATTTAAAAACATTTCAGGGGATTTCCCCTCCAGCACATCACGCTTGCTCAACAGCTTTAACCAAAGTGTCCACACTGTAGCTTCACACTGACATGAAAAGGTTTAAGATTACAGTCTTTGCAATGGCCATAAAAAAGGTTTAGAACAGCAAATAAGTCACATCAAGTCAAACTTTATTGATAAAACACAAGTCGTACATAAAAATGCAACTTCAAGTGCTGAACTTAAGAGTTAAAACATGACTAAATAAAACATGTAGAGAAATACGGCTAACAAAAGTCAGATTCATGAGATTACAGCTGAAGCGAAGGACAGGTGAAACACTCTAGATACAAACCAGATTATAAAGATGTGTTTTATGTTTTCTTTTAAAGATATCTCTGTCGCCACAGGTTCTCCTGCAAGCCTCTCTTCACAGGCTGCCTCTCTGCGGCTTGAAAGACTAAAGATTGAATCATAGACTAGATATTACATGAGATCAATTACAGTTTTGTTTAGAGGAATATTTATACCAGATTTCTGATACACGCTGGCAATGCAGTGGTGTTAGAGACACAGAAAACAACACAGCACCATCGCTGACTGTGCAGTTACAGATAATACAGGGTCATCCTAATTAGTGCCCATGTAGCACCACCTGCTGGATGCTTGAACTCATTTGCAAATGAAACAGTTTTCATTGTGACAATTATGGTCTTGAATATATCACATTTTTCAATAGAAATTCCAGTATTGTGACATTACTGATTCTATAGGTTTTTCATTCATCTTAAGTCAAATGAGCAAACCCAAGAAACATCGGATAATTAAGCCTAAAACATTCATTGTTGACCTTGGATAAACAGTCCTCACTCAAGGTCCACTTACTCGCTTTTCGTGGTGCTTCCAAACATTCATTCAATGCCTAGGAATCCTGACAAATGTGCCAACAGCAAACGCTACATATCAAAATTGCTGATAACTCTGGAAAACGAAGGACCTTAATTTGTGACTGTCGGTGAACAGATGCTCAGAAACAGAGTATTTTATTGGTTTTATTACAGAATTAGCTTCAAAACAAAAACATCCAACAGTTGTTCAGTGGACACTGATATCTGGTAACATACAATTCAATGCTTACTTTCAGACTTTAATATTATGTAGAGACTCACTCTCATTCTGCCATGATTGTTTGTGGTTCACATGGAGTGTGGCGCTCACATCTTCTGACATCACAGAATAATAGATCGAGCAGTCGCTTTATTGTAACCAAGAGGCATTGCTTTCTCTCAGTGAACTACACTCTGAAACCGTTTGTACAGCAACTGGTTAAAGGTGAAATGTGTCCATAAAAATGGAAAACAGACGGCTACAAGTTTTACTGTAAAATTGCAGTTCAGCCATTGAAAGCAGTCATTTTAAGGCATTTTCCTTCTCAAGAGGACAGATTCTGTTAAAAAATAAGGTGGTTTTCATCCCTACATAATCTCTCAGTCTTCTACTTGTGCATGGTTAAAAATAAAACAGCACTCCAGTGGTTTCACACATACTTTTACAAGTGCAACGTTAAGGCATTCAAGAAACCTCTCAAACAGACCTGCGTCATCATTAAGACACATCTCACATCTACTTGTAGGTGTCTTTAGCTTTCATTTGAGAGCTATAAAATAAATAGTAGATAGATTATCGTATATTTGTCGTTATTTTATACATCACGCAGCATGTAGAGTTAGAGGTAAGGTGGGTTTATGTAGGTGAGCTGCAATGCAAAGCACATGTGGTAATAAATTAGGTCAGTCGGTCAGAGAAAACTGACATTCACTCGTTTCTACTGATTCAATTCAACTGTTTTCCCATAAAATAGGTACATCAGATGAAAATTAATCTGCTATTGTATGGATAAGTCTGGTGATATTCTATATTTAATTTTTTGTCAAAAAAATCCCACAAAAAGACCAAAAACAACAATAAAATTGAGCAAATATCATCATGTGTCCAAAGCCTGGTACAGTAGCTTATTCCTCTGTGACCTGTGCACAGGCAAAGAGGAGTTACCATGACGGTAAGGACGCCACAACACTGGGGACTGACCCCGTGTCCACGCCTCCTCAGCGCCAACTTATCTAACAACATATGTCACAGTTCATGTGTTGCTATAGTTTGCTCTCATTTTCTCATAAAGTCTATAAATAAAACACACTAACACGTATCTCTCACCTGTCACACTCTGCACTAACACGCGACGACATACGACAGATCCTGTTCATGTACTGTTGAGTTATTGTTATTGTAATGTGAAAAATGTTAGCTTTAAGTTTTAGCTTTAACTTCATTTTCTACTGAGTGGTTTCAGCCCTACTCTGGTTTCATGGGTCGGCCTCTCACTGCACGGCGCACGACCCGCTGGGCAGGAAGTCCTGCACGTACACCGCTACAGCCTTGGTGAGGTAGGTCATGCTCCCGAAGCGGCCACTGGGAGCGCTGTCGTACAGCAGCCTGCACACTCCGGTGGACGGGTCCCTCTCCAGGATGTGCTCCTCCGCTCCCAGGTCCCTCTGGAGGAGAGGGAAATAAATAAATATATGCATAAATAAAATCCTTCCTTACTTGATCACAACAACAAATATCCTGGATCTGTGTCTTCTGACGTCCTGCTCACCTGATCCTTGTAGAACATGTCGTTGGCCAGGTGGACGATCTTCTCCACGTGGATGATGGAGCCGATGGTCGGGATCTCCACGTCGGCCAGCATAGTGAGCACCAGGATGGCCTCCACCAGCAGCTGGCGGTACTCAGGCAGAGGGACGCGGTTCAAAACCGTCTCCACGTGGACGGAGAATTTGATCTCGCCTGGTGTCATCTGGAGGAATTCAGAGGATAAAGACAGACACCTTTCATTCACAGAACACATCCTATGGTGGGTTAACACTGATTTTAATGTGTTAAACATGAAATTTTTACATCTCCATTAAAAACCAGCACACGTTTGATTCCTGTGCTGCTTGACTGTGAACTGATCCCTTTGGAAACACCGTGACTTTATGGTTTTTATGTACATTAAGAATAAGAATTTCTGACTGGATGTTAAAACTAATTGAAATGACAAAATCTAAATGGAAAGTGTGTTATCGCTCTGGCAAACCTTGATTTTGAGTTCTTACCTCTCTGGTGGTTGAAGAAGGAAGGACGAACCCTTCTATGGACAAACCGTGGCACTAGAAGACAATGTGGTCTTTACTTAATGTGCAACAATTGTGTCATAAATGCTAAAGATTTACTTTACAGTTTGAAAATCAATGTCCGAACTGGTGAAACTGACCTTCTGCAGGATCTTCCAGACTTTCTGGTAGAAGCCTACAGGGACTCTGTTCAACGCCCCGTCCAGACGCCTCCTGCGCAGCCACTGGCCGTGTCTGGTATCCTTGGCAACTGGCACAAAGTCTGGAATATCCAGAGATTCTATGGACGGCAGCCTGTACCTCTAAACAGCCACAATGATACACACAAAAAAAGGGATTTAAAGCAATGTTTGTCGTGGAAAAACGGCACCCTCTTCCTCTTAAAAATTAGAGTGTTGAGTGTCGATGTTAGTTGCTTGTATTGAACTGCATTAGAATAAGCGTATACAACTCAAAATATCACAAATATCTGATTAATAGACAAACTTTACCCCAGATTCAAAGGTTTCTAAGTCCACAGACTGAGATCTCATGCCCTGAGAGGCAGGAAGAGAACAGAAAGGAGGGAGAGAAACAGAAAAAAGATGCACAAAATGAAAACCACAAAAAATGAGAAAGTGTGGTGAGTGAGGTCGATGGCTCGGAAGAGTGATGAAAACAAAACCACCCCCGACACCAGTGGATCCTGGCTTCTCACATCCCTAAATGAAGCGTTACAGCATGCGTGAACCAGCATGGAGAATGACAGAAGTGAAGTTAGAAAACAATAAGAAAATAAACTGATGAAATCATCAGCACGTTCGGCACAAAATGGCTCCAAACTCAGCACGAGTGAAAGGTAAGCCAAACTTCATTACCATGTAGCAGTGATTTAACAGCGAGTTAAACGGCGAGCGTCCATTTTATTTAAAGGAATGGTGTGTAGGATTTAGTGGCACTCGACGGGGAGGATTACAGATTGCAACCAGCTGAAGCGTGTTTGCTTTGTCTGTTCTGGGCTGCTGTAGAAACATGGTGGTGCGACATGATGGACCTGCTCCCTATGATATAAAGGGTTCATTCTAAGGTAACAAAAATATTCACAGTTCTTATTTGCAGGTGATTAAACACTAAAGAAAAAAACCTGTCTTATATTAAATTTCTGCCAGTATATCCACCTGGATCCTACACACTGGACCTTTAAAGTACAAGAGCCTGAATACTTTAGTACCATGTGTCCTTCTGGAAAGTATGGTTTTTAATAAATGTTGGGGACACTGTTGGAATCATCAACCACAGTGACATCTTCAAATATAGATCAGCTCCATTTGAGATGTCTAACTCACAATACATTATTCATCTAAAATAAAAAATTACAGCTGAAACAGAAAAATTGGCAACAAAATTGAAAACTGATTAAACAAAATAAATAAAAACATTCTTCTTTTCTTTGATTTAAATTAGAATACATTTGATATATTTACTTATTAATTAATCAAGAAAATTATCAGCAAATTGACACTGAAAACAGTCATTAGTTGCAGCTTTACTAACAATAAATAATTAATAACCACTGATATTAAAAATGCAGCCCTGCTAGACTGAAGCAGTGTTAAAGGCTCGTATGATGACTTTTAGTATTTCAGTTGAATTAACACCCAGAAAACCACATTTAAATGTGACTGTCACCTTTCGAGGGAAGTTCAGTGACTGGTCCAGCTGAAACGGAGACAACAAATCCACTCTGCATTAAACACTTTAACTTCCTGTGATCCCTTCAACACCCAAACCATCTATTGTTCCTGCAACTTAACGTTACTTTTACATTTGTTAATTCCAAGACATAAAAAACACTTGTATCTGTCTATATTTCAGGGATAATATCAAATTCATCAAGACCTTTTCAATGAGCTAAATAACGTCTAATCACTGACACCTCCACCAACACCATCATCATCATCACCATCATCACTCTGAGGTCTGGCAAAGACAACCTGTGATCCCTCTGCATCTGCGTCAGAATAAAATTAAACTTTGATTATATGTTGAGTATTTTGTTTGATTCACTTCACCAGCAGCCGATTTACCACAATCACATCTCAGCATAATCCTCCCTGGCTTCTTACAGATTAATGAATGTCATTATCATCATCACCTTAACTGAGTCAGTCAAAGACACCCTGCGGTCCATCTGCAACAGAGGAAACACAATGAATTGCACTATTTGTTGACAACCAGGAGCAAAGCCATATTTCCTTTTCCACAGCAGAAGCCAAAAGCACATGAATAACATCCTTCTCAACACTGCAGAACATCACAGCTTCACAGGTGAATTATCATCATCATCACCTCTGCACCCGGAACTGTCAAAGACAACCTGGGGTCCTGGATCAAAACAAAGACAGAACAGGCAGCATTATGACGTCGAACTTGACAAGTCATTCCTGACCTTGATAACAGCGAAACAAATTCAACTCAAGGGCCACTTGTTTGCTTGGCTGGACTTAATCAGCAGATGGAGTTTGTTCTGTATGTGTTCAAGCTTTAGAGGACTCAGAAGATGAAGAAGAAGCAGCAGAAGATGAAGAAGCAGCAGAAGAAGAAGAAGAAGCAGCAGAAGATGAAGAAGCAGCAGATGAAGAAGAAGAAGCAGCAGCAGACGAAGAAGCAGCAGAAGACGAAGAAGCAGCAGACGACGAAGAAGAAACTGCAGAAGACGAAGAAGCAGCAGCAGAAGACAAAGAAGCAGCAGCAGAAGACGTAAAAGAAGCAGCAGCAGAAGACGAAGAAGAAGCAGCAGACGAAGAAGAAGCAGCAGAAGACGAAGAAGAAGCAGCAGAAGACGAAGAAGCAGCAGAAGACGAAGAAGAAGGAGCAGCAGACGAAGAAGAAGCAGCAGAAGACGAAGAAGAAGCAGGAGAAGACGAAGAAGAAGAAGAAGCAGCAGCAGACAACGACAAAGAAGAAGCAGCAGCAGAAGACGAAGAAGAAGAAGCAGCAGAAGATGAAGAAGAAGCAGCAGAAGAAGATGAAGAAGAAGCAGCAGATGCAGCAGAAGAAGTAACATCCTTGAGACTGTTCTGTCAGTTGCTATTCAACATGGACGAGAAGTGCTAGAGGTTTGAACACCTACAGCTAAGCATTCTCCATCTGATGATGAAGGCAGTGAGAAGCAGTTGAAAGCTCTGGGACACATTTCTTTTGTAACTGACAGACACAAGGACAGCTATGAAAATAAGTCCTCTGTAATTCTGATTGGTGATATTTACATGGAAGGTGAATTAACACCTACAGCATGTTATACTACTCCCACTTCACTTAACATAGTTACTTCATTACAATGTCTTTACAGTTAACAAAGAGAAAGACGAAACAGATATAACACTGCGATAGTTAATATTCCTTCATGTGATCATCACCTTAAATGGATCCATCAAGGACAACCTGCGCTCCGCCTGCAACACAGAAACCAAGTTGAAAATAAATCACGGTCAACAAGCTGCTCCGGTGATTTATTTAAAACTGAATCTCAGCCTCAATGATTCATTTCGCCCTGTTGATGATTTTTCAGAAGCACAAATCTACGTTTTTATCAACAACCAGCGTCACATTTTCTCTTAATTATTTCCACAATTCTCCTGCGATGCAGCTCGCCCCTTTCATTTCTCCACAATGCCCTTTTCCCCCATCAGCCTCAGCCAGGTGAATTACCACCTAATGTCACCGTCATCACCTTACTGGGATCCGTCAAAGACAACCTGTGCTCCAGCTGTGAAAAGACAAGAGTCAGTTTGCCAAAAAGACACGTCTCCATCATCGTTATCATTTTGATATCGACTTTAAATGACACGCTGGAGATAAGTACCAATGCTCGGACAGTTTGTCTCTTTGGTAATAAGAGAAATAAGAAGTGTGTGTAATCTCACACCCACAGGTAACCCTACCATCTTCATGTCGCTCTTCAGTTTGCTGATGCCGGCTCTCTCGCTCTTGGTGGCGCCCACGTTGCCCAGGTGATGGATGGAGATGGCAGGACTGACGCCGGCATCCAGCTCTCTAACTGTGGAGCGGGGAGAATGAATTATGGTGACATGAAACATACAAAAATGAGTGATAGAACAGAATCCAGTGGGCTGTGTGTAGCACACAGGACTGACCGCTGCGCTGCACTCCAAACTCTTTCCCGCTGAGGATGTGGTGGAGGAGATTCTTCAGCTCTGATGGGCCGAGACTCATCAGGCTCTCTGTGGCCTCCTCTCCTACACACACAAAGTACAGGATGGTGCCGATTCAAAAGCAAGAAACCACTTTGTCTTACCACAGTCGCTCATTACTCTGATTGTCTTTTAGTCATTTTAACTCGCTACTTGAACCCATCTTTAATTCCTTACCTGAGCAGTTGAGCGACTGGGCCAGTTCGGTGGCCATGACCTGGATGATGAGGCCGATACGGAGCCTGAACATCTCGCTGAACAGGTTGGGCTGAGTCCTGATGCTCATAGCCAGGTACACCATGATCTCCTGGAGGACAGAGGAGAGAGGAGGAGGTTAAAGAGGAAGACGGGAGGATAAACTCCTAAATGACGGCAGAGGATGCGACTCACCTGAGTGAGTATGGCCACGCTGATGTTGTTGTCGCTGGCCTCGTCGATGAGAGCGGCCAGCTGGTCAGGAGGGATGGGAGCAGTGATGGTTTTCTCTCTGGGCTCAGGGGGCAGACCCACTGTCAGGTGCTTCTGGTGCGCCAGCAAATCAGAGCAGGCCTGAGAACAGATCACAGCCAATCAGAAAACAGCGCCAGGGGAATGTGAATTAATATAAACTTTATTTACAGAGGTGACTGCCCTGAAATCTTCCCTTTTGGACTTCAGTTTTTTTTAGTTTTTGATGAAAAATAGTCTGAATAACTCAAGGAATGAGAGGAGAATGAAAGGAGGTTAAAGCTTTACACTCAAAACTCTGACGCAATCTTTTTTTTTTTTTTTTTAACTTATTTTTTTATTAATTTTTCTTTCAACAATTACATGTCAGGGCGCTTCATACATACATAGTTAAACAGTCATCCTTATATCAATGTCCTTATTGTCCAGTGGCAATGGTGGTGTCCTCTTCTTGTCTTCTATAATCAGTCCATTTTTCACATTTATCCTCAAATTGTGCCTCTTGTAGTCTCAGTTTATGTGTGATTTTCTCCATCACAAAAATCTCTTCAACAGTGCACATCCACTGCTCCTGAGTCGGTGGCTCTACTTTGTACCACATTCTCGTAATTGTTTTTTTGCTGGCTGATAGCAGCACTTTAACAAGATACTCATCCTCTTTTTGTATTATGTCTCGCGTTAAGTTCCCCAAGTAGAGTATCTTACACGTTTTTGGTATCTCATATCCTATTATTTTTTGTAAACCCCTCCATATTTTGTCCCAATATCCTTTTAACTTCTGGCAGGACCAGAATATGTGTGTATGGTCAGCATCTATGTTACCACATGCTCTCCAGCATGGCTGCTGCATAGACACCACTCTCCTCCTAATCTTTGGAGTTATAAAAAATCTGACCATATTCTTCCAGTTGAATTCTCTCCAGATCCTGGAGCTAGTGGATGTGCACTGTGTTTTACAAATATTAAACCACTCCTCCTCAGTTATTTGTTCTTTCAATTCCTTTTCCCATTTTTCTTTAATATAAAGAGAGGAAAACTTTCTACATGACATCAAACTTCTATATAGGTCTGAGATTACTCTGCATTTTTTACCTTCATAAGCTCTCCGGAATACCTCAACAACTTCATTATCAGTGTCAGTTTTTATCTCCTTCTCATAATAGTCCTTTATTTGCAGGTAGCGATATTGTTCATGTTTATCTAGTCCAAATCTATCCCTCAACTTCTCAAAACTCTGCAGCTTACCCCTTTCAACCATTGTACATATTGCTGTGATCCCTTTTCTTGCCCATTGTTTAAACCCTTTATCATTTATCCCAGGTATAAACCTATCATCAAACGCAAACCAACTCAGAATCTTTATCTCTTTCTCCAGTTTATACCTTTCAACAGCAGTATTCCATATTTCAATTGTAGTTTTGGTTATTCTGACGCAATCTTTTTCAGTTAAAGCTCCTAATTTTTAGCCTCTTATTTTGCCTTGCATTGCAAATTTTCGCAACAAAAATAACAATTAAACAAAAATAAAATGCACATAAAAATGACAGACTTCTGCAGAGGCCTTCACATGGAAGAAAACATGGCCGCCGTGACAGAGTGAAAGCCTGTGAATGTCACCCTGTTTTATTTATAACTCTGTCTATGTTTACATGTGTGTGTGTGTGAGTGAGTCATACCGAGTCGAGCTCCTCCACCTTCTTCTTCAGTATGCCAGAGATCATCCTGATGAGGCTCCAGTGTTTGAGTTCACCTGCCTTCTCATAAAGGTCAGACAGCAGAGATCTCACCGTGGTGCCCTTACCATGCAGCAGAGTGTCCCACTCCATGCCCCTGGGATGGAAACAAAAGCAACAACAGCAGCTTTTTAACTTTTTTTTGGCCAACTTACAGCTGCCCCTTCTGGTCAATTTACAGAACCTTTAGTCGACCTCGAGTATGAATCCTCAAGATGATCATATGGTACATAAAAAACACATGTGACACATTTTCATGCAGGCATGTTTGCTGGCAGTACGGCTGCTCACACCATTTACTGTTTTCATATCCTATTACAACTCCTTTAAATGCCATTTTAAATTATTGGTGCCAACTAGGGGCGTCTAAATCAGCAGCATGGAAATCCATGGATGGACTCCATGGAGTACAGATCAACAGACAGAACACATGGTGTCTGTAAACAATGATGTTACAAGATAAAACATGACGTCACGATACCTGTCTAGTCAGGCATCTCACTCAGCTACAGCAACATTAGCGGCTCTGTTTCAACAGGGCCGAATAACAGTGCATGCAGGCTGAAATTCAAAAGAGCTGTTCTGTTAGGAGATACAGTGACTTAAACCAATGGTGAGTAAGAAAAATAACAACTTTGTTAATCTGTGAGTATAGGGAAAAAGTCTGCTAGCGGCTAGGCTAATTTATGCAATGTAAACATGCTTAAGCTAATAATGTGTGACAAGCAAAAAACAACTACTGTTACTGAGCTGAATTTGATATTTATTTCAAATGATGTTTTGTTTGGCTGTTGGGAGAAGTTTGCCTTCAGGGCTTTAAACCAGATAGACCCAAAAATTTAGGAAACAGATGATGGTTTGGGTTCAAATGAAAACTTAATTTCAGAAAGGTCTCTCTGACAGAAAGCCCTGAAGCTTAACTTATCCCATGTGCTGTTTTTATGTGTACTATTGGAGTCCGTTTAAAGTAACTTTACTGCAGTTAAGCAGTTACAATTACTCACATTATTTATGTGTTGTTTTTATCTTTCATGGCCAAAAGCATAAAAGGAAGGAAGGTGTGGCAGCTTCTTCTGTAAGAGACTGTGTTAAATGGGCAGATAATATGGTGTCATGTTGATCGCAGGCCCCTGAATCGTATCGAAACGAAATCGTGTCGTGGCAGACTTTGTAATATCAGCAAATATCATATGGTTGTCCAAAGAACCGATATGATATCCTGTCATGAAGAAACTGGTGATTTACACCCCTAACACTACAGAAACATACGGGAAAAATCCTGCCTAATGCTGCAAAGAGCTTCTTGTCTGTCTCTTCTTCTAGCTCTACAAGCAACCATCTTAAAAATACAATATCAGCTCTGCCAGCATCTCTGCTTATATGTAGATGTGGAAAAACGTTTTCCCCACACAATTCAAAGACAAATGTTTCAGCAGTAAATTACAAAAAATGTTCCTGAACTAGTCGTTTTTGCGAGGTGATACGGTTGGTGGGTGTAATTTAGTGGGAAGAAAATAGTTCCGAAATGAAACTGCTCACTAAAGGTCTGTGGATTATCTTGAGTAACAGAGTCATGGATATCTGGAAAGAGACATTGCTTTTGAGTTTTTCAAATATATACATATTTTTGGCACTTGGAGCAGCACAAACCAGGTGCCATCTAGTTTCATTATATCGGAGAGAAGGCAGACATCGCTATGGCTGATATCTCCAACACTCAACGACTCACACCAAAACAAACTAGATCAATAAATAGTGCTACAGGTAAGAGGAAAAAGATGTGTTTTTGATTTTGTGGTGAACCGTCCCTTTAAATTTGACATAACAGTCACAATAAATCTAAAATAAACCGTGTATCTCACTTGTCTTTGAAGAGGATGTAGAGGATATCAGCCTGGTCCTGGAGACTTTGCGTGTCTTTTAGCAGCTGGACCAAAGCGTTGTAGTCGATGCCTCCACTGGCATCTTTGGGGATGCCGCTCTCTGTTGAGACGCTCGCCTGCGGAGCCTGGAGGACAGAGGTGAAAGTTAAAGCTGCATACATAGAGCAGCTACATCGAGATTAAAGGTCTCGTCAACACACCTGAGTTTCTTGCTGTGCAGAGGAGTCTGGGAGGTTCAGGTTGAGAGAAGACTGAGGAGAGCGGAACAGCTTGTTCGGCAGGTACATGTTCACATCTGGACAAAAAGAAACAGCCTGGTGTCAGTAAGTGTCTATATCTTTGGGATATTTTTGTGAGAGGAAGGATCAGCTCACTTTGTACGTCGAGGTTCTGAGCCTTGTTCATCAGAGTCACCATCTCCTTGGTTTTGGTGGCCGCAGCCTTGAACCTCCCCAGACCTCCGATCTGCCGTTTGGGCTTCTTGGGGGCAGCGTGAGCCAACAGGTGGTCCAGGTACTGCGCAAGGTCGTCGGCCTCTGCAGAGGAGGACAAGAAGGACGAGGTTGAGACAGACAAATGACAAGTGGGAGGAAAAATAAAAGAACAGGATGGAGATACAGAGATAAAGAGCAGAAAGAAAAAGGTTTATTGAGTTTTAAATACCAACAGATTCAACTCACCTTTATTCAGTGAACACACAAGCCCTTAAAAAACCCGAACATCTCAACTAAACCATCTTATTTACAAAAGAATTCAAATTTTAAAAAGTGTTGTTATTTTAAAACATATTTTGACATTTTACATGCCGTTTTTAAAAAGGTTTGTTCACCCAAATCCCCATAAAAACATTTTTCATGCACACACACAGTGGTATCTAGCCATACATAGAGTTTAGAAGTTAAAATCTAGTTAAAACTGTTAAAAATTCACACTGCTGTTAAGGTATTTGAAATGAAAATGTTAAATGTTTTGGGCTGGCAGCTGTTGAAAAACACCATTAACAATAAAACCAACATTACTTGCATGGCTACATACACACAGATTTTGGGTGAACTGACCCTTTAAACTGTGACAGTAACAACATGCATCATCTCTCACAATCAAAATGCTTGCTGATTTTGATATAAGGATTATCTGTAGACAGATGCTGACACAGCAGCTGTCAGACAAGTCATTTTAAAACATGCATGTGCGTTAAATTAAGCCAGCTACGCACTCGATGCAACAACAAGACCTGTTCAAACATGCTTAAACTGTCAATAGTTGCATTTAAATCCAAATCCAGTGAGGATGACTCGATTTAAGCTTTAAAATCTGTAAATTTACAATCAGCTGTTTTAAACACAACACAAGCAAAGCAGCATTTCTCAACCTTCTCAAGCCATGAAGCTAACAGCCGTCATGTGAATTTGAGTTACTTTGTGTTTTATTTGAATCAGCAATTAGGCTGGTGTGCAAGTTCAAGGTTGAGAAACATTTTAACAACCAACAGAGCTACACAGAGAGGATGGGGACAGGAGAAAGTGTAGCAATAAAAGGACTGGTGATTAATGAGAATCTCCAACAGGTTACTTAGTTTTATGTCATGTTTCTGCTGAGATTAAACAGAGATGATACATATCAAAGGATGTTTTTTGTTATTTTTGGATTTCAAATTATGGGGTTAGCTGAATGACATCACTCTCAAAGACAGGTGCATATAATTAGAAGACAGGAGTGGGCTGCAACAATAGGATATCTTACAAGAAAAACTACAAGAATCACAAACTTCATCTGGTCTTTTTTCTTCTGGGAGACATAAACATGTTGTAACATACATGTATTGCAGTTCATGTGTAATTTTGAGTCTCTTAAAAGGTGATTCATGGTCCTGTCACAGGGTTCACACACTTTCTTGAACATCAAATTCAAGGACTTTTCAAGGACTTCCAGGCACAAGTCCCTAAAATTCAAGGACCAAACATGGCACAGTCTGAGGGTGCTTTCAGACCTAGAGCTGTCTTGCTTTGGTCTGAATCAGGGACTCATTTTATTACAAAGTTGTATAATTGCCTAGAGTTGCAGCATTTACAAGTGGACCAGATCAAATGCCTTGCGCGAGAAAGCTTATCTTGATTGGTCAGAATTTCCATGTTATGTGGGAAAAATCCAGGAAGTAAACAAAACATTTAGGAAGAGTACACTTGCAAGATAAATGTGACACTTTCTAATGTCACAATGGAGGCACAACTGCTGCTCATTTTTTCCTCTCAAATTCATGAACTTTAAAAGATCTTATGGAGGTGTGGGAACCCTGTTCACAGCACATACAGGCAAAGCCTCTATGTGCTTCTACAGTTTATGACCGTGTATGTATTTAAGGAATACATACCACCAGGAAAGGTCAAACCAACAATGGAAAACAAACCACCGCCACCTGGCAGGGTGACCTCCATCTTTAATGAAATGTTTCCATCCCTGGTGTCACCATTCCTCCCCATCCATCAATCTGTTTTTTCTTACCATCATCATGGCGTAATTCATGCACGTATCCATCGCTGTCACCCTCATCATCATCATACTCTTCGTCGTGGCGGATCATGCTGCCAGAACCCTTACCGTCCAGGAAGCTCAGGTGAGCGAAACAGGATGTCGTCAAGAACTCCGACAGCTTCCCCGTCTGGATCCTGGAAAGGAGGATGATTTTAAAGTAGGAATACTGAGGTCAGAGACCCAGGTGTATGTACATCGTAATTCTGGAAGGGATATACTAAACCCCCTCAATTTCATTTATTTTATTTTTTTCTTTACTGAAATTAAAAATGCTTCATCTACAAACACAAAGTCCACTGTATACTGTATATTTTGTGTATAAATGTATAATGTAAACTCCTCTTCCTGTTGTAAAACCCCCTGAAATTCGCAGAGGCAAAACATGGGACATGACCTCCTCGGTATCTTTGGTAAAATTCACCTTGCTCCTCCATAGTATCCGTCCTGTAGCTTCTTGAGCGTGGCCACAACTGCAGGGTCCAGGTTTGTACGGTCTTCAGCTGAAACACACACACACACACACAAACACACACACACACACACACACACACACACACGCACAAGGAATACATACAGTTTATACATGTACAGTTTTAGTATTCATATATATAAAATTCAAGATTTCCCAATCATCACGCAATACTAACGTCACCCTTTCGTTTCAGAGTGGACATTCAGCACCTTCAACGGCTAAATTTAATACATTTTCCAACACTTTTTAAAGCATATAAGCACTTATAAATACATGGTGTGCGTGTGTACATACTCAGCATAGACTGTGAAATGGGAAAAGTGACAGTGGGTCTTCCAGTCATCCTCCATCTGGATGCGAGGTAGGCGATTTCTGTCCTCAGCATCTCCACGATCATTTTGTTGTCCAACGCCAGGTAGAACTGCTGGTGGTCGATGAACTGGAAGGTTTAAGGGGAGAAACGAAGGGTAAATTTAGTAAGTTTAGTAGTTGTTAGTAACTGTTTTAGTTTTGCTGTTGTTAAACTATACTCCTGTGACTTAAATTCAGCAAGAATTTTTTGTTTTTGGATTCTTCTCTCACCGTTGAGGCATGCAAGAAAAATGTTTCCTTCACAAATTCAACATAACACGGGTGAATAACTGGTAAACGAATAGTCATTTGAGAGGTGCAGTACTTGTTTAAGGTACTTGGATACCTTTTACCACTGGCTATAAGTATCTTATCCCAAAACACTATGTTTCCTTACTAACCTGAGGTGTGAATGAGAAGATGGTGTTCCTGATGGTGTAGAATTTGGAGGTTCCCAGGACTCCTATTCTCCTGTATGGCCGCCCTGTCAGACCCAGCCTTGGGTTACGACCTGCAGCAGAGCAGGTAAAGAGGGGAGAAGGGTGAGTAAAGACCTGCAGAGGTAAACAATTGTGTACCTATTAACCTTTAAGTGTCTAAATTCTATTTTTTTTGCCAATTATTGTGACTTAGCTCTGATGTTTTCTGAACAATACAAGCAGCAAAAAGTTGCATTTTCTCAGCATTGCTGTGAAAAACTTAAGTCTCTCATCATTCATAGGGGACTAACTGATTTAAATTTAGCTCCAACAGCTGCTGGGCCAAGCAGTATTACCCCTCAATGGCACAAGGCCTTTACTCACCATTAAGTGAAGCAAGTAACAGAATCTCAGTGTCTCATGTCGCAATGGTGTCTGGAGTCCTTTTTACATAAGAGTCACACTTTCATAAGGACACGAATTGCAACTGAATGCCATCATATTAATGCACAAGGCAAAATAAACAGAGATATTAATTAACTGTATTAATTGTAATACTCATCTCTTATATACAAAGAGTGTCATAAACCATGAAACACTGAGAATAAGGCAAATCTAAACTGTTGAGGAGGTTCTTCTCATGTGAAATCAGTCAATAAAAATGATAAAAGAAAGTCTTTTACAACAACAATTATAAATCAGAGTACACTGGCCCCATATTTCCTACTTCCATTCATGTTTTATGGATGAATTTATAAATATGAATAAATAAATAAGAGTAAATGAACAAATGAGAGTCCAAATTTGGTTTTGGTTTAACTTTATCTTAAAAGAAAAAGCCCTCTGAGTTTGTACCGAGTCTGGCGTAGATGTGGCTGAGGACTCTGGAGGGCTGCACGTGGATGGGATGGATGTCAGCAACAGTCTCCACATCTATACCGTTCTTCAGCAGCAGCTCTTTAATCTCCTCAGTCTCTGCCAGAATCGACACTATGAGAGGGAAGAGGTTTGAAGATGTTTCAAAAAACTTAAACCACTGACACCAATACACACACGTCACTTGGAGTGTATCCAGAATGTCCAACACTAATCTGGGAACTCACCCTGTACAACCACATCAGGCTTTGGGATGGTGGAGAAACGTCGGTTAAGAGGGTCGATCTCTCCGGGGGCCAGAAATCCCTGGAAAAATGAGACGGAGCTTTGAATGTCAGAGTGTTTAGCATTCAATAGAAAACATTTATACTGTAACATACATGCTGTACATAAATGAGAGAGTCAGTGGAGCAAAAGCAACGACAATACTTAGTTTAATAGGCACAAAATAATTAGAAAAAATTTATTTGTATTTATAAAATGTATTTGTGGGGAAAATGTGTCCAGATAAAGACAAGTGCTTTGTCAGTGAATGCAGCAAGTTATAGCGAAGCTGATTTGTGTACTTGTGTTTGAAAGTATCTCTAGAAAGCCACGTTTAATGTGTGTTTTAAATCAATTAAACTTAACAGCACTTCACAGAAACCCCGCCTATTGCCAGTGGATGGGCTGGGGAGGTCCGAATGCTCATGGCATGGGGATAGCCTAACACTGTTTACTTGCACACACTGCGATAACACAGAGCTGGTTGAAAATCCACAGAATTTTCCTTATAGCTCGTGACCTGACTGCTCACCTCGGACAGAAGGTTTCCAAGGATGTACAGAGACTGTCCCCATTTCAGAGGACATTTACCCATTGGGATCCTCTCCACAGAGTGGGGGTTCCCATACTCCTCCTCCACCTGTTCGTACACAAAACAAACAATACAAGATACAAAAAAAAAAGTTCAAACCGTAAATTTCCTTTGTCTCAGTTGTTGCAGAAACACTAGAAATGACCCACATAAGCACATTTAAAAGACGCAGATGCTTTTTTATTGACAACACAGAACTCTTAATTTCTACAGCTTTCCCTAAAATGCATTACCTTATCTGGGGGGACACTGTAGAGCTCTGGCACCAGTCGTATCCCGTCTTTCTGCTTGATCAGGATGCCCTCCAGAGCCTCCTGGTACTCCTGCACCTAGAACGACGAACAGAGTAAAATCAAACATCTACACTGTAAATATCCACAGAGGCGTGTATACATATTGTCAACACAATGATGCTTGGAATGGAAACACACAAGCTGATGTAATTACCTGCTCGGGGCTGTTGATAAAGATGCCATCCAGTATGAGGTAGGTCCAGAACAGCGGCCACTCGCACTCTATGTTTTCAAACAGCTTCAGTTCTGCAGACTCATAATACAGACGGTTTGGATCCTGGAGAAACAAAGACGAGAAAACAGAGGCAGAATTCACTTACATTAGATTAATGTGTGCAAGGGCTAATTTGTAGCTTCTTTCTTTCTTCTAGAAATGTCTTAGTCTGAAATGTTATCTAATGTATTCTACACCAAGTGGCACCAAAACAGTGTCGTCAAAAGCCAAAAAGCATAAAAATCGGAGCACAACAGAACATGTCAAGATAAAGTGAACCCTTTCGCTACAGTCCATTAATCCAAACAGCCTCCTCCAAGAACCTGTTACGTAAGAGCTAAGCAACGCTGACCATAACACACAGCTCCAACAACAGCTCCTGCCACACTCAGCCCTTTGTGAGCGGACATGTTTGAATCCATTCAGCTGCTTAATGTAGAAGTGTCTGGCCACTGAGGCTCATAAGAAAGGAGGAGAAAAAGACTGAAAGAAGACTTTCAACAAGAGTCACTACTGTCTTTCAACTGCCCCTATTTAACACTGAACACTATGCACCTAAACAGAGATGCCATGGAATAACATTGGTCTCATTACTTCTAATCTGAACACAGTGAGATAAATGGATTATCATCTACCTTTACGGGCTGTTTACCTCTTTAGGTGTTTTGTGTCCGTCTCTCAGAAACCTGCAGCAGCCGTATCGACCCTGAGCAGACACAGAGAGGAAGTCAGCGAGCACAGATATTCACCAGTGTGGCTGCTTGACTAAGTGTACAAATGCATGAGGTGTGAGGAGTTGCAACATCTGTTAAACATGCTCTTTATCAAAACAAGTGACATTAACTAAGACTTTACGTTAAGATATTCTGCCTCATCCTCTCCATAGTTATTAGTCCAAAAATTACAGACACCTGTTAATCAAATATGGCTTCATGCTGTCTTTATGTCATGTATTTGTCAGAACTTGTTTCCTTTGAGCATATTTTTACACTTTCTCAAACACATACTAACCTTAATTTTTAATATCCTTTAAGGTTGTTTATTTGGCAAACTTTGAAGCAAATTTCCCACACTTCAGTCCAGAAATAAGTCCAGAACTAAACTGTTTTATCCCCAACAACATATGCTGTATTTTATAAATACTGTGGATCAGAAAGTTGTTTTGGACTGTAGGAAATTGTGATGAGCATTTCTGATATTTTACCAAGAATAAACAATAAATCAGTGATCTTAAAGGTGATTAGAGATTACTATTTAGTTACAGCCCTACACACCAACCTTCCTCTACCATCTGCTTATGTAAAGCTGATCTTCTCTTTCAAATATTGACTGTATTGTGTTGACAGTAAAAGTAAATCCTTTTCCTGTTACGCTGCACTTGTCTGCACCTGCAGTTTGGAGATGATCTCCTCCTTGGTCAGGTTGACTATGCTGATGTCATCAACAGCGAAGGCGGGGTACGAGATGATGGCCAGGACTCCAGCATCCACCTCTTTAGAGATGGACGCTCTGGGTAACATGGACGTCAAGATGGACTGATGAGGGTGGAAGGAAACTGGAACGTTAATATCATATATGAATGTTTTTATATCTGTGTATGTGTGTGTGTTTGTACCTGGCAATGCTGTATGTCATCAGCCAAGGCGTGGACCACAGACCCAGGTCCTCCTTTTGCTCCAAACAGGTTGAGGTCGTCCAAAGCCTCCAGAGCTGCCTGGAGGACACACAGAAGTCATGTGGCGCTCATTTAAAGCAAGACAACAGTAAAACGCATTTAATCAAGTAGATGTAAAAAACAAAATATTACAACCCAGTACAAGACATACTGTAGTATGTAAAACAGGATTACTAAGGCTTATTCCCAGCTAGTCTCCAGATTTTCACAGAAATGCGCTGTATTGCCTGGGATTATGTTTTTATATCATAATCTGGGTTACATAATTCATTTAAATAGAATAAATAAATAGATTTTGAGCTCCGTGCACACACACAGCACAGCAGAGGATAAAACAGAAACTAACTGACACTTGCTTTTTCAAACCAGTGCTGATACTAATAGTTAAATTAAATAAGCAATTTCAGGCAAAGATTCCTCAAACTGGGTGGTTATATCACATTTCACTATCTTGGTTGACAGTGAAGATAACAGCAATAAGATGACAGTAAACGTAACTGGAAATTAATTAAACAAAAACCTACATGATGCTCCTGTGATAGAGAATTTTACACACAGGATACAGATGACTGAAAATGGTTAAATTATAAAACAGAAAGACAAGAATATAGATAATAATGCTGTCTAGGTAGAAGTTAGACTCGAGAACTCCTGCGGGCTCTGTTCATCTTTTGTTATGTTCTTGAAGATTTTAATTTTATCATAGTCAAGCAATTTCTGCTGAAAATCCTTTAGGTTTGCCACCTACGCGAGGTATTCCCCACAAACAACTTTGAAAATACAAACCACAGGATAAGATAAACCACACACGGGACAATTTATGTGTTTAAATTACTGGCATCCTGAAGGAGAGGCAAAGTGGTTCTGTGAGTTGTTTGGGAACTCAGACCTGACCAGTTTTTACCTTTACTTAAGACATGCTACTGGAGTTTGGGTTTCAATATTGGTTGATTGATGACTCTAGAGAGGAAATACAGCAGTAGCAGTATTATGTATACATAGCTGTTGTATATGATAGTATAGTACAGATTACAGTCATGCTGCTTTGCTTTATAAATCAATATCTAACTACATGTAATTAATGGAGCAGGGAACGTCCTGCAGAGGTGCCCCTCTCCATGGTCTTAAATTAAACTGTGTGTGTGTGTGTGTGTGTGTGTGTGTGTGTGTGTGTGTGCCCACTGGGTACTGCAAGTACTCTGTGTTATTTCTGAGTGAGACGCCATTCTTGGAAGACCGCAGAGAACCTGATACCTCCTGTACACTGCGGGCCAAGGACAGCGCTGAGTCGGGCCCAGAGAGTGAGTATCCTCTCATGTGAAAACTTCCTTACAAGAATCAGGATGTTTATCGACTGAGACGAGACTTGCTGGTGCTGTGAAACTCTTTTATGACATTAAAAAAACTAAAATAGTCTTAGCTCTTTGCAAGAGATTTCAACTGAAAGATTTTATCGGACAGCAGCATTTCATTTATCAAAACTGACACTGCGTAAACTTCCAGCACCAAAACAAAGTCGTCCCATCTGACCCTGAGTCAGGGGGAGGATCCGGGTCGTCTAAAGGTCAATGTAAAGGCCGCCGCAGTGATCAGACACCTTCTACCATGCTGGAGATTTTTTACTGGAGCACCTGTTCTGCTCTCACTCAGCACCCAGGCTGGTTTCTCCTCCATCTACCTGCCTCTATGATACCACACTCAGGGAAAGGAAAGACAAGGGAAACTGTGTGTTTCTGTGTGTGTGTGCTAACCTTGGCCATGCCTATAGAGCTGGCGTTGATCTCGGTGATGCCCTGGTTGGTTTTGTCTCCTCTTTCCCACATCCCATAATCCTGTGAGGAACCAGAAACGAAAAGGACAGACATTAATGTTCTAAACAAGTTCCCAATCATCAAAATGGATAAGGGAAGTGTTTTGTTTTGAGGGTGCCAACAACGAATGAACACTTACAGCCACTCTGTAAGCTGCTTCAATGTAGAACATGAGATTCTGGACTACGTCTACTTCATCTTGAGTGTAAACAATATGCAGACCTGGTGCACACACACAAACACAGGAACAGACACTTTATAGAGGCATTTAACAGTTGAGATACGAAGCTTAACAGCTTTTGTCTGTGCTCTACAAATACAACCTGGTCTAACAAGCAATGACGGTGGAATGAAGAAATGTGCGACCACACTGTGATGACACGACACAGCACTTCTTGTTCTTTGCTTCCTGTTGTAAAAAGTGGAATGCTTTTCCTGAAGTTCTCAAAGAGTAAAAACTAACTACAAACAGGAAGGATAAAGTTGACTAAATATAATGTCAGTTTAAATCTAAAAAACAACTGAGAGAAGGATTAGCTGGAACATAATTCTCTGAGTCTCATCTGCCAAAACGTACCATTTTTCCATCACATTACCTTAAATATCCTTCATCTTTTTTGGGTAAAGAAGCAAAACTCAAACAAGTATCACACAAAATGTATTCCACAGTTGACCTTCAAATCTATAAACACCGAAAAACTCCCAGAACTTTTGAGGATGAGCCAGTTAAGCCCCACTCAACAACTTCAAGGGTCTGTGTCGAAATATCTCTTAGCTGCATATTTACCGGACGCAGTCATCTGAGCGAGGAAGAGCAGGAAGATGGAGGTGGCGTCGACCTGCAGGTGACCCCACTCGTCGTCCCCGACAACAGGAGCACAGGTCCTGGTGTTGTACTTGGCGTGGAGCGAGTCTGAGGTACTTCTGCTGTATTTGAACTTCTCCACCTTGTCCAGCTACGACAAAAACATCAAGTATTCAACAAAAGAAATAACCAGGAAGCAAACAAAGCAGAAAAACACTTGGTGTGATCAATATGGAATAAGTTGTGCCCCGTGTGTGTCAGAGAAAGAAACAGATATATAAAGAGCAAAAGAGATGAGTATTTCAGAGCAAGAACATTAAAAAGTGTGTCTGTTGGCAACCAAAAAATACTTAATACAACATACCTGCCTCATTATACTCTGAAGGATGCCTCTCATTAGCTTCACCACACTCTAGAGAGAAAGATGGTCATATGTTAACATTTTCAACATAGTTTTTGGTGTTCAGGCAGAAAAACAAGACACCCAATTTCTGCCCTTCATCAGCAGAGAGAAATACCCCACACTGGGAAACATTTAAACCAGTAAGAACAAAAATTCCCTCCCACAACCCAATGCCAGACAGACACCCACCTGCTCCAGTTCATAGGCCTTGGCCTTGTCCTCATCCCTGTCAGCGTTCTTCCTGTAGGCCAGACTGAGAGCCCACACAGATATGACGCAGTAAACATTGTCTCTGACCCAGGCGTGAGGCTGATCTGGGCTGCCAGGCAGAAGACCCGTTACTGGATCCTGTCAGACACAGAGAGGGGTCAAAGGTCGACTGTTAGCACAAGCTAATGAGCAAGCTGGACAGTGTGATGTAGAGGTGGGCTGCTTCAGGGGGTGCATGTTGACTTCTGTACCTCAATTATAGTTTGTTTATTATTTTAACAACACAGGATATGATAAATTAAAAAATAAAGTAAAAGTGGATTATGGGAAAGCCACTTGGCTCACAAACCATTTAGTGCAATTGTTTGTTTTAATAATACTTTGAGGGGCTCTGCTGCATGTTTGCATTTCTTGTTTTCATTTAGCATTCCATGAACTACGTGTTATTACCAGTTAATCTGATGATTATTTTCTCAATTGACTGTTAAGTCTATGAAATGTGAGATAACAGAGAAAATGCTCTTGAAAAAGACTGAGGAAACCAGCAAATATTCACACTCGACAAAGTGGTTTCTGTAATTTGTTGTCATTTTTGTCAAAAAAAGAAAAGAATAAGTGACTTATCTGAAATGAGGTTCTAGGGATAAAGAGTGTTGCATGTTGTAGGTAGGGTAGGTGTGATAAGCGAAGGCTTCAACCTGCACCTCTTTAGTCCTGTTTTGTTTTATGTTTCTCTTTTGTGTATGAATGCTAAGATAAAGCATTAACTTAATATTTATTTATTGTCTATCTATCAGTGTGTTTAAGTTTTATAAGTTGAAAAATGACCGGTCTAAACTGAACTAAGCTAAGCTATGCTAAGCTAAACTAAGCTAAGCTAAGCTAAACTAAATTAAGATAAGCTAAATCAAACCAAACTAGACCAGACTGAACCAAACCAAACCCAACTTAACTAAACTAATCTTATCTTAGTTTATCTTAGTATAAGATAAGATAAGGTAAGATAAGATAAGATAAGATAAACCAAACCAAAATAAACAAAGCCAAGCCAAGCTAAGCTAAACCAAACCAAACTGACTGTAGAGACTATAAAGCCACTGGAGGTTGTTGGGCTATATAAACAAAAAATTACTTGAATGAAACAACACAATAATAAAATTGCTGCTGACTGAACTTCTGTACATCAACTAATCATTTCACTTCTTAGAAGAAACATAATTCAACTGAGCTCTTGGAGCAGAAAGCACAATTTGGCTGTGTGGAAACATAACGTGTCGAAAAGAAAATTTAATCAGACATTTGCTCCTTTAAAAATAAAACAATATATATGTTATTTTATTGGTTAAAATAAAAATGATAAGCTGTACACATAGTTTCTTCTCATTTTAATTCTAGTCAGAGAATCCACATTATCTGAGCAGCTGGACCATAAGTGAAAATGCAACATACCCATAACTACATTACCCATAAGCCCTGTTGTTTCCTGTTTTAAAGAAACACAACAACACCAGATAAAAGCAAAGGAGACATACAGATGAGGAAATGTGAGGGGTGAATTTCTGCAGTTTGAGGAAGTGGAACACAATTCAAGTTTTGTAAACCACATAAATAAAGCTTTTTCCTGTTTGTCTTTAGTGTTGGGCCTGAATAGCCATTAAATAATAATTTTTCCTACTGTTTTAAGGTATAAATTGCCGTTTTCATCACAGCTAACAGACACTACGCCAGCCTTTCAACATCCAGTCAGGTTTCATCACTAACAGAGAGAAATGTGGCTTCTTGGTGAGTTGCACAAATACCATCGACATGTCGGACCGTCTTCTTGTTGGAGGAGTGAGTCTAACTACTGTGGTTTAAATGTTTAAAATAGCACGTGTTGAGTTATTCTATTAATGTAACAGGCTGTTAAAAGGCTGCACAATGCAGATCTCTGAATAAGACATTTAATACTCCCAGGAGACCAGACAAACAGATTTACTGTCGATACATTTATGATGCTTTACCAACTGCTGCAGGCAGCGAGCCTCTGCTGTCTGTGGGCGCATTCAGTCATTAGTGCAATGATCCATCTGAGCAGTGATCTGGATACTGGCTGGAGGCCATTTGGGACGGATTCAAAAGGTGACTTCACTCTGAGTTTGTGCATATTCCACTTGAAGACACCAGTCTTCTAGTTTACAAAGGGCGACATATGCACAGTAGAGGCTGGATAATTGAAATTTGGAGCAGTGTTCATAAGCTCGTGGTTCAAGATCAAACCTGCATCAGAGCTTTCCTGCTTCTTCCTCTACACCTCTAAAATCCAACACACAACCAATACAAGAAGCTCAAGGGTTTGACTTCTGTTCTCACTTCTTTCTGGGTGAACTTGTTTTGGTCTCCTTCCATGGTCCACAACGATCAGGTATAAAACAAGCTTTACAGAGAGTCCGCGTCCTACCCCCTTACCTAGCCTCCGTTTCTCTAGCATCTAGGTCATGAATCGAGTTTTCTCCATTTGTATCTTCAGTTTCTGGCTGGTCTGTGATCTTTGCAATCTACTGTCCCACCCAAATCTCTTTTGGCAAACCCTGACTAGCGGAGACGAGTAAATGGAGGATATGTAAAGGCTGCGTTTCTTGTACTTATGCTTGATTTATAGAATTATGTTGGGATTAGATTTAGGATAAGGTTTAGGGCCAGGAATGCAGCTGTTCCAGTTCATGAACTGTATGTGTGCAAACTATATGGCTAAAGTATGTGAGCTTTTGAAGCTGCTTGACATCCTTCCAGATCCACTTTCCACATTCACAGTCTATAATTCTGTCTTCCTGACTGATGCTTTTTTCATCTTGGTCACATATAGATATATATATTCTGTTCACACCATATCTACTGTATGTCTGCCTGATCAGGAAGAGAGCTCCCTCATCAGTTGCTATTCTTCCATTTTGTCTCTGTTAAAGGGGCTTTTGGGGGAGTTCGTCCTCATCTGAATCAAAGATCTAAGGGCAAAGGTTGTTTTATGCTGCACAGATTAGGGATTTCCTGATCAGATATTTTTTGCGTCCGATCTGATACCAAGTCTTTAACTTTGAAGCCAAGTCCAATCCGATACTTTGCAAAGCATTAAGAAAGAAAAAAAAAAATAAATGCATCCACGTTGTCCCATAAGGTTTGCTTTTTATTTAAATAGTATCTAAAAAGCTTATCGGTGGTTCAGCAGCACAAAATGTAAACAAACTCTGAATTGTAAACAAATTGTCCCTTCCGCACTTAGGTGTGACTGCGTTCCTTGGAATAAAGAGAGAAGCATTGGCCGCTGAACCTGTTGTCTTGACTCCTGTCCGTTTTTGCTCATTAGCTGCACTCAATCAGGCGAACCCAGGACGCTCGGTTACAATACACTGGAAAGCTGAGGCGAGAATGAACAACATAGATGAAAACCCTGGCCATTTTTGTTGTTTTGATTCCTCCGATTTTTTATTAACGTTTACGATTTTGTAAAAATAACGTGATCGTGCCGATACCCGATCCAAGGGACATCCCTAGTACAGACTGTAAAACTTCTTAATGAAAATGAGTAATCTGTGATATTGGGGAATTTACTGTAATTAAAATAGACTTGACTTTAGAGGGACTGTCTGTTTAAGTTTTTCACGGTTTGGGTGTAGGTTTCTTAGTTCAGATGACAGTGCGATACGGTACGATACAATACGATACGATACACATTATTGTCCCTGTAGAGAAAATTGTCTTGGACTCTGGAGCTTTACAATAACAGTCCAAACATAAAAACACATACAACACATAACATTATCGCACATCAGCCATTCATATATTGCACATAACACACAACAGAGCACCATCACCAAAGCACAACACAACCCCTAAAGCATCAAATGTAGGGAGGTAAGGCTAATGTCACAACATCCAATAATACTTCAGATGCTTCCAACTTTGTGCCAACAGCTTGCAGAAAGCTCTTTCTTCTTCTAACATGACAATGCCCCCAAGCACAAAGCCAGACGTACAGTATAAAGATTTTGTTCCAGTTTTATGTGGAGGAACTTGACTGGCCTGCGCCGAGCCAATAACTCAAACTAATCCAACATCTCTGGGATGATCTGGAACACCTACAGCCACATGACAAACATCAAAGCTGGACCTCACTGGTGCTCTCGTGACTGAACAAACCATGTGGCAAGTCTTCCAACAGGAGTGAGAGGCCGTTATAGCTGTGGATGAATGCGGGCACGGGTTGTTCCAACAATAACATATGTGCAGTGGTGAAAGAATTAAAATACCATCATCTAAAAATACACCTTTACAAGTACAAGTCCTGAATTCAAAGAATTATTATGAGTATCAAAGGTAAGATTACACAGAACGCCTCCTCTCATAGTGTTATTACATTATTCTGTTTATCACCATTACTACCACTTAAATAGGTAATATAATACTGCATCATATCAGGTATTTTGTAAATATAAAAGTATCTGGTAACTATAACTGTCATATAAATGCAGTACAATATTTTCCTGTGAAATTTAGAGTTTGGTTATTAAGTAGCGTACAATGGACACACTCAAGCACAGTAAAAGTATGTTGAAAGTGTCCTTAAGTACAGTACTTGAGTAGATGTACTTAGTTACATTTCATCACTGCATATGGGTGTAATATATATGGGTGTCAACGCACTACAAGGTTGAAGTGCCTGAAAACATATTTATTAACACACACTTACATAAGTAATGTTAGTATGGTGTGTGTGTGTGTGTGTGTGTGTGTGTGTGTGTGTGTCAGGGTGCTGCCTTGCGAAACTTCACTCTACCTATTGCATGTATGAAAACATGAGAGTCCGTGCTGTCACCGGACAAGCTAACACATCCTGCGCACAGGTACGAAGCTCTGCAGCTGCTGTTTTACCTGCCAGACCACTTTGACAACTTCCTAACGACACACTGAAACACTCACCTGGTGTCTGAGGATAGTTTGCTGCACCATCCGGGCATAGTTGTCCAGTTTGACGCCCGAGTTGCTCCTGCTCCTCATGGTGACAAGTCAACGGTTCACGGCTTCACTTTCAGGTGGCTTCAAGTATGCAACAACACCAAACCAAACAAACTCGCTAATTCCTCGACAGGAGAGGCATTTCCACGGTGCTCCTCGGAAGTCCACGAAGCCGAGCAGGAGGACAGATTTCGAGGGGAGCAGAGAGAAGTGCGGGCCGGCGGGGCGTCATAAAAACAGCTCGGCGGGGGCAGCGACGAAGATTAAGCGACTGTTGTAACCTGAACCTGCGGTAGGTAAGCTGCGGACAGGAAGCAGGTATGATACCGGATGTCAAGAGATGCGCCTTCAAAGTAAAAGCGTATCAAAAACAGACAGCTCCACATTAACTCTCAACAGAAATGCTGTTTTTCTGGCAGTCGTGCCATCACTATTTTCAAACACAGTGCCCTAAAATTCAAGTTATAGGCCACAGGGTATAGAAAACTCATAGAAATAAAATTAGAAAAATAGATAGAAAATAAATGAATAATAATAGTAATAATTATTAATTTAATTCAATTTGTTTTTATTGTCACTGCAAATAAATACAACGAAATTCAATGCACAGAAAAACGGATCTTATTATAAATGAATATCAAATGAATAATAAAGAGGGCATAAGATATCATACACACACAAGCAATGCCAACATAGGCCGTGAACATAAAGTAAGCTAAAATTATTGCACATAAAATAAATAATAAATAAAGTTATATAATACAATATAATAATAAAAATAATAAAACAAAGAAAACATCCAGATTAATAGAACAATAATACAGAAGTCTATTACAGTCTATTTCATTTTGTATATTAATCTATTTTTGTACATCCTCCACCAAATGTTGTATGTTTATACGTTTGTATGTTCTCTAAATGATCAATTTAAAATAATAATAAAGATTTAAAAAAAAAAGTGCCATCCGTGCTTCTTCAAATTATGTTTTCGATCAGACTACTTTTAGTTAAATCCATTGGTTAATATTAAATGAAATTAAATACAAGATAAAATCATGCAACTTTTAAGAAACATTAAAATAAAACAATAGACTGTAACTGGGGTTGGAAGGTTTTGACAGCCACAGGACTGCAAAAATCAAGAATAGGCTAATACTTATGCTTTATGGTCAATGATGTGAATATTTATATTTTTACTACATTTTTACTGTCGTATTTGGCATCTGTGGTTCACTGTGTTAAATATGTTACTTTGTTAATTTTTTAACCGGAAACACTTTTCTTCATTGTAAATAACTTGACATTAGTGTTGTTGAGTTTGCACACACACACACACACACACACACACAGAGGGAACGCGGTCAATTTTCGTTTAACACATTAAACAGATATTTAGCAAAATATATCATATTGACATTGAATTGCTTTGCACGCTTTGCAGAAACACTTGAGCCTCTGAGGCAGATGCTATCAAGTTCAACCAGGAAGCAAAGTGGGGCAAAAATTTCAGTCAACACCAGTGCGCCAATACTTGATGCATATTATCACGTTTTATTAATGCATTTTATTATTAAAGGGTTTCATCAAATGTGATCGGTGATAAATGAAATAAGGTCATACTATTTTTGTTACTGAGTGTCAGTGAATGAAATGCGGTTGGTACAAGTCAGCTGCTTTTGTCGCCCTCCAGCGAAAAATATGGATTTTCCTTTAAAGACCCCATGACCTGTACACACACTTTCAATTTTATGTTATTGTATGTGCAGTTATTTAACATTATTAAAAGTGCATTCTATATATGATTATCCCCTTATTTTATAAATATACTTTTTGACCAATTTTATCTTGAAAACGTTGACCCTTAGCTAATTATATTATATTATTATATTGTGTGTCTATTTATGTAATTGTATTAAAAGCATAACGTATATATTTTTACTCCTGTATTGTGAATACACTTTATAATTGTATTAAAAGTACACTGTAAATTATTTCCAGGAAGTTACAATATGTAACTGTAATATTTCACAATAAATTCCATTACATCACCTCAATGGCTTTTACTGTGATATTTTACCAAATTCAGAATTTTATTGTGAACTTGATGCAGGTAAATATAGTAATTTGACATGAGCTTACTGTTAAATGACAATAATATATGGAGTTTAACTGAGATTACTGTGAAATACAGTAATTCTACATGAGCATACTGCTAAATTACAGTAATCAAATGTATATAAACTGAAGTTACAGTTAAATTTACAGGACAATACAGTAATGTAATGTGCTTTAACTGTGACATTACAGTGAAACGCAGTAATTCTACGGGAGCATACTGCGAAATTACAATAATCAAATGTACATAAACTGTGAAGTTACAGTTAAATTCAGTAATTTACATGTACTTACTGTTATATCACAATAATGTATTTACATGTAGGTTAGAGATAGATACAGTAACTTTACAGCAGCATACTGCTAAATCACAGTTATATGCAGGCATAACTTTTTATTTTTACTTTACTTTATTTTACCAGGCTAGTCCCATTGAGATCAATGATCTCATTTTCAAGGGAGACGTAGCCAAAACAGCAGCAGCATAAAAAGTTGCAGACAAGACACACAACAAATACAAAGTATGTATGTAAAGTAGTATGAATCCATACCAGTGATAACATTAAAATACCACAGACAATGACAAGAACTAACCGATGTATTTATCATTGAGGCAGAACTTTAAAATCAGGCAGCGGGATAACGCCCAAGATTTAAGTCTTTTTGAAGGCTGTTCCAGGTAAGAGGAGCCGAGCACTGAAAGGCCTTTTTCCCCAGTTCAAATATTTTACAGTATATACTGACCAGTAGCTGCTGACTGGAAATGTCAGCATTGACAGTAGTGTCTTATTTCATCTACAAGGTTGAATTGTTCATTTTATTAAAAGTGTGTTTTCAATAGGCTATTATTATCCCTATATTTCATAAGAATTCATACAACTGCGCTCAAACAATGGCAGGACGTCTGGGACAACCAACAGAGGCAACTATGCAGTACAGCACAGATCTACTGAGTTTGGTATATCAGCCATCTCTGTTCGAGCTACAATTTACTGGAACTCAGTACAAGTGAGATAAGACAGTACAACAGCTTTGTTGGTTTACAAATTTAAAATGAAATCATGGCAACCTACTCATGTACCCATCACACATGACCTCGAACACTTGATCTCACATTATGAAAACTTGTTATATCTTAATGTTGTAGTTTTTGTGGCGTATTTTCCCCAAAAATACATCATGCTAATGTTTTTAGCACAAGTCTTTGGCATTTTACATTGAATAAATTAGCTTAGCGGCTAGCAAACTTTTCTTCTTCTCATATGTAGCCAGACACAACAGCAACATTTAATAAAGGTAACTTTACAAAATTCAGCTCCATTACAGCTCACAGAGTTCACCGACAAAACAACTGTCCTATACTAAACACGTTTTCCAATCAAATACAACATGCTAACATTAATAGCACAAGGCATTTTACATTGTGTAAATGAACTATTGTTGCTGTTGTTATTGTTATGATGACTTGATGTTGTGTTGTCTTGCTATTGTTATTGCTGAAGCCGTTCTGCAATGAATATGTTCTATTTTTTTTAATTGTTTTTTATATAATACTGTCTTCTTCTTCTTTTAGCTAAATAAATAAATAAAAAATAATAGTTAAACATTATTTTTATTGTATTAAAACTACATTATCCTAAAGTCGCTTACTTGAAACGTATCAGTTTCTACAGTCGTGTTTTAATTAATCTAAAACGTTGAAGCTAACTCTTTTAGAGAACAAGGGAAAGACTACACGAAATCCCAGAATGCTTCTCGCTCCGCGTACGTTCCCTTTAAAAAACGTTCACGCGCGGAACGTTGGGTTCAGTGTTTGTGACCGTAACAAAAAAACTCGAAATGTCCTTCTGTCAGACGAGATAATTATCCTACAATATGTTTATATTTTTGTATATTTATTTTACATTTTATCCACGACGTCTAATTGCTGAAGTCTCGCGGTGGACCGAGTGTACCGGGGGGAATGTTGACAGTGTAACACCAGACTTGGGAAGAAGGAGCAGCTCGCATCTCTTCACTGTTCATTTGTTTTAGCTGCATTTTCTGTCACATTACTTTTATTTTATCCGCCGTAAATGAGTCGCAGAGGAGACAGTGACGATGACAGCAGCGGGAAACGGAGGGTCGCGTATGTTTACAGCCCGGAGTACATCGAGACTTGCGACAGTTTATCCAAAGTGCCAAACCGGGTGAGTTGGACTGAATGACCGCAGGGGCTAATGTCAGTTAACTACCCGGCTTTTTACTCACTAGCCCTGCTGTGTTGTTAGCATTATCCAGGCTGTATTTTAATATTTAATGTCTCTTTCCAGGCGAGTATGGTCCACTCACTGATAGAAGCATATGGACTCCTTAAACACATGAGGTGAGTGGCAGATAAGGTCAGTTTTCTAACTTAAACAGACATAACAAGGAGATTAAAAACATGTTTTTCAGACATAATTAGCTTCACATACTGTATAAAAGCAGCCTGGTTAGCTAGCTGCTCACTACAGCGTTAACTCAAGTTCTGCTTTCTCGAAACAGACTGCATGCTGATAAATTACGTTGCCATCTTAGTCATTTAGAGTCACTTTACTGTATTATTCAGGCTGTTATGAAGGACACAGCGCTTTATGCCAAACTACAAGAGATTCATTGACTATTGATCCCCAGATTCACTCACAGAACAGTGTTTTGCATAATGAACTGTATGTTTTTGTCAAATGTGATCAAGATTGTATTGTATATTTTATTACTTTAGAGTGAGAAAAAACTATGCTTCTCAACTTAAGGACAGATTTGATGATTTCAGCTAGGGATAGACCGATATGGATTTTTTAGGGCCCATGCCGATACCGATTTTTTTCCATCACCCTTAGCTGATGACCGATTATGGACTGCCGATTTTCTTGAGCCGATATTTGGGGCTGATACTGCTTTTGCTCCCCAATTTACATAAAAAAAAAAAATGACACAATGATAACAAATAATACAGGTCTCAAGTTTTAAATAAGAAACATTTATTGAACAATAAAAAATACCAAAACAAGATGGAAAGTTGAGGTAGAACAGGTAGAATATTATTATTATTATACATTCAAATAAAAAAAAGAGTTCAGTGCTTTAAAAAGTAATGTCTTTATAAAAAAACACAAGCAAAAAACAAAGTAGTGTTAATTTCAGTAATGTCTTTATAAAATAAACAAATATTTAACTGAAGCATAAATAAAACAACAAGTACTAGGATTCAACAGCTTTGTTCAACTTTACCACACATACTTTCAAATGAAAAAAAGTGTTTGGTGCTTTTAATTATTCAAGTAATGTCTATGAAATAAAATAAAACAAATATTTTAACTTAAGCATAAATAAAACAACTACTGTACACAGCAGGATTCAATAGCTTTGTTCAACTTAACCTGTCTGTAAATCATGCCAGGGAAAAATAAATCCGCGAACCCACGTGCGTATCGGCCAATGCCGATACAAGTAAAATACTCAAATATCGGCCCGATATATCGACCGGCCGATGTATCGGTCTATCCTTAATTTCAGCCATTGTTAATATCATTTTATGACATTATTACACAAAGATTTTGCTTTGCACATCGGCGATAGACGCTCTGCTCGTGGCTTGTACTGCTTTTCTTATAATTCAGGGAAACAGAGGGTGATGGTGGTGTTTTTTATGCATATCCCAGTCCCCTCAATCTCCACTCTGACTATATCAATGCAGCATTTATTCCTTCAACTCAGCGTTTTTTTGTGCAGTTGGCATTTTATTTTACTGCTGGCTGTGTGGTGCCAATATTCTCTGTAGCTTTAGGCTGCACACTCTCTCATCTGAAAGCAACTCACTTTGTCATCTGCAGGTTTCTGTGGTTTTATTCATACACAGTGTTTTATCTGACGGCAGCATGAGTTGCTCTGACGCTGCGCATACAACAAGTTATTATGCAAGCCACATGGACTGTTAATATTATCATCTTTTTGTCTTTCTCTGCAGCACCGTTAAACCTCAAGTGGCCACCATAGAGGACATGGCCAAGTTCCACACAGACTCTTACCTGGAGCATCTTCACAAGATCAGCCAGGACGGAGACAACGATGACCCCCAGTCGGCCGACTACGGCTTGGGTGAGTGGAAATAGTGTGTTCACATTTGTTATTTTACTCATCTTCAGTGTTGTTTAATGTAAGAATCCAGTGGAGAATCAGTTGAAAACCTACCGTCCTAAGTGTGTACGTTTATGTCTCATAGTATATATTTGGACAATTCTTTTAATTTTCGAGAGCTGTAGCAGAATTTTGGTTGCAAGAGAACGTTCATGGACACATTTATTGTCTCAAAATAGTGGGAAATAATCTGTATTATCCACTACAGGTAAATTTTACTACCTTTTTTGGGGGGTTGGGCAGAGTATAAAGTGGAAACACGCCCTGTCCATGACTTTATGAGAAGTCTACTTGCAGTGCTAGTTTATTGGCAGCAGGGGGCACTATAACACAAGCGTTCAAAAGCTTACCTATGTGTCTACCACAGACCACAGCACACATCCAAGGTTTTGAAGGGCTTACTTATTTGTCAGTGCCTTACATTAGAATATCTTCTGCCTAACAACTCTGCTGTCCTTTTGAAATTGTTCGTACTTGGTTGAGGTAGTAATACACAAAAAAAACCAAACCACCGCATCTCAGCTGTTCTCTCACTGGGTGGGACGCTGTCAGAAAGATCCCACCATGGTTTGTTGCTCTTGGATGAGTCCATCCTTCTCCGAGGTTTACATTGCTAACTTTAGACCAACCCTCAAGTTCGCCCTCCTTGTTTTCATTTCCTTGACTCATCTGTCTCCCTCCCTTCTTTTATTCAGCCTCATCCATCATCACGCCTCTTCATGTCCCATCACTTCCTCCTTTTGTGTTCTGCACACCTCCCTCGGGTTCATCCTTCCAGCTTGTTACGAAAGCAGACTGGTTCACCTTTTCCTGGGGCTGAGAGATTTCTGTGTCTGTCATCACTCTCCTTTGGCTCTTTAATTTATTTTACATCACGCTGTCATCATCGATCCTGTCTATTCACCTCCTTCATTTCTCTCGCACCTTTCCCTCTTTCTTGCTTTTCACCTTCTCTTTTTTCCCCATTCCTCTTCTTTTGCTGTTCATTTTTTGTTGACAGCCCATCATCTTTAACTTCCTCTGCGGAAGATAAATCTCAGGGAAAATGAAGAAAGTATAAATATTGTTTTATTTTAAAAGGTCATCCCTCTCCTACATGTTTCTCCTCTCCGTCCAGGTTATGACTGTCCAGTGGTGGAGGGGATATATGACTATGCGGCAGCAGTAGGGGGCGCTACACTGACGGCAGCCCAGTGTCTGCTGGATCAGAAGTGTGAGGTGGCCATCAACTGGGCAGGAGGGTGGCACCATGCCAAGAAGTAAGTCAACCTGTTCAGACTTCACACTCTATTAATAATGCCTGGAATACAATTTGAAATACAAATTTTTATCATTATATGAAGATTTATTTGTTTCAAGTGGTTCTGTTGAGCCATCAAACATGAAATCCTACATTCGCCCAGTATGAGATACCATTCATTTCAATCACTTCTTCACTGTCCTTATCAGTTCCACTGATAGGCCTGATGGGGGCGCTCTGGGTAAAGGTCAGACCCCAACCTCACAGTTTTATTTTCCTCTCTCTCCGTCTTCCAGGGACGAGGCATCAGGTTTCTGCTATGTGAACGACGCCGTGTTGGGAATCCTCAAACTGAGGGAGAAGTACGAGAGAGTCCTCTATGTGGACGTTGACCTGCATCACGGAGACGGTACGCACACAAACAATAGAGTCAAACAAGCAGGACTTGGATTCCTTTCTTTGTCCTGTTTATTTATCAGGCTGAAATCCAGGCTCCTGAAAACCCGCAGATCCCTCAGAGGCGTCTCATGTTTTTCTCCTCCTGTCACGGCAGGTGTTGAGGACGCCTTCAGCTTCACATCCAAAGTCATGACTGTCTCTCTGCACAAGTTCTCCCCTGGATTCTTCCCAGGTCGACCAATGCAGATGCTTATAATATAATTAAATAAGATATAGTGTGAGAAAGTGTAAGATAAGCGTGTGTATATTTAGGTACGGGTGACCTGTGTGACACGGGGCTGGGTAAAGGCCGTTGGTACGCCGTGAACGTCCCACTGGAGGACGGCATCAAGGATGACCGATACTACCAGATTTTTACCAGGTACACACGTACACACAAACACACACACATATGGAATTTCCTGTGCAGCTAAGAGGCCCGTTTTTCTCAAGGATCCCTGAGGAGAAATTCTGTTTTCCCTTCCCTCTCTTGACCGCATCCCACCCAGACGCCAGAGGTCAGGGTCATATATAGAGAGCAGTGCCGTGGAGCTAATGCAGCTTCATCGTTTTATCAAGGATATTTCAGCAGGGGATTCCTTCCAACGTGAGGGCGTCAACCTGGGATTATTCCGAACACTCAAAAATCCAAACCTGAAAATCAGTTTTAAGACACTTTTGTGTTAGCGTCTGTGTAGTGCTACCCAGGAAACCCCAAAATATAAACTGCAGTTTCACCAGGCTTTCCAGAATTAAATTACAATCAATGACAGTAAGGGCGATCTGTGACATCATGGAATATTTGTTTGTTTCGCTGTTATCTTGGTCATCTCTGACGAACAAATAATTATTTATATATTTGTAAAAGGGAAGTCATGGTTTTTCCCAGACCCAAGGATTTCTTTGGAGCCTCCAGCTAGTGGGTATTACCACAAGTACAGCTCATGACCTTATTTATGCACTGGCTTCAACATTTGTCATGATGGCTGTTGCTCATAAGAGATTTAACCCTTATCTTTGGGTTTTATTTTTACTGCAGTTTAAGAATGTAGTGACTCAGTGGCTCCAGTAATTTACTGCTAGCTGAGGTGAGAATGACTCTGCAGTTATTAAATATTTTTGAGTGGTGACTTCTGATTACTGGAACTCACTACAGACTAGCCCTCGGTCTCCTCTGAGTTGCTGAGCTGACTAATTCTGTCACATGTAAATGATGAAACTGACTAGACAGGTGTTCCACCATTTCTGACTGACTGTAGATGACTGTTCTGTCATTGCTGGAACTGGCTATAGACTGGTGTTCCATCACTTCTGATTGGTGGAAGTGACTGTAGACTGGTATTTCGTCACTTCTGATTGGTGGAACTTGAACTGACTATAGATGAGTGTTCTATCACTTCTTATTGGTGGAACTGGCTATAGACTGGTGTTCCATCACTTCTGATTGGTGGAACTGACTATAGATGAGTGTTCTGTTGTTGGTGGAACTGACTATAGACTGGTGTTCCGTCACTCCTGATTGGTGGAACACTGATGGTGTGATTGGTGGAACTGACTATAGATCAGTGTTCTGTTGTTGGTGGAACTGACTATAGACTGGTGTTCCGTCACCCCTGATTGGTGGAACTGACTTTAGAAGAGTGTTCCATCACTTCTGATTGGTGGAACTGGCTATAGACTGGTGTTCCGTCACTCCTGATTGGTGGAACTGACTATAGACTGGTGTTCCATCACTTCTTATTGGTGGAACTGACTATAGACTGGTGTTCCATCACTTCTGATTGGTGGAACTGACTATAGACTGGTGTTCCATCACTTCTGATTGGTGGAACTGACTATAGATGAGTGTTCTGTTGTTGGTGGAACTGACTATAGACTGGTGTTCCGTCACTCCTGATTGGTGGAACTGACTTTAGAAGAGTGTTCCATCACTTCTGATTGGTGGAACTGGCTATAGACTGGTGTTCCATCACTCCTGATTGGTGGAACTGACTATAGACTGGTGTTCCATCACTCCTGATTGGTGGAACTGACTATAGACTGGTGTCCCGTCACCCCTGATTGGTGGAACTGGCTATAGAAGAGTGTTCCATCACTTCTGATTGGTAGAACTGGCTATAGATGAGTGTTGTGTCATTGGTGGAACTGGCTATAGACTGGTGTTCCATCACTTCTGATTGGTGGAACTGACTGCAGACACAGTAGGAAGCTGCGTAGAAGTGAAGCCACAGCTGGTCTGATGTTAAAAAAAACTTACTAGCATTGTTGCTGTATTTAATCATTTTCAGACACTCCTTGAATGCTATCACTTTAAGTTAAAACACACTGGCTTCTGATTGTCCCAGCTTGAACCATCAGTGGATAACAACATGTTTACTGTTGTCTTGTTTTGCAGTGTGATGCAGGAAGTGAGGGCGCAGTTCAACCCGGAGGCGTTGGTCATGCAGCTGGGTGCTGACACCATGGCAGGTGACCCCATGTGCTCCTTCAACATGACCCCAGTGGGGGTGGGCAAGTGTCTGCGGCATGTCTTAGAGTGGCAGCTACCTACACTGCTTCTGGGAGGAGGTACGCTGTATGGGTGTGTTTATTATTCTGGCTGGTGTCTTGTTTTCTTTTTGTTTGCAACTGTGTAAATGTTTATCCGTGTGTGTGTGTGTGTGTTATGTTGTGTTCCTTCATATGAGCATGAACTCTTGATGAAAGGTAGACAATGTAATATGTCTTACGTGTGTGTTTGTATTTGCTTAGAATCTCAGTGATTCATTCATTTGTGCACACACATGGATTTACACACACACACACACACACACACACACACACACACACACACACACACACACACACCGTGCTCTGTTCCAGACCCCTCAGCCCTTGGCCAGATGATAGCTACTACTTAAACGACACAATGAAGCCATTTTACTCAACTACAATCCCACCTCTCTTCCTTTCTCTCCCTCCCTCTCTGTCCTACATACTTTCTCTCAGTTATATCCTCCTCTCTTTCTTGGTTCTTGTCATTCTCTTGATTTCACTTAAGTCCATCCTCTTCATCCTTCACTCTTTCTATATTTCTTTTCTGTGTGTGAGGGTTGGTAACTTTGCAAACATTTTGTCTTAAGAGCTCCAGTTTGTTGGGGCGCAGTCCACACTAAGCTGGCTAAATTTGAAAACACTTCTCTTCCTCCTCATGTTTCAAATTTACAGTTCATGTCTTTATCTTGCGGCACTATTTATCCTTTTTAAGTGACTAAATTTACTGAAATAAATCGCTCCACACTGTCCAATTTCAGATAAACCTATTCGCCCAACTCTTGATGACTCTGTGGGTCGTTAGCCATGATCACAGCCACGTATACCATAATATGCAGCTCGTGACCACAAACTAATGGGCCTCCTTTAAGTTTACTCTTTATGTCTGTCTCTCTTCCTCACCAGGAGGTTATAACCTTGCTAATACGGCTCGCTGTTGGACCTACCTGACGGCAGCAGTGCTGGGAAAGACTCTCTCGTCTGAGATACCAGACCACGAGGTATGACAACACACACACTCTCTCTCTCTCTTCCTCTCTCTCATATAGCCACAGTCACCCACATTCACATATTCCCACATGAACACAAGTGCGCTCATTCATTGTACTGTCCCACAAAATCACAGGACGAAACGCACACACATGAAAAAACACAAACACACCCCCTTGTGTTCACTGTCTGCTGAGTCACTCCATCTAATCAAAGATGGCCGCCCGCTTCTCAATAAAGGGGTTTGTCTGCAGGTGACTCAGACCAAGTGTATGTGAGAGAGAAGGGTACTAGTGTTGACAGCTCCTCTCTGTCCGCCTCATCTAACACTGGCTCCACTCTCTCCATCTTATTTAGCATTGAGGGGATTTTTTTACATACTGAATGGGAGTAATGGTATTATTGAAGGGGAAATCTAGATTTTGATGAGGGAAATTCAGTTCCATATGGTAGATGTAATGCATGAGTTATTTATTTCCTGACTTACTGGTGACATATTCTCAGGGCAAACAGATTTTGGCGTGTGCACCATTTTCTCTTTTGTAAGGTGTCATATGCATCTATTAATTTACTTTGTTTATTTGAGAACAAAGGAGGAAGGCCAAAAACACTTCATAAATCCTGCTTAAAACCAGAAGCTTCCAAAGAGGTAAAGTCTGTCGCGGACACCCAAGAAGCACGACTGTCAAAAATATTTGTGGCAGCTTTGGTTGCTCTAGTTGCTCATCATGTGAATCATTGAACGTTCGATTGTGCTTGTCAATTTAAAGGAGCAGCGTAGTTGCTGCTTGCTGTTGTCCAGTCAAAAAGCTCATAGTTGGCCTACAGAAAGTTATGTTTGGTCAATGAAAACAGAAAACGTATGTCATCCCATTCAAATCAAACGAGGAAGACCTGCATGCTACGTTGCAACATAAGCCTGCAATTCTCTCCTCTATTACCGACATTACACACTTTAAAACTCACTAGACCAACCAACTACCTCTGCAACACGGTCCCAAGCCTCATTCTAATTATTTTGGTCTCTGTAACCAAACAGCGACACATTATAAAGAACTGAGTGGGCGTGAACGCAAGTAATAAACTTGTTGATATCCATTGTTAGAACAAGTGTGCTGTAGGAACCAAGGTTACATGGCTTGTTCTCTGGGACCCGCTTCATCGAAGCACATCAGCATTCCGATTGCTTGCCGCTGAACCGCGTCAGAGCTCATTACCATAAAGTTAAATGAGTTTTAACTCCCCTCCAGAGCCGCTCCAGTCGCACAAGACGCGCTGCTGACGACCAGATCGCCCAAGTCGCCGGGCTCTCATTGAAAATGAATGACTACCGCCGCTTTGGAAGCTCTGGTCGCTGTTGGTGTGAACATACAGTTAGCGCTTGGTTGGAATTGAATATAAAATGCACCATTTACTGCTCTTGTTACAGATCACTGAGTCACTACTTTGTTATATTGGTTCAAGTGTTGTAGCTGGGAAATAATGGACAACAGTAATATAGAGGTTTATTAACTTAAGCATGGAGATTTATTCTAACCCTTATTAGGAATACATACATGTGAGAAAATGTTCCAAACTCAAGGTTCACTTACTAGATTTTTCCACATGTTGTGACCATATCTCGTGGAATTTTTCAGAGAACATATATACGAGATATCCATATCTCTGCGTAGGTCAATTGATGATCCCAGCGCAAGTTTCATTCTCTGAAGAAGGGTGTGAGATGAAATAAAGCCACAGTCAAGCATGACTCAATTAATCGCCAATGTTCGGAATTACCGTAACAAGTATAGTGAGGTCTGGTAACTTTCAGTGTTTTGATGTTGTGTATGAGCTAGAGTCGGACATTACATCAATATTATAGCAATATTGTCATGTGAGACTAGATGTGTAGTGTATCCAGGTTTTACAGGCTGCATTACAGTTAAGTGGTGTCATTTTCTGAACTTAACAGACTGTTCTAGGCTAGAACAGCTAGAACTTCTAGCTGTTCTTTTAACTGCCTTTACCCTGGTTGCCTTTGACAACTCTGAATCAAATAAATAAATTGATTTTCTTTATCTTCTCCTATGATGTTATTAATAAGCTTCCTGTAGGGGACCATTAACAGGGCTCTGAAACACAATATGTAGACCTCTGATTACCGCAAAAATCAGATAGCTGTGAACCTTGTAAACACTTTAAGTGGAACTTAATCTGTTTATTTTCCAATACTGTGGATGTAAACAAATGGATCTACTGAGACGTGAGTGGAAACACGTCTTGAATTTACCTTTGCCAGGAAGGAAAACATTCCCAATTGATGTTTGTAAAAGCAAAGACGTGTGTGACCGCTAATTTTCTCATTATGCTAACTGCTAAATCAAATAGACCCATCCTCTCTCCAAATCAGTGAACTCGTCTGTCTTTCTTGCCCTTATACTCTCTCTCTCACACACACACACAAAGAGTTTCTTTCTCCAGCAACTGATTTTTGGACCTTGTCTTGGTCAAATGTAATGAATAGCTGTGAGTGCGTGACTTTGTGTATGTGTGTGTGTGTTCTGACCGTGATGAAGGTACCTCTTGTTTCTCCTTGTCAGCGTCCAATGGCCCTAAATAGCCTTTGACCTCATTAAGGAGCACTCACTGAAAACAAAGCAACTATCAGTGCGGGCAGCTGCCACAGATGATGAAGACGAGGACACACACACACACACACAAAGGCATGCACGCGCACACACACATTTGTGCTTGAAATCAAAAATGTAAGAAACAAACACTCTAATGGATTTTCCTGTCTTGATTAAGGTGCTTATCAGCTTCTTTTTCCAATGTAGTGGATAATGTAAATCTATTTTGAAGGTAATTTTCTACTGAGGTCGTAGCACGACACAACTTTGCACAGATGTGTGTGTGTTCGTGGCCCTGTCTGTGCCCGTTGTGCTCGATGATGCCCAAGCAAAGCTGAAGTTCCAGCGACACGGGGAACAAAAACTACCTTTGTACCCTTTTCTCTCTCTCTCTCTCTCTCTCTGTGTGTGCGTATGTGTGTGTGCACCCTTGTGTTCTACAGTAGACAAAACCACATGAATGCACACATTCATTACAGTCAGATAATGTACTGGCTTGTTTTATAGCTTCTTTTTTTTTTTCCATTGTATGATAAATTGCCACCAATGTGGAGGAAACAACTGTTGCTCAAATGGGAAACTGTCAGTTAGGAAGTTACACTCAAGTAAAAGTAAAATAATGGCTTATTTGTTTCCACTGTGCTGCTGCATTTTAAAAGTGTCCTTAAATGACAAATGTATGCAAAAAAAATTAAAATAATAAATGATGCTTTATCTAGTGCGGAACATCCAAAAGCAGCCACTTCAGTTTGTTTTATGTGCTCAAATCCCAGTGAATCAATCCAAACATATTTGTGTTGGTTTGATTTTGTTTTAAATATTTAGTTGAGAGTGTTTACATTTAATTAAATCATATTTATCGTTTTCTCAGTGCCAAAGGCGAGCGTTCAGTCTTCGGCTAAAAATAGTAGTCTAAAAAACACAAACATCAGTCACAGTTGGCCAGTCACATCAACAATAGTGCTGTAATATTCACTGATTACCAGACAAAATATTATACTGCAGATAACCCACACAGTGACCCTGCTTCTGTCACACTTATTATACCACAGTATCTTATAAAAACACAAGCGAAAGTGCCTTTTGTAGTTTGAAGCAGGACTCGAGCCGCCGGGTCGAAAAGTCATTAACCCTCCCTGTTGACTTGTATTGTCTGTTAGCTGTTAGCTGATCCTGATTGACCCCCATTGTGTGATAGCTGATGGAGCCAATCTGAGTGTGAATCAGAGGGCAACAATATGGGGCCTGCTAAGAATAGATTGGACTGGCATTGGGACCGTTATTATAACCTCCTGTGTTTTGTCTTTGTTGGAGAACATGTTCCTCATCTTACCTGTTGTTATTACTTCTCCTAGAACATTTGTCTGTAACATTGACGTCCATATGCTGTGCTTTTAATGTTTGAGTTAACACGCTAAGATGTTTCATGCTAATAGTTAGCTTGTTAATGTGCTAACAAAGACATGTGTCATTGAGCTGACATGTTTTCTATTAGCATGTTACAATGCAGATATATCCATGTTGATGTGATAACAAACTATTATATCCCAAATGTTAACAAGTTAGGAAAACTTTGTTTTAGGTTCATGCTAAAAGTTAGCTTGTTAACATGCTAACACAACATAAGTTATTGAGCTAACATTTAACACGATAAACTACATCATTATTATTATTATTATTATTATTATTATTATTATCATGTGTTTGTATTATAAGCATTTTAGAATGCTAATGTCCCATGTTTATGCGATAACATGCAAAACATATTGTTAGCATGTTAGGATAACTTTGCTTTAGGTTCATGCTAAATGTTAGCTAACACAGCATAGGTTATTGAGCTAACATTTAATACGTTAGGCTACATCATTATTTTTATTATATATCCTATTATTAGCATGTTAGAATGCTAATGTTCCCTGGTAATGCGATACCATGCAAAACATTATATATTCAGTGTTAGCATAACTTTGAGGTACTTTTAGGTACTTTAACATGCTCATGTCATGTGCTATTGAGCTCACATTTAAAACATTAAATCCTAAACATGTTAGAATGCTAATGCACCAGTGTTTGTGTGATAATAAAATGTCATTTCCCAAATGTTAGTATGTTAGCATAACTTTGCTTCGGTTCTGATCTGTATTATTAGCGATGACTTGTGGAGCATTCAACTACACTGCCCGCTCAGACAATAGGTTAATATTTCTCTACCGTACACTTTCATCAGGGGTGCTTTAATAGGTTTACATAATAAACAGTTATCCATGCAGCTGTGGTGTTTAATATAGAAGTGTTTGGTAAACAGTTCGAGCTGTCCATGTGACTTTCTTCACCACCCCAGACCCCTTGTCGTCACTAATTCTGTTTTCGGTCATTTCCCAGCAGCTGAGTCTCTCCCAGCCGTGCTGCTCTGATAAAAACAAACCACAGATCTAAACTTCCTGCGGCTGCCTCAGCGGGCGAACACTCATACCATGTACTCACAGTGTTGCTGGTGTGGATCCAGCTCATATCTTTTGTCACATACAGCACTGACCCCTCTTTCTGTCGCTCTTCTCTTTCCTGCCTCCACTGCATGCCCACTAAGCACATACTGTTTATGCAAAAATTGCATAAAACGGAAACTGGCACCTGGATTTGCTTGATATGCAGACTCTCACATCCAGAGACAGGTTAGTGTTCCAATAACCACTTTGCTTTTGGATGTGGTTCAAAAGCTCTGCTTTTATCTCTTCGTAGCCATTTAACTAAACTTTCTGGGCCAAACTTGACTTTTAGATCTTTAAATGTCAATATTAAAATAAAAGTAAATACAGAACTTTTAAGATGGATTGGGCACTGGAGTCAGGTTTGATGAAATGCTATTAACCCCTACACTAATCCAATGACTTTAAGTGATTTCACCAGTCCAAAAGTTTTCATTTCTGATATAGGAAACTTTAATATCAGGTGGATCTGAAACATGCTTCTTTGAAGATATTTGAAATTGTCTTGCAGAATCAAGCAGAAAACAGGCCTTTAGGTGACTTATAGCTAATCGATGAAAGCATACCAAACCAGCAAGATCTTGGGTCACTTATAATTTTATAAATATACATATGTATAAAATGTTTTACATGCATAGCTACCACCCAAACTGCCTCTAAATGAGTTGTTTCTCTTGTTGTATACAACAAGCAGTGCCAACTGTTATCATAAAAATACAGCTAGTTTAGGATCTACCTTGGTTTTTAGGGGTAGGGGAGAAAATCGATACAGCTTCGTAACCTATCGTTGTCTCTAGTGAGAATCACAGAAGTAAATACAAATGTGTGTCCGTCTCAGAGCCACACAGGAAGGGAGGACGTCTCCCGTCCCAGATTGGCAGCGGGGAAGCGTCCCGCCTCTTTACTTCCTACTTCCTCTTTTCCTGTCTGCAGCCACTTCCTGTCCTACCCCTCGCTGCCGTCAGGGATGTGTCGGCTCCCAGAGTCACGGGCTCAATCACCGGAAACATCACCGGAGTACAGTGTGTGTGTGTGAGGACCAAGGGGAATTTGTCTGTTTACAAAATGACATGGAAAAATGTGCTGTGAAGAAGCTGATTATTCTCTTCCATTCATCTCTTATCGATCTTTGTTAATCAAAGTTCTGCTGCTGTAGATTATTATTATTTGACACAGCCGTGGTGGGGAAAGTGTTCGCTGAATGTTGGGATGTACCAACAATGAGCCGAAAGAGTCAGTTTCCTGTCTTGTTTCCCTTTTGGGAGTTACGTCTTTATTGCAGTTGTCTTTTTTATGTCTGTTTGTGTTTGAAGTTCATGGACGGACTTGATCCTAGAAGACTGGATCAATATTCACTTTATCTCAGTTTTTATTCTCCTATTATGCAAGATATTTTTATAAACCCAATGGCCCTGTTTTAATAATACTGGAACTTTGGAGTTCTTCCTAATTCGATTCCTTTAATTCTTTCCTTTTTTTTCAGTTATTTTCTCCTTTTGTAATAACAGTTCTGACGTCAACTATAGGAACCATATTAGCATACTTTCACACATAAAACCATAGAAACATTCCCAGCAGTGTAGTGACACTCATTGGAGATGGATGCGTTATTAATTTTGAGATGGAGTACATCACATTAGTTGTTAACTAATCTAAAATAAGCTGTGTTTTGTTTCGCTTTTCAAATCCTTAAAGCAACCTTTTTGGATGTATGGTGCATAGATTACAGGCATAGATTTTGGGAGAGGGACTCAGCGGACAGATTGCTCTCAATATTAACAATGCCAATTTAAATTGATGCAGAAAAGGCACAAATTGGTGCATACAAATTCACCAGAATGTCAGGAAATCAAGTGTTAAATGCCCAAAATTTCCCAACCCTCTGTTTCATACATTTCCTCCCTAATGTTGAAATGAAACCTACACCCTTAATCAGTCTTTACAATATGGTGGACTGCTGTTGGTGCTGAGAAGTGTGGCCAAAAAAATGTGTGGCTGCAGTAAATCCTTAAAAAGTAAATTTATATAATATATATCATTTATTAATTTTACAACGTTGCTTTATTACTGAAACATTTTGACCAAGCTTTCAGAGTATAAATCAACAAGAAAACCATTGTCACAAGTTATCGCGCGCATAAACATTAACACAAGCCTACATCCCTTACAAACTTTCGTAGATAACCTACTGTGTGATATCAAGGCAAAAATATTTATGAGATTTATATAGGGCAGAAAATGTTGCCAGATTTTTGAAAAGTTAAATACACATACCTCCTCTACACAAGCACTGTCTTGTGCTGCCAAGTGTTCTTATCTGTCACTGTTTTAAAATGTAAAGAATGTTGAACTGAGTAGGAGACTCCCTTAGATGAATCAGACTTACATGTTTTTAGTACAAGCAGGAGCTTATACTCATCTGCTCTGAAGGAAAAATGAGGCCATAGAATACTTAACATGACACCTGTTTAAGTTTTAACAGTAGTAATAGATTGAAAGACAGAAGGAAAGGTTAAAGAAGACCTTTTTATTGTCATTTTCATGTTCATACTTTCATTAAAGGTTTCTACGAGAACATAGTTACATGCTTTAGGAGTCAAAAAAACACTTTATTTTCCTCATACTGTCTGTGCTGAATACCTGTATTCAAACTCTGTCTGAGATGCTCCAGTTAGCGCATGTTTCTTTAAACCCCCCTTCCGAAAAAGTCTGCTCTGGTTGGTTGATTGTTTTTCCGGTAATGCAGTATAGCAGCACTTCCTACCTTAAAAAATTCCTTCCAGGCATGTTTCAGCAGGAATATGATCTGAAATTGTGGACAAATTAATAACATTAGCAACCAAGGTTCCATGTTTCACCGATGTTAGCATGTAGCTACATGTAGCAGTGTACTTGCAGCTAGGGAATGACTGGAACGCAGCATAGTGGCACTTTCTGACGTGAAAAATCGCAAAAAAAAAGCTTCTAAACCAAAATCTTCACAACCAGACATGTTCTAGCCAGAGCATAATTCAGAATCAGGGAAAATTCAATAACATCGGCAAACATGATTACGTGTTTCCCTGATGTTAGCATGTAGCTACGTGTAGCAATGTACATCCAGCCGGGGAATGACTGTAATGCACCATAGCGGCACTTTCTACCATGAAAAATCACCAATAAAAGCTACTAAGCCAAATCTTTACAGTTGGACATGTTCCAGCAGGAATATGATCTGTAATCTTTACTTGTTTCCCTGACGTTAGCATGTAGCTACAAGTAGCAGTGTAGGCTATGTAATGAAAACACTTGCAGTAGTGCGCCTAGAGCAGATGATCAAATAAAGAGATCTGTCACACTATGATGTCATAGCCAGAGCAGAAATAACTGTTGGAAACGAGGTGTTGAATACCACTATAGCTAAATAAGACAAAATACAGAAAAGCATAATGGGTCCCCTTTAAGTTTTACCCATCATAGTGCAGAACTTGTTCAACTGCCCATTCGGGTTTGAATCTATTCTCTCAGGTTTCCTTTTCCCCTGATTTTTCAACAACATACAAACAGCATTTGTTGCCTTAAAAGGAAAACTGACAGACAAATCTATAAAAGATGGACTGATGAAGAGGTAGTGAGGGCGGGAGGGAGTCCAGATGCAGGCAGAGGGAGAGGGAAAGGGAGAGGGAGAGGGGAGGTGTACGTGCGTTATGTGACTGTGATTTGGGCATCGGGCCGTTTTTCTTCCCTTGTTGAAAACATTTATTAGATAGCAGCCTGATAGCAGACAGAGTCCATTTGTTTTCCGAGACGTTTTCCCCTCCGCTGTGAAGCTCGGCATCCTTCATAGCTGGAGATCCTGCTGATCGCTGTGAAAACAAACATGCTCACACACACACACACACAGGCACACACACACAAACTGCTGTCAGCAGATGGGCTCATTTGTACAAACACATACTCAGAGTTGTTCACATACACGTACCACTCATAATCATCTGCTTACAATGATCAATTTGGCCCAGAGGACATAATCATTTAAGGGTACATTTTAGGATCTAGGGGGATATATATTGGCAGAAATGAAGTATAATGTAAAAAGTGTGTTTTCTTTTTCCAAATCTTACACATTGTTCTTAAATATAATCCTAACACTTGCTGGTTGGATGTAAGCTGCTGCTAGCTCGTGCTAACACTCTGAAGACGGTCCTTCAGCGCTGTGTCTAACCTGTTCGGCGGTCGGAGATCAGACTCTCGGCGCAATCCTTTTGTCTTCTTCTGGAACTGTGAAAGACGTCCGCACCACAACATGTTTTGCCCTCTAGACGGCTTTGCTGCAGTTGTAGTTCTTCTTCTTCTGTGTTTATTTGGTACATGTACCGCCCACAAAATGTGTCGGCTGTGTAGATGCTGCCCTTGTTAAGTCAATGAAAGCAGTCTGGTTTCGTAATATCTGCGCTATTTATCAGCTATAATTTTGATTATCTGAATAATGCATACTTACAAAAATGTCCCATTATTGGGCCGATACTTTATCCGCTCGACATATATATCGTGCATCCCTATCTATTTCTGCAACTACCATTAATGTAACTACAGTTTCTTACCTGTACTATTGCTCCTACTGCCACACAAGTACTTTTACAGCTCCGTTATTACTTTTGCTTTATCTAGCACTGATGCCACTTGTGCTGATACTTAAATATGATGGACCTCGAATGTCCAAATGAAATGTATTCCTAGAAACATAAGCTGCAAAAACACATTTAGGTCATCGTGCATCAAGGCCAGTGTTTCTTGTACAAACAGGCTCATCCAAACAGTGAGTGATGGGCAGAAGGTCCATGTTAAGGGCTCTGGTAAATAGTCTGAGACCTTCCACTATTTATCTCTCTGTGTGTCTCTGCCAGAGACACTGGAGCCAGGCAGCTGGTATTTTCTGTCTCTTGACCTTGTCCAGGTGACGTAGATGCGCTGCGTCACCGGATCATGCACTGAAGTCTCTTTTATCATTTATTTTATTCACCGTCGCTCGTCATGTTTTTCTTTCATTCTACCATCTAAAAAGTATTAAGAATATTGTAGGAATTTAATAGGAACATGTTTCTGTTAGGAGTGCCTGCACCTCTCTGTTTCTCGCTTCCTCTCTCTTTCTCCCCATGGTCATCCAAGCCAAACAAGCAAGCAGCAGGAGACTGTGTGATTTGTGTGTGTGTCTGTGCATGTGTGTGAGTGTGAGTGTATGTGTGTGTGTTGCCGGACAGCAGGAGACAGAGCACTGGGTTCATGGGAATAGATTGCGGGTGTGCATGTGTGTTAAGTAACTACTCTCATGTTGGGCTCCGTTGAGACCGGAGGTAAGACACAGAAACTCATCGGAGCTAATTGGAAACAGACACACACACACATGCACACTTAAAGACACCATGGATATTTGCTAGTAAGCATGTACTTACACAAGCAAATAACCATGGACCTTCACACACATACACACTCTTACCTTCATCTGCGCACAAACTAGCATGCATTCCCTCTCTCTGACTCACACACACACACACACAGACACACACGGGGCTATTAAACAAAGACAAAGTAGTCTTTGTCTTTCAAGTACACCAAAGTATACTCCTACTGCACGTTGGCTCAGCTCTGTGTGTGTGTGTGCATCTGCTCAGGCCTGTGTGTGTGAGTGTGTGTGTGTTGCCAACAGACTTTCTGAAGTCTTCTCTAATGACATCCATCTAATCCACTAAAGAGTTCCAATCCAAAACAAGATATCCCCGTCTTTAAAATGGCCGTGGCATTAGTGCAGAAATCATTACGGGATGTTTGCAGAATCACTTCGCCAACTTAAAGGAGCAGTCTGACAGTTAAGGGAGTGTGTGCAGCCTTTTCTTAGAATCAGAACATATTGATAAAAATGTACATAACTATATCCTTGCAAAAGTGTCTAACTGTTCCTTTTAGACTTTGAGAATACTAAATAATACACCAAAGCTAATAGTTATTCTTTCGTGTTTAGCCCAGTTCAGACCGAAGATTCATAATGAGATGAAACTGTTTTCGTCTCAGCCAGACTCAAACTGGCTGATGATGTCGACCACGATTCAGCTTGTCAAGTTTCCAGTGGCTGATTTATTGAAGTAACTTCAATACTTGTTTTATCAGCCAATCAATTTGTAGGGATTTCGACTGGTCAAGTCATTTACAAACTGTCAGCAGACGATAGTGTACTTGCTTTGGCATTCTCTGACAACAGCCCTCCATTCCTGCCGAGCCCGAGTCCGTACCATGAACATCCACGCAGTTGTTGACAGGTATGTCGGTCTCTGTCCGCAAGGTGTGTCGAAGTCAGAATTGGGTCGCTGCTGCTTAACATAGTTGGTCCCTCTGAAGCTTGGGTCATTGTTTGTTTATGTTTCTGCCATTTCATCACTACTAAAGATGCACAATCACTACCCTCACTCATATTTTAAGACGCTACACTTTAGATACAGCTACAAAATAAACCTGACAAACTGAAATTCAGAAAGGTTGTCACAAACTTTCAGGTTGTCAGAACATCACAGAATGGTGCACTGCAAGGTGTTCTAAGTTTCAAGTTATTTCGTCACAAATCTTTTGTCTGAACTGGTCTCAAGACTTTGGGAATACTTAGTAATACACCAAAGAAAAAAAAGTGTTGCTCAACACTCCCCTTTTATGACACGCACATGGAGGACAACATCATGTTTTGTCATCCAGTGTGATTGGGTAGTCAAGGCGAGCCTCTCTGACACATCCACTTGAGTCTTGTGGCCCGGCGTGAGCAACATAGGGCCGAATCCCGTTGACCAAATCATCTAAACAGTTGGCACACATCCGAAAATACCAAAACGGCATCTCTTCGTTCATGTCCTGCATTTGTTGACAAAGACATATTCAACCTGCAGCTCCCTGGTTTGCTTCAATGGATGCACTGACCACCTTTTTGTTTTGCTGAAGCATTTATTGAAAACATTGCGAGACTCCTGAAGTTGTGTTACGCAACATTTACCAAAAATGTCATGCACCCGACCATAAATCAGGCTGAAGACTTTAAGATGTAATTGAAGCTCAGTAAAAAGCTTGTGAACCTTGAATTGAGAATTCTTTGTCAAACTAATGTTTCCAGGGTCAAGTGGGAACTTTCATCCTCAGCTTTTGATTTTTCATTTTTAAACACATGATTTCAAACTGATGAATTCTGAGCATCTCATTTTAGAGACAGACTTTTTATATGTGATTGGAGGAGTATGGGTCTTTTCTTTCAGGCCTTAGTCACGGTGGCTCATTCGCTGTGTTCCGCTGAGTCTTCAGAGTCCAAGGCTTTCACAACAGTCGCTGCAAATGGACTGACGCACTTGTGGTCAGACCTGGGCTCCGAGTTTGTTTTGCTCTCATGGCACTGAGTCATGGCCCAACAAAGTCCCTGGAAATATGTTTTTTTCAACTGACGTGCTCTGGTTTGAACTTCTACTTGAACCCTCTCTGGATTTCCACCTGTGTTTTTTCTTTTTTTTCCATATATATATTGGCTGGTCTTGTTACATGGACGCGGTCCGACTCTGCATGAAATGCCAGGAGCCTTTGGTATGTGCTGAAATCATCTCAGGCTTTTTGTTTTTTGTTCATGTTGGTGAGGCCCAGTCTGTCCAGTGGAAATCTGACTGATCTGTGGTTCCTCTTCTGTGTTCTGCATTACATTTTACTTCTGTACATGAACCAGACGAGACCGTCTCATACATTTGTTTGTGTCAGTGAAACTCCTAGACAGCACACTTACTTCAGGGAATAAGGAACATGTTTCCATCTGAAAGTGGCCTGGCTCTCTGGATGGTATTGTCAGTCAGGCAACCACTTCCAGACTGAAATGTCACAACAAACATTGGACAGATTGCCATGAAATTTGATGGATTCATCCCAGTGACTTTGGTGAAGCCTTGACTTTTCCTTTAGCCCCACTATGAGGTTCACATTTGTAGTTTAGAGTGAAATATCTCTACAACTATTGGATGGAACCCCATGACTTTTGGCACAGACATTCATGTTTCCATCAGGATGAATTGTTATAAAATGTGATCCTGACTTTTCATCTAGCGCCATCATCAGGTTAAGGGCCTTGCTCAAGGGCACCTCGACAGTGCCCAGGAGGCGAACTGGCACCCCTCCAGCCACCAGTCCGCACTCCATAGCTGGTCCACACAGGGACTTGAGCTGGTGACCGTTTGTTTCCTAACCCAAGTCCCTATGGACTGAGCTACTGCCACCTCTGTATGCCTAATCAGAAGGTTATTTTCTGTTGACTGTTTTCAGCCACAGCCACACTGTATAAAGAGGAAGCACTGGAAATGGCACTAAAACTCTTCCACACAATTTTCATACACTGCATGGGCCAGCCCTTCATCAAGTGCTATTGATACTTCATCCGCTCTGCTTAAATAGCCTCTAGCACTTGGCACTTCCTAATTGTTTAGCTCGTAAACAATCATGGACGTATAAGTGAACCTACGTTCATGAAAGTGACTGTGTAGCAAGTTGATATTAACACAAGAATGTTACATTAAAGGCAAAACTTATATTACAATTAATTTCAGGGATCTTATAATTTAAATATTTTCTCAAAAAATATAATATTTTGATTGTATTTAACTTATTACATTTTTAAAGAATATTTTGGAGATTCTTTCGAGAACCACTAGAGGGAGCCTGTGTACCAGCATAGTTTGAAAACCAGTGTATCAAACTAAAAACATTAGGCCTGTCAAACATAAGTATGTTAGCATTGTCATTGTGAACATGTTGGCATGCAACTACTTTAGGTAAACATTCCTTGTGGAGATGCAGAAAGCATCAGCTGAAATGCGGTCTCGGAACCCATCAAGTTTTGTCTGACAGAGATTTAGCTTTTTATCAGCTTTTTTCCGGAGTAGAGCCGCTGCTCCTTCGCGTCGAAAGGAGTCAGTTGAGGTGGTTCGGTCATCTGATGAGGATGCCTCCTGGGCGCCTCCAGTTAGAAGCGCTCCATGCATGTCCAACTGGTAGAAGGCCCCGGGGCAGACCCAGAACAGGCTGGAGGGATTACATATCTTGTCTGGCCTGAGAACACTTTGAGCTCCCCCAGGAAAAGAGGGACGTCTGGAATACTTTGCTCAGCCTGCTGCCCCTTCGACCCAGCTTTGGATAAGCAGTTGAAAATGGTGTCTGCATTCATAAGCAGATATGTGTTTACAGTAATTAGCTAAGATGACCAGCGCACAGAAGAGGCAGTCTTGGCCTGGATATCTGCTGGCAACACCGTAACCCCCGAAATATTGGCTGTTGCCCTCAAAGGCTTTTTGTTTTCAGACCCATAGCCAGTGGTTTCAGAGATTCCATTATCCACAATATGGGTGAAAAAAAATTATGTGTAGCTCAGTATTTGGAGTATTTCATATTATCCACTGTTTTGAATTTCTCTCTGTCTAGCTCTCTTTTTTTAAGAAACGATCCCTGAAAGCCTGTGTAAATATTCATCACCAGTCAGTTTCACAATCCAACTCTTCAAAGTCCAAACTGAGCCCGAATTTTTCCAGGAAAGCAGCTGCATTCTTTAAAAAAGAGACAAAGAGGAGAGAGTGTACTTTGGCGCGCTGCTGCAGTGACTGTGTGCAGATGTGAGGGATGAAAGTATGACTGTGAATAAGAAAAAGAGGAAAAAGACATTTTAAAGCCCATAAATCCAGAAGCTGTCATAACGATTGTTGTGATGTGATGTCCAGTTTTTTACAGAGTACGGACCCGACTACTCGCTGGAGATCAGCCCAAGCTGTCGACCAGACCGAAACGACACCAAACACCTGGACCAGGTCATCAGCACCATCAAAGGTGTGTGTGGGTGTAATGTGTGGATGCACAGGTGCGTCTGTTTGTGTGGGTGTGGAGGGTAAACAGGTGTGTGTGTGTCTCACTGAACTCTTGCTCACCTGAAGCCTTTGTGTCTCTGCAGGGCTCTTTTTATGTGGGGTTTCATGTGTCTGTTCTTGTTTCTATACGTCTCTGTGTGGGATGAAAGTATGACTTCTCTTTTTTTCCACCTCCCTGTGGCTCTTAACATCCTTTTGTGTGTGTGTGTGTGTGTGTGTGTGTGTGTGTGTGTGTGTGTGAGTACACCGCTGACCCTGCTCTTTTACCCACAACCTCATTTAGAGCCTGTGTCTTGATACATGTGGTATTTCTTTCCTTTTTGCATCTTTCTCTTTCTATATGTTCCTTTATATGTGTGTTCGTATATTAATCCGAGTGTGTGTCTGTAGCATTGTGGTTAAAGCCTAAAGCCGGGCCTTTGGTCTCTGCGCTGACAGCCCACAGCACCCAGGGGAGATTCTCCGGCAGGGTAAAACTTGGGTGAAAAGTTGAGAGGCGGGAGAGCTGTTGTGAGGAGGGTGAGGTCAGGAACAAGCGAGGAGTACGTCTGCGAGTCGAGTTCATTTTCCGAACATTACGCTGTGTGTAGCGTTTTGTTTGAGATCTGAATTTGATCATGTCAGTGTCTCGTAAATGTTGAAGATCCGTCGTGTGGAAGTGTTAACCACAGACCAACAGGATATCCTCCTTCCTTTCTCTCAGTCAGTGAAATATTATATTTGACACAGCAGTCATCCATTCTCTGTGTCTGAGAGTGACTGATTGGATGAAAGGTGCTCAAACGAAGTGGCTGGGAGGAAATAAATATGGCCAATTATTTAACTTAATACTATATTAAATCCTCTCTGAAGAACTGACAGCTTAAGTTTGGAGAGATGGTACCTTAATTAAAGATCGTCTCCAGTGAAAATTACATTTTTGACTTTGTCAACACGCCCATATATGCTACAAGACATAATCATGAGCAAAATAAGCCTTCGTGGCCGAGCATGTCTGCCTTGGAACTGCAGTTGACCAACAATCTCTAGAACACGGATTCAGACAACCAGGGTTTGTTATGTCACAGTCTTTAAGAATCAGTCCCATCAAGTTGCAGAGTGGGACTTTCCATAATGCCATGGTGAAACAAGGGTATCAGAGGAGAAGCAGGCGTTGCTAGTTATGGGTATTCCGCAAGCTAAGTTGTACTTTCACTTCAACTTGTCAGAGCTGGCGATTGGTAACAAGGTTTATTTAACATTAGGGTAATTTGCATTTTCATACATCGGAGGATAGTAAAAGAGGCAAAGGTGTGGAGTTACATCTAAGATATTTTATGGTAGCAAAGTATTAACAGAGCCAAGTTTTAAGGGTTTAATCAATGCCTGAACTTTATCTTGAGCCCTTTTTAAACAGGAATTGTGCAAATTTGCAGGAAAGCCTAATCAGTCTTCTTTCAGCATTGGCAGTATAAAAAAAAATTGGGGAGTGCGGCAAAATGCTGCCTACCTAATTTTGTTTATACGGAATGCACCTTTTTCGGGGCAATGGGGAGCGTGAGCAAGTAACAAAACCTGTAGCTCAGTGTGTGACGTGAACAGTGATGTGGGAGGGAAGCCGCAGCTGGTCAGTCCTTCGGCAATTCTCTCGTAAGTCAGTACATCAGTAGATCATAGAGACTAACCAACAGAGCCCATAACCTAGGCTTATAGAATCATATGTAACTGCATGAGTTTCTGGTGTACCGGTGACTACTGGGTCTTAATACTTTAAAACTATGACCAGCTCCTCACCTCGCCTTGGATAATGTATTATTAAAAACATGCAGTTGCAGGTTTTTAAAGTGATGACTATGCAGTACGTCAGCCTTGAAGCTATCATCGGTGATGGTGCCCCAAGGAAGTACTCCTCCATGTCTACGAAAGGTTGCTAATCATATGACAGCATTTTTACATAGCTCAGTTTTACTGTCCAAATTACAAGTTCATGTTTGAAAGGCTGTTTTTTGTCCAGTGGAAAACTTCGGTTCATTGTGAACGGAAAGCCAAAACGGAGGGAAAAATATGTGTTCTCGAATTTTACCCGCATTAGGGGCGAACATGGTATCAATTAGCAACTTAAACTTCATAAATTTAAACGGGTCATTTTTACTGCAGCAAATGGCAAAAAAAAAGCCTGTTGGATGTTGTAGCGGCTTATCCAAACAGCATTAAGTTCTCTGCTTTTGAGAAACTCCAGGTCACATCAAATCAGGGGAACAGGAGTTTATTTGCCGAAATTCAGTTGGTCTGTTGGCTTGCATTAAATCATCACAACCGGAGGGGTTGAAAGTATCGCTGGTTTCCAGTCATACGGCTTTTATTAGGGGCGACGCAGGGAATGGGTGGATGTACGGATAGATGGGGGAGAATAAAAGTGAGGAAGAAATGAAACGCAGACGAAGATGGAGAGAAAACGTGTGTTTGGGTGCTGTGCCCCATCTGATGTCTTGTTCTCTTTCCTGCCTTTGCTCCGTTAGAGCTGATTCGGCCTTCAACTTTTAAACCTGTAAATCTACTGAATTTATAGTCATTGTAAAGTTGTTTTGATTTTACAGCTTTTTTTTCCTCACAATATCGGAAAAAAAATGCTCTTCCCTTGCATCCACTTCTTTCTTCTCCTCCTTCCATTGAAGATTTGGTCCTGGTTTCAACCTGTCACATCTGTTTTGTGTCCCCTCTTATTCTTTCTTTCATGTCTCTCTGTCTCCTCTACCAACTCCTGCTCTCCGTCAAGTCAGACTACTTTTTTTTTTCTTTTCCAAAATGAGTTCTGTCAGAAAGCGCTTCACCACACAACAAGCAGACATCGAAACCGCCAACCAGAAGTGAGCATATTATAATTTTAAATATCGGAGCAAATGCGCATGTCGTTTTTGTATCTGTCTCTGATTAAAGAAAGACCCACATGTCTGCTGACTTAACTAATGCACACACACGAACACAGAATAAGAATAGGCTTTGCACACACACACACACACACACACACCTCTGGGCAAACATGACATCATCGGGGTGGATAAGTGTTTCTCATGCTGTGCTGCTTATAAACATTGGTTTCCCTGAGAAACTGGGCAGTGTTAGTTTGTCTGTATGTTTGCGTGTGTGTGTTTGTGTGTGTGTGTGTGTGTGTGTGTGTGCGCACACATCTGCTGTCTGCTGGCAGGACTGGACTGTAAAGAGTTGAATCTTAAAATGGTAATCTCCATAATCCTTTCCTTTTTGTTTTTGGTTAAGCATGTGTTATGTCTCAAACCCGTATGTCTTACTAACACTATACACATGCATCAAACACCACGGCCCTCGTTTATCAATCTAACGTACAAACCAGTGCAGATCCAAGAGCAGAAATCATTTTATCATCGTACTTTATTCCTACTAAGGCTCAGCTGTACTTTCAGTTGAATGCTAACATTGGTACATTAGCATCACAACATTAGCATTCAGTTTATCAGTTAGCTCTACATTGTAAGACTTTTACTTTGTCAGTCTTTCACATTATCACTTTTAATTTCTCTGCCTCTGTCATGTTCTTCTTTTGTCTCTTCTTTCTGCAAAGTACTTTGTTGCCTCTCTTGAGCAGTGCAATATGATAAAGTTTGCCTACTTGCTTGCCAAATCATGCTAAATATGTTAATAAAGATGAGGCTTAATTGATCTCTTGGTTAAATTCACAAGCTACCCGACAGTATAGTTAAAAAAAAGCTGTCTGCAACAAATATAATCATAATCTATCCAACATTTGTCCGGATACTTCACTCTGAATTAGTGTTCCTAGCGCCACATTGCTAGCGTGTCTAAAAAGTCATCAAACAGCATTTTATGATTCACTCAAATAATAAAAGCCACCATGGTCTTTTCACACACATCTGAAACACACTGCCTTTTATTATTGCCCCAATATAACCTGAATACTGAGAGATTAAACTAACAATACACATCGTGACAAGCATTAAAACATAAGGCTGAATGTGCTTTTCTAGTGTTTCCTATTACTCAGTCTTTCCTTTTGTTTCTCTCTCATACACTCACACTGAGGCCTGTTAAGCGGGTGTGTTAATTAAAATGTGATTTTTATTAGGGGATGGTCGAAGGCGGCAGCAGCTGTCTGTGCACTCACAACTCTGTGTTTACGAGACTCTGGTAGCGTGATTTCCCCAGGGGCTGGTTGCCTGTGTATGCGTGTGTGTGTGTTCAGCTTCATCAGTGTGAAGTTAGTGTGTGAGTGGATGAACTGGCAGCCTCTCTGTGCGACTGTATCTTATCTGTGGGCAAGTGTGTGTGTGTGTGTGTGTGTCAGCAGGGATATATTGCAGCATCTTTACATCCTGCTACCCGTGCTCGTTAATTCTCCCCTGTGCTGACAAGATGTTCGCCATGGCGCACACACACACACACACACACACACACACACACACACACACACACACACACACACGCACAAAATAATATAGAACACATTCACACAAAGATACAGCATACAAGCAAGACATGAAACATGTTTAGAGATGAGATATGTGCACATTCAAACTCAAACAAAAAACATGGTGGAAAAAATACCACCTAGGAAACACACTTACACACCCACACACACACAGTATAGTACCCACCCACAGATGCTGTGATGGATTAACATTGCAGGTAGTAAATATCAGGGGCCCCCGTGGACGCTCGTCACTTTACCAGAATTTACCATCTACATCTGGAAAGCGGAGAGGAGGCAGAGGGATGGAGGGAAGGAGAGCACTGATGGCAGAAAGGAAGCAAGAATCTGCAACTTTTTCATAATTGGAATTTTTCAGTTAGTCTTGAAATGTCCAAAAATATTTTCAAAAAGTGCCCATGACAACTTTCCAAAACCCATGATGACACCAAACCTTCTGACCAACACTCACACATATTCAGAAAGAGAGGGGGAAAAGGAGATAGAAAGAAAGTTGTACTAGTTAACAAATGAATCCAGTTAAAGTTGAGATTGTTGTCAGTTTTGTATAGAAATGGACAGTTCACTCTAAAATTAAAAAACACATTTTTCTTCTTACCTGTCGTGCTATTTATCATGCTAGTTTGTTTTGATGTGAGTTGCTAAGTGTTGGAGATATGGGCCGTAGAGATGTCTGCCTTCTCTCCAATATACTGGAACTAGATGTACTCGAAGTGGTGCTTAAAGTGCAAAAAAAATTCTCAAACTCAACAGCAATGTCTTGACCTCATTACTCAAGATGATCCACAGCCCTTTTTTTTTTTTTTTAAGCTTACTTTTTGGGCAGATGCCATTGATGTTGAAATCTTGTGCTGTCCCAAGCTTGAGCCTTTCGTCCATGAGTAGATGCACTCTTCCTTCTGCATGGTGATACAGTTGGTGGGTGTAGTTCGGTAGAAAGAAAATAGTTCCTACATGAAACTGCTCACAGCAAGATCTGGGTATTACCGAGAGTAACCAGGTCATGATTGCTAGAAAGAGACATTGCTGTTGTGTTTTTTAATTTTAGAGTGAACTGTCCATTTCTATACAAAACTGACAACAATCTCAACTTTAACCGGATTCATTTGTTAAGTAGTACAACTTTCTTTCTATCTCCTTTTCCCCCTCAACTTCACACCACACCACTACGAGTGAGGGGATAAATATGTTATTTTGAGTTTTGGGTGAACTGTCCCTGAAAGCTAATGTTGTTCGCCCACTTTCAGCCGGTGTTGCTGAGGGTCAACTTATGACCGCTCTTCCTCTTTTCTAGCACAGTTTTCCTGTTTTTAGCACACGTCATGATTTTTGAGAGTTTGTCACAGTGGAGAAATTTAGCATTGTTTGCAGCCGTTGCCCCAGAGACTCAGTCAGCAACTTATCTTTCCTTAGTTTCCTCATGTGGTCTCTAAAGCTCATGTATAAAGATAAAACCATAGTGATGCACTTGTATTATAAGTGCCGTTGTGGCTGTGATTTAGTAATTGTTGTCTGAATTTGTTGTGTCCAACTATCACAAATTATATAATGTGGCCAGGGAAAGTCTCAACCCTAAAAAAAGGAAGCTGCTGTGCTGAGTTAAGACCTTCGACAGGGTTTCTCTGCTTTGCATTTCAGTGGAAAGTACAGTATCAGGCCTCATTTAGGTGTTGCATCAGTGTGGGACAGATAAGGATGAAACCGTTACCAGCAGTTACCACAGTGTACCAGAAAATACTGTAGTGCCGTGAAGCTATTTTAAGAACTTGAATCAGGAGTTGAAGTTTTTAAAGAAAGTACATTCCACATGTTTTATTCAGGAAGAAAATGAGCATTACATATTGTTTTTTGTGCTGTTTCTTTAATATATTTATTGTCATTTTAGTGTCGTAGAAGCTTACACTACTGCCTGCACAAGATATACCTGAGTTTTCCAACCACCACTTGTAACACCTTTACACCAAGTTTTGCCATTGAGAGTAAATGAAAGAACGACTACATTGTTGCACTTAGATAAAGTAAGTAAAGCTAATATTTCCCTTTATATTGTGCAGCCCTAGAGCCTTATTGATAGTTGGGTGCTTGACACTTTTGAAAAGTTGTTGACAGAAATATGTATTTTCGACAGAGAAAAGTCTCACGTTACACTTTTTTCACGTCGCACACCTGGAGAATTTTGTTACGTCTTGGATAATTATATTTTGTCGTACAGAGTGATTGGTAGTATCACTATTGTAGACACAGAGATAGTAGTTTTCAATCCACACCAACTCAGACCTGTATTCAGCAGTCTGTCAGCAACAGCTCCTACAGAGCTGCGAGGACAGCGGCCGGCCAAACCGCCTTCACCAGGCTGACTGACAGCAGACACGTCCTGAGCCAAGATACTTTTCACATCAGCGCCACGGGAGGAAATCAACAGTGTTTACACTTATTGATTCAGTGATTTTATATGCCCGCCCACCATAGGAAGTGAGCAGAATCTGCCACTCACTCGATCAGTGATGTACGGATAATAAGTTAAAACACACACATACAGCGGATTGGATATTTCTGTGATTTTAAACAATTCTCTGTGCAGAAACGTGACAGAAATAAACTTGGACTGTGGAGGAAAAAAAACGCAGAGGGCCCAAGAGCCCAGCCATAAATCAGCCTTAAGTAGAAGGAATGCAAGAAAACAACAAAATATATATTTACACATACCACAGATCCACATCTACCACTGTGTATGATGAGTATTAGACTCCATTTAACAGGGCCGTGGGGGTATGTTGCACAGGAAAAGGTCACCAACATCAAGAGTTATAAGTAATCCATGAGTCTGAAGGTTTATCAGGCACCACTCATAGCTTCATACCATGATGACGTAGGGTTTTCCCACTGTGGAAAGTCATCACAGCAACAGTCATCATCTGGTGTTTTGTTTTCTTAGGGAGTCATCTACGTCATGTTACCTCGTTAAAAATGAATCAGTGGGCTGTGTTTTTTTTTTTTGTGTGTGTGTGTTTCAGTTTGAATGCAACCGAAAGCCTCACAGACCGGCTTGGTCAGTCAACATGAGCGCGCTTTGTACAGTTCGGTGTTGATATTAAAACCTGTGCGTGTGCTCTGTATAATGTAGCTTTAACTCGAACACCAGTGGAGTCCTCCAAGGTACAAATACACAAAGTGAGATGGAGGACAAACGCGTCGGAAGAGCAGTGGAGTTTTTCCTCGATGAAGCTGCTGTTGTTGTTGTCACTGCAGGCAGAACATGACAGGACTCCACTGACAGCTCCACAATGGCCAACAAACAGGACATCCTCCCATACTGCGTCAGGGCAATTACTCATCCACTGAGCGTGTGTGTGTGTGTGTGTGTGTTTGTGCAACATGTTTATTTTTCTCAATCAGGCAATTTACCATAACAATAGACAAACAAAGCAGCATTGTTTGCAGTGTAACGTATAAAGTAAACCAGCGACTAGACTTTATAATGCAGCTATTGTGTCAAACCACTGTGAGTGTGTGTATGCGTGTGTGTGTATGTGGGACATGGAAACCAATCTGTGTCCTCATGCAAATGAACTTGCAGCGTTGCTTAACGTTGTAATTTCCATATCGATTCCCTTTTTGCATGCTTGTGTTTCCTCGGGAGTGACCAGGCTTACCTCGGCCAGATGTTATTTTGCATTTTCACTGGGACAAGTGTGTGTGCGCGCGTGTGTGTGGGTGTAAATGTGTGTGAATGTGTGTATTTCTGCTTCCATCTTGGTGTCTAATATGTGTGTTTAGCCTCTTTTTTTTTCGTATCCCACTTTATGTAATGAATTTGACCCTTTTCCCTTCCTCTCCTCCCTGTTGTGTGTGTATTATATGTGTTCCTATATGCGTGTGTTCACCCCCTCCTCACCTCTCATTTCGCTCTCTTTCTCTTGTTTACAGGGAATTTAAAGAATGTGGTTTAGGAGTCGGCAGCCTCCTTCTCCTCCTCCACACACACACACCATGTTTCCAAACCAGGTCGATGCTCGGCGGCTTTTAATGAAGACAATATGGAGCAGACCCCTTCAGCCCTGAGGCATGGAGCGAACGAGGGAGGGATGAAGGCAGGAAAACGGAGAGCGAGAGAGAAGGTTTTGGAAAACATTAGCTGAGTGTTTCCAGGGGAAAACATTTTAATAAGAGGAGGGGGGGGTGATGTGGTTGCTGTACAGTGTCCACTGTTTATAATCCTTTTGTTTTTTGGAAAAGGTTTTTGTGTTTGTGTGAATGAGAGTTTGTGGTGAGTTCAGTGTGGGTATGTAAAACTGAATTCACAGCAGAGGGAGGGGGGGTTACAGTCAGTGCACACAGAGTTTTTTGGTATCAAGGGATGCGTTTGTGTACGTCCTATCAGTTGGATATTTCAAACTAAACGGAAAAGCAGATATATTCAGGTGTCCAGTTTCACGCTCACCGCGGCGCTGCTGTTATTTTACCCCCCTGAGGACGGATAAGCACTAAAACAGACAAAAGGCAAAACAGCGAGGTTCCCCAAACACCTTGTTATACTTGTAAAAACCTCAGGTTTCTCAGCAGGTCCGGAACGTCCTGAAAAGAATTGAGAAACTTGGAAAGTTTACAAATAAACAGTCTGGAAAAGTTTGGAAAACAGACAGAAGTTGATTTGCTCAGCCACATTGTTTTGACCTCTGGGCAAAAGCTGTAAATTAAACATCTGGACAGAGTTTGTTATTGTCTGTCCGTGGAAAAAAAGAACTTTTTAACTTTCCCTGCATATTTTCCGTTTAAAATTCCAAAGATTTCATGAACTTTAAGAAGGTTTTAGAAGCAGTCCTAAACTGGTCTGGCGTGACTGGAGAAGAACGTGTAATTAACAAACATGGTTGCTGTTGGAAAATTGACAGAAGCAGGTTTTGTCACAGGGACTCTTAAGTGTTTGGTCACTGAAACGTCATGTTTTACTCTGTATGGTGTTAAACACTTGCACGACATTTTGTGAGTCTCGCACAGCCAGACCTATCTCTGTGGTGCTGTATTAGCACTAGATAAAGGTCTGGAATCACCAATTATCTTTCTGCGATAGGGTAAAAAAAATGTTTGTGTTTTTTTAAACCAATCGGAATAGTGTTGGGCAATGCTAAGCCCAGGACAGCGATGCAAAATAGTGTCAGGGGTGAACTGAACATTTGCAGTCGCTCTCACTCGCACAGGCTGCTGCCAGAGTTAAAACATGTGGCAAATCGACTCCAACTGGTCGTGTAAGAAAACGTAACAACATCGTACATGAGAGTCCTGCGAGACTTGGCTTTTCCAAGGTGCGTTCAGAAAGTGTTTTATTCTTCCTAGATCTTGGCAACAGTTCACCGATGCAATACAGCAGATATGCCTTATTGCACGATCCAAATCTAGTTTCAAGTTGTTCACTCGAAGGTTGTAGTTTCCCATTGCGAAGGGGATTTGGAAACGGTAACACGCAGGTAGGGCAAGGATTGGCAGTTTACATCTGATGAGTCGGAGTACTGCGCAGTTTATCAGTAAAAAAATGACTGGAATCTTACGGATCGGTAGGAAAAGTGGGTCTCCAAAAGAAGGAGTCTAGTATAAACGGTTACTCTGTTTAATAACAAACTACTTGATCTCCACTTCAGTTGCCTTTACAATGTCCCCAAGAACTCTGCAAAGTATGTAAATGTATAGTTTGTTTTTCTGTCAAAAAATTCTAAAAACATAACTGCAAAGTGCATTTGATTATTCCCACATCTGTAGAAGTTTGGAAAACAGAAACAGCTTGTTTAATCCCCCCAGCTGTAGTGTTTCAGATGTGGCACATTAGTCACATCACACAGCTGCACATCAGACCGAACACTGAATCTGAATCCTCTTAATAAAGTCGAGGTGCACGTGGGAGTTTGGTGCAAGTGGAGGCTCGATGTTCGCAGCATCACTGAACTGTTCTTAGAATTTGGGATTGAATTTATTATCTGAAAGATTCCATTGATCAGTCCCAGTGTTGAGCGCCAAATTGCTTTTTAAAAGTTTATTTTTGACCATGGAAATAGTAGTTTTACAAAAATATATCCATCCGCTATGAGATGTTCAAAAGCTCCAGAAAAGGCTAGAAAGGAGACCCTGAGTTTTTTTTGGTGAAACTGCAATAATTGTGGTAACTAAAACCATTATTAGTTGTTGCTGAAGACTCAAGATTTCTTTTATGTCATTTCTTTTTTATTTTCTCTTGCAAATTTTCAAAACAAAATTGAGAAAAAGGAAAGATCCTGCCTTTTTTCCCTTTTAAAAAGCTGCTGACTGAAAGAAAAACACATTTTAAATCTTCAAATCCACTGCAGATGGACATGAAATCTTATGTAGGAGTATTTTAGAATAAAGTTTATCTATCAGATTGTTCGGGACTTGAAAGGAAAGTATGTTGTCTTTTTTTATGTTCATGCATTTGTTTCACAGAATGACTTTTTTAAGAAATCTGTCGGCATGTTTTGATGTACATACCACGAGTGATTGTCGAAATAAAAGACAGGAGAGCATGTTGTTGTCATGTGTCTGCGCTGCGTGTTTAAGCAGTGATTTATGCAGTGCGGGCTGCTTAATAGAGGCTTTAATGGAGAGCGTTTGAAAGAGGAACCACAAATGTCGAGCAGTTTCCTTTAGAAGTGATGTTCCCCAAATTAATGGCCTGGAAATTCACACCAAATGTAGGAGTCACCAGTCGGAGCTGGCATGTGCTGAACAGAAGTGAGTGTGTTGAGTGTGTGTGTGTGTGTGTGTGTGTGTGTGTGTGTGTGTGTGTGTGTGTGTGTGTGTGTGTGTGTGTGTGTGTGTGTGTGTGTGTGTGTGTGTGTGTGTGTGTGTGTGTGTGTGTGTGTGTGTGAGTGAGAGAGAGAGGATTCCCTGTGATCTTTATGAACACTGCTGCGGTCACTTCGGCGGTTTGAGCCCAACGTAGCCGAAGCAAATGAAACTCATTACACCGTTTACGAGTTCGGAAAAGGAGAGACGATTGAAATTCTATCTCATAAACTGGGAGGAGGAGGAGGGCGGGGGGGGAGGTTTACACGGTGATCGGGCAGAGGGGCTGTAAACATGAGAGACGTGAGAGACTTTGTGTGTGTTTATGTAGTTTTCTTTGCTCCGCGGAGTCAAATTAGAAAAACTCGGGGGGCCTCGAGAGGATTCAGGGCACCGCTGAAATCCCTGGAGTGCCTTTTCACAAATAGCAAAAAAAGATAGTGTTCCTTCGTGACCATTACGATCTTATTTTAGGGAGGAAACGCTGTCTTCCCGTTGTTTATGGTTTGACATGGTGCCAAGCAAAACTGAGTGTGTAATACCAAATAATACCAAAAGCTCTTGAGCTCATGTCTCTAATGTTTTGTCGTCATATTCTAATACCAAAACTTTCCCATGTCATCAGTCTCGCTCAACACTTAAAGCTAATTCATGAGCCACATGATCATGTTTCAGCCCAGCACCGCGAGAATTTCCATCCATATTGGAGAATTCTACACCTCTTAGTACTGACTGTCAGAGCAGAGGTAGTGTGTAGCTGCTATACAGTGAGATGGAACTGAAAGGACATGAAGTGTTTTAGTGGCCTGACCTTAACCACAGTCCATTTGCTACAACCACAGTCTTTCCCTACTTTTAACTGCGAGTGCAGTGCATGTTCAAGACGTGCCTGTTTGCTTGGCCTCCGGTATCGCTTTCAAGAGAAGTGCTCATCCGAACAACTTCACACTCCTTGGGTTCCGAGCATTGTACCTGCATGACATAGTTGCCTTCCCCCAGCAAATGCTAGAGTATACGCCGATCTGAATGAGAGGGCAACAAAGCCAAATCAGTGTCTATAAAAGAGGCAGCCAGCACAGCAGGACATAACATACACACACATGAGATGTTGACACTACATCTAGCGGCAACCCCTGAGGAAAATGAAGCCAACGCAGAAGTGCCAAAAAGTTTCTTTCATGGCTACTTGAGGCTGACTCCAGAAGCCAAGTCAGTCTCAATAGAATCCATGTCTCAAAGTCCAACTGTACAGCAGAAATAAACATGTTTACAGCCTGGTACAGAAACTGTTTTGGTCTCTGTAGCTATTTCCCCCTTAATTGCAACTGTACAGGGGCTGATTTTTTACATACCATAAAACCTCAATTAAAAACCTAGTTCCAATTAAATGGCCAGTCCCTTTTACTAGCCTGGTGTAGTTAAACATTGTGACGAATAAACGTCTGTCTCAATTAGACGCCCGGTCTAGTTGGCAAACAGGTCATTATTACAGAAGTTCTTTGGATGTATAAAACTGGATTGTTTACCACCCACTTGACTTGCTAACGTTAGCTCAATGTCCCCGCGTCATCCAAAAATATGCCTGGAAACGGCCGTCATGGAGGAGAAGCTCCTGGACCAACTGGTGGTTCTCCCCATGACCCTCCGTCTTTATTAGGGTCTCATGTACCCACACAGATCTCTGTCTCCCTGTGCCCAACAAACTATTTACTGACAGCCTCTCAACCAGAGCCACAGCATGTACGTATTTGATTCTAGTTCTTTGATAATGTACCATAAAACACCTCTGCAGTCCGATCTAATTGGTCAGAATTAACCATAAAGCAAAGTTCAACATCAGATGGCTGTTTTGGGAACAACTGGTCCCTGTCAGGATACAGTACATGTTACATAACCTCTGTCCACTCTCAGCTGCTTTTTTTCATGGAATCTAAATTACCTAGAGACAAGATTATGGAGACTTTCTGTCATTTCAAAATCCCACATAAACCAGCCGTGTGATGCAACGTATTCTGTAAAGGAAAAACTATCTACCACATTACAGTGAAGACGGAGCTTCCCTGCCAGCATTGAGCTGTAATTTGTTTCTGGCTCAAATTGTCTTCCTCTGGATGCATGCAGATTAATTTTTTTTTCCGATATGAAAATGGAAGGCCGTGTTGGAATCTATGGGGTAAGTTTTTGGATTTAGTTCGGTTCCATCAGGAGGTGGTGAGCTGTTAAGACTTGTACAGTTGTGTCCAGGGCTAATTTTGTTTTCCTGGGGTGCTCCATCAGTTTCATGAACCTCGATGTAATAACTCAAAAACTTCTTTTTCCTGTCAGTTCATTGATCCTAAAGTAGAAACATCATGAGTGCAGCCAAACAACTGGATTCATTCAGACCTACAAGTTCTTATCCACTAGATTTCCCCCTGTACTGGTTTGTATGTGATGCACCTTTACTGCTCCATGACACAAAAAACTTCTCCAACGACTTTTATGCAAATCAGCGCAGGGCCCCTTCACCGCTCAGCCTGTGCTTTGAATAGAGTGTCATCTGACCCTCTGTTGATTAGTTTAGATAAACCAAAAGCCTTGTTCTTCCTCTTCCTCTGTTTCTCTTTGGTTCCTGCTGGGTAAAGAGGTTGCCAGTTGCACTAAACATTTGCATAAGGCTGTTTAAATTTGGGGAATTTTCCAAAACGTATCTGCTTTAGGAGAAAAAAGCACCTCAAATATTTGGGGAAGTCCTTCAGTCTTTAAAGGTTTCATCACTTTTTCATCCAACCTCAGTGAAAAACTCCAGCTTGTGTCCTGGCAGTCTGACCAACATGCTATAATTATTTGTCCTGCTAAGATGGAAATCACAAACGGTTTGTTTGATTTGCATAACGTCTCCCCCCGCGGGAACAAAGCAGCGGGGGCCTCCGTCTATACGTCCTCCTCCTCCTCATCAACATGTGAAGTGTCTGCGGTCAATGGCGGAGGGGATTTACTCGCACAATAAAGACAGATGCCACCTTTTATCTGCTTAACGGAAGAGAGGCCGAGCGCGTGGCACTTGACCACGCCGGCGCATGTTGTTGGCGCGTAATGACGTCCTCCTTTCCACAGACTACTGACATGAATGGTGAATGGGCTTGTTCTTTTTTTAGCAGGACATGGGGGTGGGGGGGATAGAGGAGGGTTTTTTTGGGGAGGATGAATTGATGGAGGTTCCCCAACGACACTTTGGGTGATTTTTCTTTTTGCTCCAAACAGCCTTTTGTTTGTCCCGTATGAATAAAATAGACCCAGAGGAGAGGAGAATCTGGTTTTCAGCAGATCTGGTGTTGAGTTTGAGCTACTTTGGTGACAAACTTTTAAACATTTAAACAGTCCAACGGGCCTATCCTGTGACCGCAGACACTCAGTGATCACCTCTGGGACCTGCTGTTTAAAGAGAGTAGATTTAAAATGCTGCCTCTGCCTGTAATGATCCTGGCACAGGGTGGAGTGGTGTTAAAGATGGATAAAAATAACATTAATTTGATTGATTGCCGAGAGGAAATTGATTTGTTGCAACACGACAGAACACAGATGTGAGTTTGAAATCAATATGTGCAAACAAAAGCATATAAATCAAAAAGTTTGTGTGATTTTATTGAGTTTTTGGTTTGTGTCTTATCTGTCATATAAATAAATACCTTTAATACTGTATGTTTGTGGCCACTTTATTAGGTACACCTTGCTAGTACCAGGTTGGACTCCTTTTGCCTTCAGAGCTGTCTTAGTTCTTGGTGTCATAGATTCAACAAGGTGCTGGAAATTCCTCAGAGATTTTGGTCCTTATTGACATGATAGCATCACACAGTTGCTGCAGATTTGTTGGATGAGAATCTCCCGTTCCACCACATCCCAAAGGTGCTCTATTGGATTGAGATCTGGTGACTGTGGAGGCCATTGGAATACAGTGAACTCATCGTCACGTTCAAGATCAAGACATTGTAACCAGTGGTTATTTGAGTTGTTGTCGCCTTTCTATCATCTTGAACCAGTCTGGCTATTCTCCTCTGACCTCTGGCATCAACAAGGCATTTTCACCCAGAGAACTGCTGCTCACTGGATGTTTTCTCTTCTTTGTACCATCCTCTGTAAACCCTAGAGATGGTTGTGTGTGAAGATCCCAGTAGATCAGCAGTTTCTGACAGACCAGCCCGTCTGGCACCAACAACCATGCCACGCTCAAAGTCATTGGCTGATTAGCTATTTGCGTTAACAAGCAGTTGAACAGGTGTACATGTGTAAGTCAGCAATATATAGCGGAATCAGTGATATTGATGTTTGTCTGAGTTTTTACTCGGGTGTCACTCTGTATATAAACTGTGGTAAACAACTATTTATGAGATGCAAAACCACAAAACATTATTTCTCATGTTCTAACCAGCAGCCAACCTGACATAATAAATCATGCATTACATATTCATCAGTGTCTCTAATCACAGGAGGACTGCTCCACAACAGGAACATGTAGTTATGCAAATCATTCACAGACCAGCAGCCCCTCTCTGTCTCTCTCAGGGTGAGTGACACAGACAAAGACGGAGTGGTCTGAAATGGTCCATTTGATTCCTGCTTCATGGTGAGCAGTAACATCTGCCCTGCAGAGCGGCAGCAGCCAAACTCTGGAGGCTGGATTCACGGAGCGGGGTAAACTGTTTTAACACATGTCACAGGAGGAAAAAGCTCAGGTGTAAATAATAAAGTTATTGATGGCTGAATTCCATTTAGCTGCTTCAGTGTCAGGGTGTCTGTACTGAGCATGCTGGCTCGCTGTCACGCTGTCATGCCTTACTGGGACTCAGATAGAGTGGAGACATCTTGGACGTTAACTTATTAGTAACACCTGTGCTTTTCCTGCTACGACAAAGCTTTGGAAAAGCATTGTTCCAATAAGCAACACACAACTTTCTCCAACAAGTTGCTCGACCTTGAACAACACCATATATAAGTCCACACACCGGCTCAGTCCTGACCAATTATGACATGTCCAAATTCCCTTCAGGACTGACAAATGAAGCCAACACGGAGGTGCCAAAAACTGCAGTTCCTTGAGGCTGGCTCCAGAATGAGTCATTCCCCATAGACCTCCATGGTAAAATATCTCACTTAGAGCAGAAATAAACATGTTTAGAGCCTGGTACAAAAAACAATTTTGTGACGACTCTGTGGGGGATGAATTCTTGTTTAACTCACCCGTTTTATTGAGGCTTAAAGTTATATAGAAAATACACGAAATTTCACAAACACTACATTTCATAAAACACCACAACATTCACAAATGTGGGGTTTTCCATGTTGTGTTTTGTGAATGTTATTGTGTTTTAAAATGTTGTTTTTTAAAATGTGGTTGTTACGTAAAGTGTTGTGTTTTGTAAGTGTTGTTGTTTTTTGTAATGCTGTGGTGTTTTTTGAAATGTTGCTGTGTTATGTGAAATGTTGTGCTGTATAAAACGTTGTTTTGTGAAATGTTTCTTTAAAAAAAAAAAAGTTGTGTTTTGTGAAATGTTGTTTTCCAAAATGCTGTGGTGTTTTTTGAAATGTTGTGTTTTGTGAAATGTTGTTTTCTGAAATGTTGTTGTGTTTTGTCAAATGTTGTATTTTTTTAAGTTTTGTTTTGTAAAATGTTGTTTTCTGAAATGCTGTTTTGTGAAATGTTGTTGTATTTTGTAAAATGTTGCTGTGTTTTACGAAATGTGTTTTAAAATATGTTGTGTTTTGTGAAATGTATTTTTTTAAGTTTTGTTTTGTAAAATGTTGTTTTCTGAAATGCTGTTTTGTGAAATGTTGTCGCATGAAATGCTGTATTTTGTAAAATGTCACTGTGTTTTATAAAATTTTATAAAAAGTTTTTAAGATATGTTATGTTTTCTAAAATGTTGTTTTTTAAATGTTGTGTTTCGTAAGATGCTGTTGTGTTTTGTGAAATGTTGTTATTTTTACATGTTTTTTCAATGTTGTTTGTGTTAAGTGTTTTGTGTTTTGACCTCCAGGGCCACCATACTTCTCAGTTTTCTTTTATAAAAGTAACAAAAGCAGCTAAGATCATTGAATAGAGTTGTGAGTCGCTATACTGTATATAAAATGCTTATAAATACTCCTTTATTCATAAGCTGATTCACTGCGATCAGTTTCTCTGTTTAACCCCTTCCACTGGTGCTCAGTCTCAGCCAATAAGATTCATCCATCCGAATCCTTTGGAAATCCAGTTCCTTGTTTTGGGATGGCAGCATGCCCGGACACACACACACACACTCACACACACATATACATACACATGCCGGGCTGGTCAGTGAGAAGAGAGCGAGACACTAAATGCTCTTTATTCAGTCTCGAGCTCATCTCGGAGCTGACAGAGCTGCAGAGTGTGTGTGTGTGTGTGTGTGTGTGCGGACAGTCAGTCAGTCAGTCACTGAGCGCTGAAAGCTGCAGCTTAACTTCACTCCACTGGCTGCAGACACTGTGGATTCTCCGGACTCTCTAACCTGCCACTTTTATTTGACTTTTCTGAGCTGCACCGGGCTTTTCACACAGGTTGGTTCATCTCTGCCATTTCATCTGCTCTGCTTTCTGTAGTGAGTTTGTGCTGTAAATGTGTCCGGTCAAAGTTTTTTTCCTCTCACAAGTGTTTACATAACATTTTAAATGAGGTCAAGCGCTTTTCTGCCTGGAGCTGAAGGTTCCGCTGCAGAGGCTGGTGTCAAACTTACATTTTCTCTTTGGTTTGAGCGTGTAAACTCAGATTAACTCGGGTTTCATGCCTCTTTATACCCACCTGATATTATCTGTACAGTGGAAACGAATGGCGTTATTGCACAAGCCATAAAACTGATTAAAAAGATTGTTTAATTGAAAAAAGTTTGCACATACATGCGGTTTTTGTGTATTTTAACTGTGTTTGCACCTTTAAATCAATGGAAATGTGACAACAAAGTAATTTTTCCAACTTTATCAAGATAAAACACACAAAAACTTTTATTTTTTTTCCTTTAAATTGTCTGCTCATTAACCGCCTTCAATATGGAGCTGGAGGCAATTAAAGCAAGTGGTGAATGCGTCACGCTGGGACAGCATATGGTGACGTTTCAATTGGCTCGTCACGCTTTAATTGTGTAATTGAAACCTCTGTTGTTGGCGGTGTGTGTGTGTGTGTGTGTGTGTGTGTGTGTGTGTGTGTGTGTGTGTGGTGCTTGTATTGACAAATTGCAAAAACATTCCTTTAATAGTTTTAATGTTAATATAAAGCTTATGTCCTATAGGCACAGAAAGTATATTGTCAAATAGGACTGCTATGGTATTGCTATTTACACATATAGTGTGTGTGCAGTGATCTGTTTTTAGTTTATAGTGAACTTTTTTTGATACTATATCACATTTATTGACCCAACAATCTACAAGCAAGGTACATTAGATGTCCAGTTTGACTTACAGGGACCTTTCAGTCCATGTTGGCTGGAAAGCTAAAGTGATAAAGATCCCTGATAGGAACTAGTTCGTAAAAACCCACATTGTCCTTGTACATCTTCCGTAGTAGGTCTATTATGCGCCGCGGCTGTTGGGTTCAACACTGGTTAAACTGTTGATTGTATATTGATTAAATGTCGGGAGGTATTGAAGGTAATTTCTCCAAACAGTCCAAAAAGGAACTGACACCAGAAGATGTTTGGCATTTTCCCCCCATTCATCAGTGATCTGACTAATTAATCAATTGACTAATTTGATCTTTCACCTAAAATTATCCCTGTGAGGTGTAACTATGAGTTTGAAGTCAGTGGTCCACCCACAGGGTCCAGATTTCCCCTTAGTCATTAGCTCAAGGTCCACACAGCTTAATATAGTCGGCATCATACTTGCATTTAGCCATGTTGTCAATCTAGTTTGCTGTCTCTGTCAAGTAGCTGTCTGTTATTTACTAGCTCTACAGCAGGAAACAGCACTACAAAATGAAAGCTTCTGCCATAAATTCACTTTACTTCAAAATAAAGTGGGTTATTTATGAACTTGACACGTTCCCGAGTCACTGGTGGTCCATTCAGAATGGACCCGTGACCCACCAGTTGGGAACCACTGTTTTAAGTGATCCTATTGCGCTTTTTAACAGCTCTATTAAACTTTTCATTCACTGTAGTGTTCCTATAATATGTAGTGATTGACTGATTACTCAATTATATTCATTTTACAGGCCAATAATGCCTGTAAATACTTGTATTATAATAAGAACATTTGCTGCTTCTCTCCATTTTATATCACCGTACAGTTCTCACTATCGTCTTTAGATTATCTGATAATGATCATCAGCTGCAGCCCTAACATATTAAAAAGTTACACACTTGGCGACTAGGTATGGCTACTAATCTGGCAGGGGAGACCGTCAGACTTTCACTGCTTAATTAAAATAAATGCAGACCGGTCCTCGGCCAAGACGGCAGCCTAGACTGCTAATGAAATCGTTTACAGGGAATCTGAGCCAGGGCCGATTTCACAAACTCATAAAAAGTGGTGGAAGAACACAATGAGTCAGGTCAGCTGTGAACAGGAAAAAACATTGGCACTCCTCCAGCGGTTTCACACAGCATCCTTCCTCCACTCCGCTGAGCCTGCGAGGACGCTTTTTGACTCCAGTCCATCCTCATTTCAGACCACAACAGCATTCTGGGTGTTTGTTATTGTGAGACACAAGCCAAAAAGCTGTTATGTGTATATGAGTAAAAAAAAATCTCACTTTTTGGATTCACCTTGGCATTTTTATGTCTCTCGAGTGCTTATAAATGTCAAAATGACTCAATGAAAATTTGGACATGAACAACTAGATTTTGTTGGGGACAGACACGGAATAAAAACAAAGGGACTAGTTTGTGTCGAAAAGCTGATGTCAGCATTTAGATTTTCCTAGAAAGATGAACACCAAGTCATTCGGAGGGGTTTCTAAGTTCAGGATATGTGGTTTTGTAATCATGACATTTGTTCTAAAAGACTTAAAATCCCTCCGACCACAAAGTATAAACACACGGTGATACCTTTTCAAACTGCTGTTGGAGAGCCAATAGAAGTAGCAGCTCACATACCAACATGACTGAATCATTTGAGAAATATGAACATGTTTTTCCACAAAAACCCTTCATACCATCGCACTGAAGAAGCCAAAGTCCTCAAATAATAAATGTTGCCTAAATACAAGCAGCTATTCAAGAGGGTTTACTGACCACAGTTGTCTTAAATTGGCCAAATTGTGATTTAAATCAGAACCATTGCCAAAAAAAAGGCACTTGGAGTCAATACCCAGCCATAATTGCTTCTTAGGAAAAGCTAATCAGTGGTTTGAGATGTTTATGTGGATGTTTTAGTTGGTTAAACACAACTTTATTTGTGATTATGAGTCACCATTGTAATCCATTGTAACTGTTGTGAAGCTAAGCTGCTATCTTGCACAATCTAACCTTGGGGTTTTGCGGCCACAGCTTTTCTTGGTCTGGTTTTGACCTTTTAGCTTTTTGCGGCTAACGTTAGCACATTTTAGGTGAATAATTCTGAGTCATTTCATTTCCTGCTTCTGTGATTCCGCCCCACTTGTAACTGTACATTTTAGCATTTAGTGTCCACATCCAACTCCACACTTTCTTACAGGCAAAGTGGATGCATCTCAAAGTCAGGGTGGAAGGCATTATATTGGAAAATAGGTGGATTTTTCACACCCATCTGTTACTTAATAGACCTTTTAAAATGTTTTTCCGTGCCACTAATGTTATTTTCAGTCAACATGGAAGCTGTGGTTTTTGTTTGAAGGACCGGTTAACTTAGAGCAATCTGTACAGCTGGGTTGTTCTCGTTCACTTGTTGAGTAGAGTGGTGCAGGAATGAGTCCTTAAACCTGAAAACGAGTTAGCATGTTAGCATTAACCCCTTGTCTTGAAGTCAATGGGTTTTTGAACAGGTTTTTGATTAGATGCCTGAAATAAGGTCTGTAGTGACACAAGCTTAAGACATGTTCACATTTTTTACTTTTGCTAACTGCATTTACGCTTCAAGAATCATTATAATAGTGCTCATCTGTGAAGATTATCTTGCCGAACAAGCCACTTTATTTTTTGCGATAACCCGAAATCCAACAGAAAAAATCCCGTCGGCTTTTTGTCGAGGGAACCAAGGTGAAGTTAACATCTGTGTTTTCTGTAGCTACTTGTCACAGATTGTTACAGAATCTGTATTTTGTGATATAGGCGGATTTTCGCCCATAAAATGTGTGTGTTTATAATTAATTGTTAGGACTCAAAATCCTTAAAAATCTGCAGTTGAGTTCTCCTCAGCGCCCCGAGGAAAGAATGTGTGCAGTTTTTATTTGTTTGTGTCTCCTGGACTCAATGTGCTGGAAAGCTGTTGAGCAGAGGCACCATGTGCAGGCTGGCCCTGACAGTAATCAGTCAATGAATAATGAACGCACACACACACACGCACACACACAGACCTGCCATTGACAGCTGTTTGGTATCTTTGTGTGTGTATTAACTCTATCAGTGGAGTGCAGCTGCATGGCTGCCTGTAGCAATTATGTTCTCGCTAAATAAGAGCCAGTGCTGGGAGGAGGGGCTGTGTACGTGTGTGTGTGTGTGTGTGTGTGTGTGTGTGTGTGTGTGTGTGTGTGTTAGTGAGACAGAGAGAGAGAGAGAGAGAGAGAGAGAGAGAGAGCACGTATTATTAAGCGATTAACTTACTCAAAGGATAGCCGCATGATGTGTGTGTGTGTGTGTGTGTGTGTGTGTGTGTGTGTTACGGCACACATGCTGTTTGAACTGTATGTAATATAAACCAGCTCAGGGACTTTAACATGAGCCTCTAGGAGTCTTTTTGCAAGAGGGTTTGAGTCACACACACACTTTTTTTTTTTTTTTTTTTTTTACCTCCACACACATCTCATTGACATTTTCTCAGTGTGTCAGGCTTTGCGCAACACACACTTTCCTCCATTCACACACAGTCCGACATATGCTCTGTTCTCAGGGCCCATATGTATTTATCCTGTCATGTGACCCGGTCGCGCTTTGAGATCCTCAAAGGCTCTGTTGTGTCGTGAGCTCCATTCACACACACGCACACATACACACACATTAATACCTATAAACACTCACTAACCTCGTCAGTACCCACAGGCCGTCTCCCCGCAGCTTTTTCATGGTTAATTTGCTGCTCAATAGGTCAAGAGGAAAAGCAGACATCAAGTGAATACACACACAAAATCAGTCTGAGATACAGCAAGTCATGCAGCCGTCCAGTCACAAGGGTCGGCTCGTAGCGGATTTCCCAGACAGTCGGGGCTGCGCTGATTTAAAGAGTCATAAGAACATGAGTAAAGCCACTCTTAAAGACATACTTCACTCTCAAAATAATCACTCGCATAGCAGTTCCTCACCCCATGTTACGTTAAGTTTGTGAAGAAAACTTTGATTATCTCGCATGCCGTCATGGTAAACGATGAATCCAAAAACAGCAAACAGTCTTAATGAATTGAAGTCATAGGGGTCCACTTTAACACCAGCAAAACTATATTAAAACATTCATTCAAAACACTTCCACTTCAACAGCCTAGCGCAGGCATGTTTAGAGTCTGGTCTGGGCCAATTGTGGCCTGTGGACCAATTTTAAATTTATACTTTATTAATCCCCGAGGGGAAATTCAAATTTTTTCACTCTGTGGTCATACACACACAGGCCCAAAATAAATACATATGTACAAACAGGACCTATACATGCATTAAATGAAGAGATGTCAGAGTGAGGGGGCTGCCTTGGACAAGCACCCCAAGCAGTTGGGGGTTCAGTGCCTTGCCCAGGAGGTGAACTGGCACTTCTTCAGCTACAGTCTACACTCCATAGTTGGTCCAGGGACTTGAACTGGTGACCCTCCAGTTCTCAAGCCAAGTCCCTGTGGGTAGAGCTACTGCGGCCTGTGGCTTGTTCAAAATACTTGTGTGAGATTCTTTTTTTAATAACTCACATGATGCGAGTAGCAGCTGGCCCCCGGGCATTTTCACATTTTCTAATATGGCCCCCATTCAAAAACGTTTGGACACCCCTGGTCAGGCATTTGGATGAGTTGCACACTTGGGCCCAGGCAGCACACGACACTATTTTGATATAGTTTTGCTGTTGTTGAGATGTCCCTCTTTACTTCAGTTCAACACAGATGTTTGCCGTTTTTGGATTCTTCGTTCACTTCATACAAAGTGTTCTTATGAATTCAAAGTAACACACTGGGGAAGTGATTCATATTCAAATGGTCCTTTTGTGGATGAATTGCCTGTCAGCTGTTGACTCATATTAACAGACAGATACATAAGTGTTATCAATCCTCTCATCTCACTCATTTTTTGCTGTACATAAAGTGCAGTGCTTTCCTGTCAGCTGACACTTATTTTAGTACCATCCTGTTTGTTGTCGTCTGTCAAATGCTTGAAAAATGTTTTGATTAATCAAATCTTGACAATTCAATGTACAGTAACCCAGCAACCAGCTGCGTATCAGCAGGAAAGTCCCTGACATGATAAGATATTAAGCAAATACAACAGCCCACTGTCTCTGCTACCATAGTGTGAAGACCACATGCATCTCCTGCATCAGTGATGTTGCTATAACGACCGGCTGCAGAATAGAAACGTGCACATGTGCAAACAGGTGCAAGAAAAGAAAGAGCAGGTTCATGAATTGATTCACACCTGTGTGGTGTTTCTAGCTGGAGCTGGAGCTGCTCTCAAAACCGGCAGCACTTAAAACTGATAAAGAGCAACTCCAGCTTGAAATGTCTCATAGAAATGCTAATGAATTCAGACACATGGTGAGCAGGTTCAGTTTTGTTCAGTAGGATGTCAGCTACCTAAAAAATGTTCAAAGGAGTTTTCATAAGACAGGTATAAGATAGGGAAGTCAGAGCTAAAGCAGCCCAAATTTGCTTTAAATGTTTTGTCATGAGTATGTTCACACAGAATAAGCAGCAAAAAAGCAACATTATTATTTTTTTAAGTAGATATTTTCCAATGATGGCAAATAAGGCATCAACTGATCAAGTAGAAGCCAAATTCAACATCAACGGCCAATGCAAATTTGCATCACTGCAGTTAGGAATAGTTTTGATGTGAAATATTTGCAGGCATTTCGCCTTTTCTTGTCATTGTTTTGTCTTGTTGTGTAAAGGCCTTTACAGTGACGTCTTATTTAGCTAACAAGTATATCTCGTCCTCCTCATGTTCCGGTTTGATGGCATTGCATAACAGCTCCCTCTTATTTTTGTAGGCTCTGGTATTTTCCTGGTGATGACCTCACTGCTGTTTCCTGGCAACGCCCACGCTGCGATGAAGGACCTCTCTTCCTCCTCCTCTCCTCTCAGCTCCCTGCTCCACTACCCGTCCTCCAAAACCTCCGTTGTGCCGTTCTCCCCGTCCGCCGGCGCCGCCTCCTCGCCCGGGTCATCGCTAACATCGGCTCCGCTCTCCAAACCTCAGCCCTTCTGCCTCCAGACGGGGCCGCACCTCATCGCCAGCATGCAGCTGCAGAAGCTCAACTCGCACTACCAGAACCTCGCCGGTGCTTCTGCCGGACACCCAGCACCTGGTGGCACTCAAAGGGGCTTTGGCGCTTCTCCTCTGGGCACGGGAAACCAGCTTCTGGGGCCAACTGGAGGCCTTGCTGGCGGTGGGATGGGCGTGGGGATCAGCATGGGGAACCAAAGCTCCGGTGCAGGTGGAATTATCGACTTTGACCCCGTGGACGAGGAGGTTCTCATGTCACTGGTGGTGGAGCTTGGTTTGGACCGAGCCAATGAGCTGCCCGAGCTTTGGCTGGGTCAGAACGAGTTTGACTTTATGTCAGATGTGCCGGCCGGATGCTGACCTACGGGAAGAAGAACTATCGAGATGCAGCGGAATTGATAGACAAAGAGAGAGAAAACTTTCTCTCCTCTGTTTTGTTGTTCTTTCCTCCCTTTCTTGGTTGATAAAATGAGGAAACTGAAGAGACGCTGAGTGCTAAAGAGAAAGATATTAGAGGCATACTCTTGTTTCTATTTTACTCTCATATTCCATGTGCAGAGAGATGGATAAAAGAAAAAGTCAGCTTGCTTTTTTGTTGTTTTTTAATGCAGAAAGAGAGTGTTTTATGTTCCGTTCAATCAGTACATTTTTCTTTTCTAGGATGAAACTGGTGGTTGAAACCAACCTAATGGGATTAAGAGCTTTTATTTTTCCTTTCATTTAAAGCATGAGCAGAACAGAAACAAGGACTCTTTCTGCCATCCCTCCATCATGCTGGCTTAATGAAAACAAGGTGATTGATGGGTGACAGGAGACGTTTCTAACCTTCTAACAAAGCAGTTTAACGATCAACACACCTGTTGGACTTTCTCAGTGCTCTTTTCTCCCGATCAACGTAAAGAAAATGAAAATGGGAAACATGACGTTATGGGAGATTTGTAAAGGATGACAAACACTACGTTTCCTGTTTTCTTATGGACAATATTAGACTCTGGTCTCATGGGAAAGAGACTCCTGTCTCTTGGCTTCACAAAGAAAGTGATTGTCTGAAACTGGTTATCTCAATGTACTTTTCTTTCTGTCCTTTTTTTTGTTTGAATTAAGTTCAACCAGTCGTATTCACGGAACATGTTATTTAAGACAGTGGCTGATATCCATCAGGACTTCTGGACAAGGAGCGCTTCTGTAACGCGTCTATAACCGGTCTACTTTTCTGAGCATAATGAATTAGATCAAGGGATGTGGAATCTTTCGGAGCATGGGATCTGAATGGAGTAAATTGTTTCTTGCCCTGGAGCACAGCCTCATTAAAATGGCCGAGGCCTTTTTGGTCATGTGAGTCGCCACTACATGTACGTGTTTTGTTTTCTGGCCTGCAGTGTAAGAAACTCTGACCCCAGCGGTGTCAGTGATCCTGAATAGCATTTCCTCCTACATGGAGGATACAAGGTCTGTGTGGACACAACCCGAATGGCAAGAACAGATACATTCACGTGCCCTTTGCTTTCGTTATCTTTGCTGTTTCACCATTTTGATGTTTGTGTCAAAACCGTTTGTTCAGCTCCAACAGACCTTATTATCAACAAGCGTCTCTGTCCCTGATAAGGAAGCATTGTCTGTGTAGTCATCAGGCTCGGAGGCTGCCGTTTGCACACTTTGCAGGGCAGCCTTTGAGCTGAACGTGCTCTGTGGTCCAGACTGGTCTCACTCCAACTTATCAGATACTGAGGCTTGGTCAGTGGCCCCTGGCAGCAGATACAGAGGCAGTTTATAAGGAGCAAGAAAGTCCACACAGGTTGAGTGGGAGGTGAGGTGGATGGGTCAAACAAACTTTGGACTTTGACCCGAGAGCTGCTTGTGTCCCGTGTGAAACCAAAAGTCAGTCGAGTTATTTTAATAACAATGTAGTGTGCTAGTATGTGTCGCATGCCCCGTAAGTGATGTCACATTATATATGTATGACATACGTTATGTGATGTTACATTACATACAGTAACAACTTATTTCAAGCCAAACCATTCTGTTTTCTTCTAAACCTAACCAAATACTTCTGTTGCCTAAATCTACGAAGGTAAACCTAAAAGGGGAAGTGTGTTTTAACTACGTTGTAAGTTTATTTTGTAAAACACTATGCATTTATCAAGCAGAAACTGTACATTTCCTGTGAAAACTGAAGTGTAAATTGACACGCTGTTCCCAAACATCCAAAATGAACGCTGGAGAGGCACCTAGCATCACTTTTTAACACGGAAGGCTCCTGACCAAACATTGGTATTTGACGAGCTGGGAAGGGAACATATTGGCCGTGGAGGAAGGTTGGAGTCGCCCCACAGTAAACTAAACCTTTCATAAGCTACTACAGCTTTTGGCATTTTCATTAACTACCCTCTGGCAGCTATATTGGAGGTCCTCGTGCTCTTTGGCTTAAGTTCAACAGTTATTTGTTCAACTTCTCCAACTGACCACAATCAAAAGAGTTGTTGTGGTTCGGCCAGCTTTTTTTTTTTTTGATTTTTCGAAATTCAGTCTACCTCCTCTCCTTTTTTCCCCCCTTATGCCTGGCCCTAATACTCTTTCGTACAAAGCCCCTACAATTTTTTTTTTTTTTTAAATGATGACACGTGAAATCTACGATATCACTTTAAAACAGTAATTTGACTAAACAATACTAACTGATGGTCCACTTAAAAATTTCCCAGAGCTCTCAGTGTACAATAAACAAATTTAAAGATAAATCTGACTGAAATTTGGCCGCATTTTCACCAAAAAATGTTCTATAGCTATCACGATAGTATTTTTTATCGTCCTCTCCTGCTTTTTTATACACTCTGATACTTGATATACATTTAAAGTAGAAAACCTGTTTATTTTTATAAATTAGAAAATGGTCGGGGGGCCACCTGGCACCCTATCTGGCCCACGGGCTGTAAGTTGAGTATCACTGTAATTAACAATCCCCAAAATCAGTCAATATTTTCAAAATCATCTTCTTGTTGCCCGGCTGATACCCACCAATGTTACATTTTTTATTTCCATACCCTCTGTTGGACCTTCATGATGCTGCCAGATGCTCTTTAAGTTTATAGAGTCAATTCTCCATCTACCAGGTGTTGTTTCTTGCCGCTGCAGACTTTAATGGGTAAAAAAAAATCCCCAGGGTTTAAACTGACACCCCTCCACCCCCTTGCCCACCTATAGGAACTGTACTGTGCTGTTTTCCCCGCTGCAGATGGATGCAAGTTAGCACAGGGGCTCTGACCTATATATCTGTTGTGGTAAGAAGAGACGGGGGCTTGAACTGTGCGGCGGGAACAAAGGCCTTTCACCTCAGCCTGGTGTGTCTGTCATCTGGCCATTGTGGGTCTCCTCCTGGACCACACACACATGAAATAACACACCTGTACATATGCGTACATGCACACAAGTCACTGAAACCAAACTATGTGCGGGAGTACAAAGACACAGAAATAAACCACATGCACACACAGGAGCATGGGGATGGTGTTACAGCAGGGAAACGGGAGTAGCAGCCATGAAACAGGCACTTGTTCAGTTACACACGGACTTCACAGGGTATTGGGGTTGTTGGTGTGTGTGTGAAAAGAGATAGTGATGTTAGGGGAAACTATGAGCAGTGGGTAATCCGTCCACATGAAGACCACTGGTGGAGGAAAAAACACGCAGGGCAGTGTTAATTTATTTAGATATAGAAGGATCAGCTTACACACACTCAGCTCCTCAGCACAAATTTCCCAGCACACACACACACACGCTGCCTAATACCAGTTTTTGATGTCGATTAGGGTCTCGGTTACAGCCAGTGGACTTCCTTTTCTTTCTTTAATGAAACACGAGAAGCGGTGATTAATGAAAACCCGATGATGGACTAATTTGACAGAGGGATTTGCAGGATATTTTCCCACTTTATTGAAAGACGTAAAGACGCTTCTAATCGCAACGAAATCCAAAAGACAGACACGCTGATTCTCTTCTTCCTCTGTCTCGTCGCCTAAGTGGGTCAAAATAACATTCTTGAAATGGAAGAGTCTTGTGTTTGTTTCCATCTGCTTGATGAAGTCCTTTTGTGTGTGTGTGTGTGTGTGTGTGTGTGTGTGTGTGTGTGTGTGTGTGTTGTGCTGTGGTCCGGCCTTGATCCCAGCTGAGTGAATGTTATTTTTGCTGTGTGAAGCAGAGGGACGTCCCGCCCCCTCTTCTCGTCCCCTGAGAAGTTGCCTGGTTGAGATGTTTGAATCGTCTGAGGGCTTTCATTTCCTCTTCTCCACGATGCCATCATATTGCAGATTAACCCCGGCAGAGACCTTTTGAACCACAATATACCTCATAGCTGTTGGGTGTCTAATGACAAATATTCGTCACTACGGTTTCAGTTCGCGTGGATACCACATGGGTTTATGTTAGCAACTAATTATTGCAAAATCATCACACTATTTGAAATTGGACCTTTATCTAATGGACGACACTGTCTGGCTCAAATGCTAACCTTACTACAGACTTTGTTTTGTTAAATACCATACGTCCATAGACTGACTTCTTTCTTCGGTTAATCCATAGGCTTCAATGTGCTCCAGTGCTCCCATCATGCGGAGTCATAGTCATGTTTTCTTCAAATACTAATGCAGTTGTGCGATGGGACTGTTTGATAGATTGACAGAAAATTAATCACCAACACGTTTCATAGATAAATTATTTTTGTTTCAAGAAGAAAAGCCTCTAAAATGATTGCGGGGCAGACTATTTCTAGGCTCAAAGCAGTTGCCAGGTAACCAGCAGTAACTTCAGGAAGTTTCTGCTCCTGCTTTCACAATTAATGAATAGAAAAGACTTCATTATCCAGACTGACAGTAGTTTTTGGATGCTGAGATTTTTCCTGAGCTCTGTTTTAAACCTCCACCGCCCCAACGACAAATGAAATGGATTTACAGTTTCCACGTGACAGTCAGTGATTTGCTGCACGCTGGGCCGTTGCCTCTGGGCCTCAGGGTCATGAAAAATGTTCCAACACATCAAGGCCTGTGAAAACCTTGGACATAAGCAGTGATATATCTGCTAAAAGGCGGCTGTTACAAGGTTCCCTCTCCACGGTAATGAAAATGTTCAGCCACTGATCTGCTGCCAGGTCTGCTTGTGTGTGAAACTGAAGTAGACTTTGCACTGATTTACTCCTTTTATTCATCATATTTTACTTTTAAACCTGTAAAGTCTTCTTTTTTTTTTTGTTTGTTTGTTTCACATGCAGTTTCTTTCCTTGATTTGTTTTTTCTAACGATGAAATGAATATTATTCAAAGATGATTTTTAAAGCACTTTTGCTCACCGGCTCTCACTTGTACATCTATATGAATATGTAAATGACTGAGATCATATTAAAAAAAAAAATTGCTTGTATTTTTGTTACGCCTCTGAGTTTTGGTGGAGAAATAAAGAAAGTGAAAACCACGCTGGAGTGAATGTTTGACATTAACACAGCAGACACTATACAGCACATGAGGTTGCATGACGTGATTGCTCAATGTTTGAAAAATTTAACCATATCTACAGATACGTGTGGCACGTATAGAATATAGAACAACATATATTTACCAGTAAAGGTCAAGCATACATGAGAATAATTGTGTGTGTGTTTAAACAAAGACAAATAATAGATGATAGATATTTTTAAGCAGTTGGCCCGTTAACATCATTGTACAAGGCTTCCATCTGCTGGCCAATAGTGGTAAGTACACAAGAGTTATGATTCTGTTCCAATGCCCATGCTACCATGCTATTTAGTGTGCCAGAAAAAGATTTAGTATGTCCCAATGCATAGTTTGTGAAATACAGTAGGGACATGCCAGTAGGTTTTGACGGGATGAACTACGAATTGAATTCTATTAATTTGAGCTGAATATGTTTGAGATTGGTCACTGGAGATTAGTTGGGGATTGATGAAGTAGCACAGGATATAGAAAGACCAAGATGGTGCCCTGGATGGCCGCCTCTGGACTTCGCTCTCTCCCAGCACAGTTGTGGACACCTTTCTCAGTACCACACTGTCTTGGGACTTGAGGCGGAACCTCCCACATAGACTGGCTGTACTTCCTGCGACAGCTCAGGAAGCTCAACCTGCCCCAGGAACTGCTGATCATGTTCTACACGGCCATAATTCAGTCTGTTCTCCGCACATCCATCACCGTCTGGTTTGGATCTGCCACCAAACTGGACAGGAACAGACTGAAAAGGACAATCAGGTGTGCAGAGAGGATTATTGGGACCCAACCTCCCTCCATCCAGGACCTTTACTGCTCAAGGGTCAGGAAACAGGCAGGAAACATCACTGTTATGTCATTTCGCAGTCAAATTTATGTACACACATACTTGGCAAATAAAGCTGATTCTGATAAAGCATGTCAACTTTTAAACCACAGCAGTTCATAAAAGATGGGCAGGAACAGGAGGATGCACACAGGTTGTGTCATCTACCCAGGTGCAGGTAGTTCGGCAACCTCTCCAACCCCCAACCACTGGGCGATTAAGTCGAAGAGGATAAGTGAGAAGCAGAAGGCAGAGAGAGGAAGGTCACACAACTTAAAATATGCACAACTGTTACAGGGATACAGGACTTTAGTCGACTTGTTCGTAAAGCACACCGCTTGCCCAACGAGGAGTTTAAACCTTTGACCTCTTTATCCCCAGAGCAGGTGGCTTGCTCACAGTGCCACCAGCAAGACATGGCTTATCATGCTCCTTCTGACAACACTGTATTCTATTGTCTCTGCTGTGTTAATGCAGCAATACTCCAACTGTGGTCTGAAGGTGTAAGGCGAACTAAAGGTGGATGGAACATCACTTATTTCAGCTCAGTATTTCTTAATAACTTTATTTAACAGCATCAGTTTGAAAATCAGAATGTTAAGTCTGAATTTTAGAACATTGCCTTAACATACATTTGGCATGAAAGCAGTCAGAGTGTCTCTTTTTCTGCCTCTTCATAATATCTGGCAGGCTGATCTTTCACTGTGGACACTGTCTGCACCAACACACAACTTTCACAACTTTAAACATGACCACCGATCCACATCAAAGCATGTGGGTGCACTCCAGGACAGTATGCGGCGCTATGTGTGTAACCACCTCGGTTTAGGATCCGCCATTAAACCACATGGTCGGCTGTCTTCTTAGGATTTATATTTTAAATCATCGCCTGACAAAGTCTTCTACCGCTGTGTTACCGCATGTGTATGTCTCCTGTGTCGAAACTCAACATCTTAAGATGCCCACGTTTTTAAAATGGTCGAGTTAAAACGATCTCGTCGCTGTTTTTTAAGCACCCACGTGCGTGTAAGCTGACGGCGGCTAGCGGCGTTAGCAATAGCTTTTTTTTGTACGTGACGTCGGGCGATATTTAACCGTATAGTGCAGATAAAGGCAAATAATGAAATGTGATAGCTATATATATATGTGTGTGTGTGTGCTGGATGTGTAGTGTTGTTGGTGTTGCTAGGCCGCAGCCGGTTGCGCCAATGACTCATTCCTTCGGCATGTTAGCATAGCATGTTAGCAAGATGTGTAGCAGGTTCCGGGAAGTTGTAGTTCACGTGAGCTTGTTTTTATGAATGAGGACCGACGTTGCGTCTCACACACACACCCACACCAGCAAACACAGGCAGAGCTGAAGGTTAAAGACAGATCAGGGTTTTCTGACCTACGACGGCGGCTGGGTTTGAAATAAACTAACCCTCCGTGGTGGACTTAGCTGCCCCGGAGGCTAACTCCAGAGTGTCAGACCGCACCCTGTCAGCGTCCCGAGTGAGGGGTCACATTACTGGGGAAAACCGCTATGGACAGACATCAGTGACCGGTAAGATCCGCAGCATCAAAAACAACATCTACATTTTAGCAGTGACGCTGATAATGTGTGTAAGAATATTGTTTTATGTTATTGACAAGGTGGCACTTGGAGGTTGGTGATACTGGAGCTTATTAAAGGTCAAAACAACAATTCAAACACAGTGACTCCTGTCACCACCTTCTTTATGACGCACTTATTAAACTCATGGATGGATGCAAGTGTTTCTTCTTAGATGTTTTAGAAGATTGTTCAGTGTCCAAGGTACAAAGTAGGAGGATGCGGTTTCCCCCAGATCTGTTAAAACCCAGGGGGCATTAAAAAGCAGAGTAATAGATGTTGCATTTGTACTAAAATATCGAGATGCATGATACACTGAATCAAAGCTACATAAAATGGAGGAGGTTGCATGTATATACAATATGTCACCGTGATCAGTCACAGACAGAAAAGCAGCTTCCACAAATGTTTTCCTGGCACTGAAAGTAAAGCAGGATTTATTTGTAAAATAAAAGCCTGTCTTCACTTTAAGCTTCCCAACGAGAGTAGCATTAAATGAGAGCTTGTCATCTGTTGATTTTTTTTTTTTTTTAAAGAAGATTAAAGACACACCTTTTTAATCAGGCTTTTAACTAATATTTTAAACTCTTCTTATGTTCTTATCTGGTTCTGTCGTATTTTATGTTGCTGCTTTTATCTTGCTTTTTAAGATGATATTAATCTTAATAATTTTCTGTTTTTATTTATCACTGGTACTTTATTTATTCTATTTTATTTATAATCTTACGTATTTTATTTTTGGTACTGTATTTATTTTATTTTGGTTATTCTTTTAGTCCTATTTTATGCTTTTAGTCTTTAGCTTTTAACTCCAGTGTTTCCTCAGGGGGGTCCTCCACACTGGGAGCTGTGTCAGGTCTGCTAGTGGGGGTGCTGTCCTTGGGTCCCTTCGGCCCGGCCGGCTGGTGGTTCCTCCCTTCGATGTGGGGGTCCACCTGTCTGTCGGAGTCGGGGGGCCTGGGTGCTGGTCCCCCCGATGGCACGGCCTGCTGCTCCTCCCAGTGTGGACGACCCCAAAGGTGGCGTTTCCTTGACCCTCAGTGCCATGCCATGTCTCCCTATTGTGTGTGAGATTGTGTGTGTGTGTGTGTGTGTGTGTGTGTGTAGTATGGAGGGTGGGAGGGAGGGGCTTTCTTTGTAACTGTTTTTCTTTCTTGTGTTAATTGTTTTTAATTCTGCAAAGCACTTTGTGTTGCATGTCCATGCAGGAAAAGCGCTCTACAAATAAAGTTGATTGATTGATTGATTGTCCACACACCCAGGTACTTGTATGAGTACACTCACTGTCAGAAGTGAAGATGCTTAACATCAAGCAGCTGGGAGCGAGCTTTTGAGAAGATTTACAGTCAGTGTTTGTCATGACAGAAACGCAGTCTGATGCTCTTGAGCAGCCTAACGCAGGGTGTCTGCAGGTCCTTAAGAAGTCCTAAAATGCCTTCAGTGTTTCCACAGTACGGCCTTTAAAGTCATTAAATCGTCTTAAATTTGAATTTGTGAGGTGCTACAAACATTTTATCAAATTGATCAATATTTAATTTCTTTTTGTGAAAATGACTGAAGCCTTTCTATGCAACAGTCCACATTTCTAATGCTACAAATCTTTAAAAAAAACTATAACACTGTATTTTTACTTCATACTTGCACTTATCTGTTCACAAAATGTAGATTGTCTTCACTCACTCCAGTAATCATATTCCTACATAACACTTACCCCTGCACAAGACCACATACGTACTAGTTACCCGCAATGCTTACACCAGTAAAACATGATTTGTAAAATCTCTCTTAAATCTGGTTAAAAGGTGTCTTGATAATTAGGGTTGCAGCAATATTCTGGTTTTAAGGTATACGAAGATATGAAAATTGATGATAATCGTACTGCGCATCTATGGTATTGAAAAAAATGCAACTTGAAGGAAAATCGCAACTGTGTTTTAGTCATTTTCAAAAGGGGGACTTTTTTTTTCCACATGCACTCACCAGCCACTTTATTGGGTACACGTAGCAGACACTCAATGCATTTAGGCATGTAGACAAGGTTAAGACGACCTGCTGAAGAGTGGGGAAGAAAAATGATTTAAGTGACTTTGAACGCCTGCATGGTTTTTGTTGTTGCCAGACGGGCTGGAACAGGAAACTGAGGCTATAATTCACACTGGCAATAGAAGATTGGAAAACGTGTGTGTGTCGTGTGTAAACTACATGAAAGCATGGATCCATCCTGCCTTGTATCAATGGTTCAGGGTGCTGCTGGTGGTGTAATGGTGTGGGGATATTTTCTTGGCACACTTTGGGTTTAAACACCACAGCCTACCTGAGTATTGTTGCTGACTGTGTCCGTCCCTTTATGACCACAGTGTATCATCTTCTGATGGCTACTTCCAGCAGGATAACGCACCATGTCACAAGGCTCAAATCATCTCAAACTGGTTTCTTGACTCATGACAGTGAGTTCACTGTACTCCAATGGCCTCCACAGTCACCAGATCTCAATCCAATAGAGCACCTTTGGGATGTGGTGGAACAGGAGATTCTCATCATGGATGAGCAGCTGACAAATCTGCAGCAACTGTGTGATGCTATCATGTCAATATGGACCAAAATCTCTGAGGAATGTTTTTGCACCTTGTTGAATCTGTGCCACCAAGAATTAAGGCAGCTTTAAAGGCAAAGGGATCCAACTAGCAAGGTGTGCCAGATAAAGTGGCTGGTGAGTGTACTTCCATTGGAAGTACACTGTTAATTTTTCTCATCTCCTTTAGGCAAAGGGCCAGACAAGCGCCTGACACACGGTAAAGCACCAGGGTGATTCATGCTTGACAAGCTCACTGGAACTTTTGTAAGTAACATTTTCCTCCAGCACTTTCCTCACATCATTTTAAATATGTTGTTTGGTTTTATCACTGCTGTTACTGTTTGAACTGACAGTAGCTTTGTATGTTGGGGTCTCATGTAAAATTCTTTGAAGGAAGGATATGCAGCAAAAGCAGGGGTTGCTCACAGTTCATGTTTCTCAGGTCAATATTTATTCCTTCTTAAACCAGTTAACAGAAAAGCTACTGCGGTGCTTTCTTTGTTTTTCCCTTGAAACGTATCGTCAAATGAAACGCCCAGTGCAAAAACAATGTGACAGCTCCTGACTGTAACATGACTCCAATAGGGAAATAGCATTTTTAACAAACTATATTGTATGCTGGGTTAATGAGATTAATCGGTGGCTACATTTTCAACGCAACAGTAAACGTACTGTGTGTGGCCAGTCTGTTTTTTGGTTGCACTCATGTGTCAGGAGAAAAGAGTGCTGGCTGCAAAGAAAGAGAGCTTGTGACCCAGCCACCGCTTTGCACACGCTGCTCAACAGCGCACTAAAATATATTTCGGAGACATTCGAGACGAGAAATAGCTAATGCAGTAAGAATCTCGGTCCATGTTTGATCAGCGCTGTGAGTCAGCAGTGTGACTGCACAGTGCTTTACATAATCAACAGCTGCGTTCGACTCCACAGCTGTGATTGGTTGTTTTCCATGAGTCACGGTAGATTCAAGGAAAGGCCCTTAGAGACAGAAGGAGAAGGAGGAGGAGGAGGAACATGATTGTTTTTCGATGATGTCTTGTGTATTTTTGCGTGGATACAGTGATATGGAGCTATTTTTGTGTCTTTAATACATACGAGAAAAAAAATGATATGAGGGGAAAAAATGTTTGAGAGGAAAAAAAATATTTGAGAGAAAAAGTTTTCACACTGATAGCAAAAAATAATATTTGAGACTAAAAAAAGTTTTTAGAGAAAGTATTTTGTCATGGAATATAAAAAAAATAGTTTGAGATTTAAAAAATGATTTCCAAAGATAAAAACTCTCTCAAAAAACTTTTTTTACTCTCAAATATTATTTTTTTGCTATCAGTGTGAAAACATTTTCTCTCTAAAAAAATTGTTTCTTTCAAAACATTTTTCTTCTCTCTCTCAAAACCTAAGTCTTTGCTCTCGTGTCAGGATTTTGCTTTCGCTGTGAAAATAATGTCATGGGCGGGGCCACGTTCCTATTGGCCAGTCTCAATTGAATTGACAGCCGGGTGAGGATCGTCTTGGGAGTCGAATTCAACTGAATCATTCATCCACTAGCCTGGGAACTTTCCGTGGCTGTTTTGGTAAGGAAACGGAACCAGGGTGAGAGAGACAGGATCCGGAATTCGATGGATGCACCTTTTCGTAAAAATAAAAGCACCAAGCTAATAAAAATGCGGTGAAACTTTTAATTTAAAGAATATAATTTACAAGAAAAGCCCCAAGCCATTAAGTTAGTCGATTTTCTCACACCCTTCATCACCCTAAATCGATGGTGCGCCAGAATTTAAAGTTTTACAATGCTGAACACTTTTAGTCTGGTATTTGGTGAATTCCGGATCCGCTCTCTAGACCGGAACCAGAATCAAGAGATTGAATAGATACGAGGCTACGCCCGGCTGTCAATTCAATTGAGACTGGCCAATAGGAACGTGGCCCCGCCCATGACATTATTTTCACAGCGAAAGCAAAATCCTGACACGAGAGCAAAGACTTAGGTTTTGAGAGAGAGAAGAAAAATGTTTTGAGAGAAACAATTTTTTTTAGAGAGAAAATGTTTTCACACTGATAGCAAAAAAATAATATTTGAGAGTAAAAAAAGTTTTTTGAGAGAGTTTTTATCTTTGGAAATCATTTTTTAAATCTCAAATTATTTTTTTTATATTTTATGACAAAATACTTTCTCTAAAAACTTTTTTTAGTCTCAAATATTATTTTTTTTGCTATCAGTGTGAAAACTTTTTCTCTCAAATATTTTTTTTTTTCTCTCAAACATTTTTTTCCCCTCTCATATCATTTTTTTTCTCGTATGTAATAAAGACACAAAAATAGCTCCATACAGTGACAGTTACAGCAAATACAAAAAAGTTACTTTTATAGGCGTTACCAACTGTCATTTAAAGCTCAACTCATGCATACTGTGACAGTGCATCATATTTTGAAAATGCTTCATATGTTCTGTGTGTAAAATCTTAGGGGCCAGATGTAGTGAAGTAACAAATACAAAATTTCCCCCTGAAGTTTACTGGATTAGAAGCAGATGGTGCCATGAAACGGGAGCACTTAAGTTGAGTACAGGTACTTCAAATTTGTAAAGTACGAAGTACAGTTCGAGAGTGAATCGGTTCCATTCCACGACTGACTGTGGCTAAATTCACTTTCAATCACCTGACCAGTGAACCTCCTATAAGTAACATTAAAAGGTTGTTAGTTAGTTTTTATTGTATTAACTTAAGACATATAAGGTCTAAAAAAATCGAAAGTTGATGCCCACTGTGTTGCTAGATTCGCAATGAGACGAAGCCGTTTTAGAACGTTGCCGAGGAAAGTCGCAGCGGTGTGAACTTGCCATCTGAGCTCGACTCAAGCCGGCTGATGGTGTCACCTGCAACTCCACTGGTCAAATCGCCGGCGGCAGGTTTCATAACATAAAGCACATCACCAGTTTCAACAGCCAAACAGCTTGTAGTTCAGCCCACTTGTCAAGTATAATATAATTTGTAGCTTCTTAAATTCAGCCACAAAATAAGCTTGAAAAGCTGGAAACCAGAACGGAAGTACAGAGTTGTTGCATAGAGATGATACACCATCTCAGTTGCATTGGTGTAAACTGGCAGGTTTTTAGAATGTCGCAGAACATCATCTTTGGTCTGAACTGGGCTCAACAAGTCTCCATTTGTTACTTCCTCTTTTGACCTAAATACCGTTAACACTATGAGCGCTGACTGTACATAGATACAAAGCACTGACATGCCTCTGGTATCTTATGTATTGATGAAAAGTTTGAGAGTGTATTTGTTAACAACAGTTTTTCATTTCCAGGTCAGCATGTGACTGATGAGATGCAGCCAGAGAAGACGGAACATATCTACCTCATTTGCACTCAGGGTTCATGGCTCCCAGGACCAACTGACAGACATCTAGCAAAACGCCTTGCAAACTGGTAGGTCTGTCGTTTTTAAACTTACAGTGCAGTTAGAAAGTATTCAGACCAAGGTTTTTATAGTTCACTAAAACCTAAGTAAAGACTAAAACTAGGTGTGCAGCGAAGCCACAGAAAAAGATGGGGACGTAGGTGTCAATCTTGTGTTTTGATGCTTAAAAAAAGTTGCATGGAAAAAACTTGAATAAAAAAACTTTAAACTTTACAAGAAGAGGCAGCAAAGTGCTCCAAAGTAACCGACCTGTTTGGCTGCGCCGTTCGTTGACGGGCTGAGGCTGCTGGTGTTGCTAACGACGGAGATGGAGCTGGAGGCGACAGTGCCATTTTCGCAGGTGTATTAACGTTTGCTAAAGTTCGTGAGTGTGTAATGAGGTTGGCTTTGGCCGTTTCAAGAGGCCAACTAGCCTACTAGGTATTGCATTAGGTCATTATAATTTAAACCTGTACTGAAAGAAAATATGTGCTTGCTTTTATCCTGTGGATGCACCCAATTAACGTTAGGTGGTGCTTCCAGTCTCAAGGACAGTGAAGCTGAGGGACAGACTAACCCCAGTCGTGATGAGAAGGGGGATGAGACCAGAAATATGACAGGTGCAATGTGAAGGCATAGCCTACTATGCATTACATTTAAGCCAGAGGAAAACCTTTTTAGTTGTACCAAGTGGGATTTTTTTTTGTTGTAGTAATAAGTTGACTAAAAGGGTAGACAGTTATATTGTGCATAAAATTAAATGCATTAGGATAGAGTCATATGCTCTTATTTTAAGTTAAATAATAAGCGCATCGCCATTTGCGGCCAGCTCATTATTGTATTTATTTTATAGTCTGGAATTAAACAATAACTGCTGATTTTCTTATGCAGTTGATTCTGAGGACAGTGTTTGTGTCGTGTGTACAAGCATATAGAGGATTATAGGTAGAAACATGTGGGCCGGTGTGCCTGAATGTCCCGGGCTGAATTTTTGTCCTGGTCTCGTCTTCTTATACAACATATGTGAACATGTAAAGATACTTTATTCGCACTTAATTATACATTCATACTTTTGTTCTTGTGCAATCTTATAATTCTGCATGTGACCACTACTGGAGTAAATCTAAAAGAAATCTGATATGAGCATTTGGAAGCTCATTTTTCCGCCAAAAAAACAATCGAGGAGCATAACCCCGGGACCTCCTAGCAGGTGCCGGGTCTCGTATCCTTCTCACCTTTTTCACCCCTGACCCATTTTTATGCCTGTAAACTGACAACTAAAGAAAAGTACAAAACTCAAATAATTCTGATTCACATTTTCCTTTGTTGCAGCCACATGCTAAAAAGATTTAAAGTTCTCATCATTTTCGACTCAATACCTTAAATACAAAGTGAAAACATGATTTTAAAAATGTGAACTACCATATTGGCACAAGTATTCAGACCCTTTTGATATGACACTTGACATTTAGCTCCATACTTTCACCTCTGAGATGTTTCTACACCTCGACCCGAGTCCACGTGTTGTAACTTCAATTGGTTGTAATTGATTTGTAAAGGCACACACCTGCCCAGAGCAGATTGGGGACATTTCTGGTCACATGATCTGCAGTAAATGAAAGTAGAATTTAACATGTGGTCTATTTTAAGTACTCACAACCACGTCAGGAGACTGAGTGAGAAACAAAACATATTTTTATGAATCGGATCAAACCTTCACTCCTCCACAGCTCCAAACTCTCGTCTAAATATGGTTGCTCCTGGCTCCAAAAAATTAAGATGCCGGTGGCTGAAATGCCGAACTCAGTGCCTCAAAATGGGAGTCCACAAACCAATGGTTGGCGTCACGGTAGCTATGTCCATTATTTACGCTGTCTATGGTTGAGACAGACATGAATGTAAATTGGAACCTGAATTCCCTTCAACTGCAAGGTGGTAATTGAGGTTCATTCTAAACTACAACAGATTGCAAAGTCAGACTGTAGATTTTCTCTCTTCAGGCCCAGACAAACCAAACTTGCTTTAGAGTACTTGTGGGGTGAGAGTATTATTATTATTGTGTCACCTAACGTTGCCGTGTTTGTCCAAAAAGAAAAACAATCTTGCCTCATATGACAGGTTTGTTTTACCTCACTCTCTCTTGTCTCAAGCTTTCTGTTAACTTTCCTCACTTCCGTTTCCCAACTAATGTTGAAATTCTGTTTCTGACTCTTCACCTCTGTGTCTTGATACAGGAGAGATGACCTGTGGCAACCTGCTGCTCAAAAACCTGCTGTTTTTCTCCGTGATCTCTTCGGTCTGTGGTTAGTTTACACCTTTTCTTTCTTTACCCGCAAAGAGGAGGCTCACATGATAAAGTTGATGGTTTGTCTGGCCCTCACCTCCCCTCTCTGTCTCCTCCGCAGAAACGTTTGAAATGAAAGCGACACAGACCTTCTATCAGGCAGAGGAGAACAAGGACATCACACTGGAATTTATGTTCACAACTAAAGCTGACTCTTCCCCCGAACCCATCGAAATTCTATGTGAACTGTTAGCTGACGACGAGCCCTTAAAAGTGCTTCATCTGTATGAAGGTATAGAGTTCCTATGGTCTCAGAATAAACATTTTGCAGGACGAGTCCAGTACGACAAAGACCGCCTCAGAGAAGGACAACTCATACTGAATTTGTCCAGACTCACAACTCGTGACTCTGGCCTGTACCTGTGTACAGTAGTCACAAGTTATGGGAGCAACACTGGGAGATGCTCGCTCAATGTCACTGGTAAGTTGCTCCTGTTGAGCTTTCTTCACAGGTTAAATCCAAACCTGTGAAGAAAGTGTGTTGAGATGTATCTGTTGTGAATATTTTGTTTTCTTTTTGAGTAAAATGTTTGTTCTTCACATGAATGACACAGATTTGTTTGGTCTCTTTACAGCAGCGAGGCTTTTGCTTAAGCCTAAGACACCGAGCACAAGTCGACCACCACCAAAGAGTCGAGAAAGGTTCGGCCTCTATGGGGCACTGGGACTGGCAGGAGTAGCTCTAGGGGTTTTTTGTTTCCTTTTATACAGGCAATCGTGGTTGATAGAAAAGATTCCATCAGCCACTCCAAACCTTCAAGATTCGGTCGTTGTCTCTTTGCCGGAAGACAATGAAGAACATTCAAACATTCACACTATGCCTGAAGAACAAGAATATGTCACTCTCGCTCTGCAGGAAGACGATCCAATCATTCGCACGCCGACTAAAGGTCAAGATTCCCCCTCAGAGCAAAGTTACAGTTCAGGGTATGGAGGAGGGGAAACAGATTCACAAACTTAAAACTTGTGCACACTAAGAAAAAGTTATGGCAGGGCTGGGTATCGCCATTGATTTCTTGAATTGATTTGATTTTTATTTTTCCACACCTTTATTTGGTTCGGTTCACTTTCACACTGCACTTTTTAAAGCAAACCAAACTCCCTGAACAATGTCATACAGTATTGCCCGAAACGATCACTGACCAGGAAGAAAAAAAGCGTGAGGAAGGAAAAAAAAACCCACCTCCTCGATTGGCCAGGACTGAAGTAGGAAATCTATCCCCTTCAGTCAGCAGATAGCAACTGCGTTATAGTTCTCTGAGCATATATCAATAAGCACCTCCTCACTACTCCACATCTGCCCACAAGCCATGTTCCACCTTTTTCTTTTGTTACCGCTTGTTTAAAACATGATGTCAGTGGCGGTGGATGAGAGACTGCGGACAGAGTAGACTGAAATATCACTTTTTACATGTTTACATGTTGCTGATCAGCTGTATTGATAAAGTATTGACTTTTTCCTCGTGGAGGTTTTATTGCACTCACAGTAACAAGCATAGTTGTCATCAGCTCAAGTTATCTTCAGGTCTGTCTCCACCGCGGCATCTTTACTCCGTGTTTGTCCAAAACATAACAGACAGCTAATGGTTATAGATAAAAGACCCGGTAACGTCGGAGCTCGTCAATACTATGGTTGTTAATAATTTAGCACCATGGCCTGTTTACTGTCGGTGAGATTACCAAGGTCAAAGTTTGACACATCCGTGGAAAAAGGCATATGTTTAAAGATCAATCTTGGCTTTTATGAATTGATATCATGTCACTCAAATGAAGATCAATTTGTTTTATCAGTTATTTCAACCCAGCCCTGTATTATAGTGATTTAGTGTTACAGCTAACATGAAACAAGCGTAACCCTCTGCACTGAACAAGTTAACATATCAAAGTCAAATTGTCATGGATTATACATGGAATTGTTAATAACGGTGCTAGACTCACTTTGGCACGTAGCGCTTAGACATAAGCCCCGCCAGGGTCTAGGTACCATGTCTGAAGGGTTACTTTTAGTTCCAAAGGTACCATACGGAAAATGTAAGGGGGAAATGGGCCCATAGAGGGCCACTTAATTGCACGTAACTGTAACAGTGCATCACGTAATGGCCGAGTGGAAGCTGGACTTTCATGTGCTACGATCAAGAGCGATGCATGATAGCCACACAGGAGAGAGCATCATAGCGTTACTAAAGGAGGCCAGTACTGAATGTAGATTGCCGGCCAAAGATCCCACTTTGTGACAGGCATTGCATCCAATATGAACTTTGTGGCTGGACTGAGAGACTTGACCCACATATAGTGTTTAAAACAGCCTGAATCTACCTCATAGAGAGCACTGAAACTGTTAACAGTGACAAGACTACTTGGCAGTCACAGCCCTTGTTTGGACACGACACCATAGCCAGCCACCAGCTAAAGCACAAACAGGACCTGCTCCAGCTTCCAGGACCCAGGTCAGCTGCAAGATGGGACAGCTCTGATGACATGATAGAAAGATTTCTAGAGCAATAACAAGTCACCTATGCACAATCATGTCATCACACGTGCCAAGGAAGTGCTCCAGGCACTCGAGCCAATGGAGGATGCTACTTTGGTAATGTCATAGGAGAGCACGCCCATTCTGTCTAAAATTGCGCAACTTCATGCCAAGCTGGTCACAAGCACCGAGGGAAGCCTGGATGACGCACACAGTGAAGGACATCAGAGCTGCTTCAGCACAAGCTCTGGGGAAGAGAGTTGCCAGTGAGAGTCTGGTATCAGCTGTCGATGCTAAATTTAAGGATCTACTCTTCCTCTCTGAAGCAGAGACCAGTGAGACCTCCTCCAACCTGATTGATGCTGTGGTGGCGGCCATGAAGAAGCTAAAGAATGTAAGTAAATTAATTAATTAGGCTATACCCTCATGCCAGCAACAGCAGTGCGCACAGGCATTATGTTTTTGGGTTGTCCATATGTCCATCTGTCTCATTCTCATGAACATGACATCTTAAGAATGCTTAAGGAATTTGTTTAAATTTGGCACAAACGTTGACTAGAACTCAACAGTGAACTGATTTGGAGGTCAAAGGTTAAGGTCACTGTAACTTTGCATCTGTCTCGTTCTCGTGAACCCCATAGCTCAAAAACGCCTTGAGGGAATGTCTTCAAGTTTGGCACAAACGTCCACTTGGACTCAACAATGAACTGATTAGATTTTAGTCACCAAAGGTCTCGGTCACTTAGACCTCGCACCTGCTCATTCTCGTGAACACGATATCTCAAGAACGCCGGGTGATTTTCTCAAATTCAGCCCAAGTTGCCTGTCCATCACATTCTCCTCAACATCACATCTCTAGAGTACTTTGAGAGATTTCCCAAATTTGGCACAAACATCCACCTGGACTCAAGGATATATTGATTACATTTTGGTGGTCAACAGTAGCTGTGACCTCTCAAAACATGTTTTTGGCCCGAACTTGAGAATTCATATGCTAGGTATGACAAAATTTCACACAAAAAAAAAGGGAGACATTTGGTCAGATACTGACTCTGTGACACTCATTTTTTCTGGGTATCCATCTTAAGACTGTGCTGACTGTATAGATTTTCTGTGCTGCAGGGTGAATACATGTATGAAGCATCAACGTTTTATCTCCTTTGCAGCAACATACATATTCAAAGCATTGTCTATCATCATGGTACGAATGGGACTGGACAGACATGGATGTAAACTGTAAATGCAGCTTGACTGGTGGCAGCAGGAGTGTTGTGGTAGTTAATGTTCATTTACTGTAAAATTAATATTAGTTTGATTTTATGCTTTAATGTTTTTCAGCAACAAGAGAAGGTAGACAGGTAGATAGGTAGACAGGAGAAGACTCGTCTGAGGTTTGTCACCCACCTAACTATGAAGGCAGCCCTACCATCGCCACCCAGCCTCCCATGAAGAGACCAAGGAGCACCTGTGCGTTGACTTGAAGCAACATTTGCCTTCGCCGGAGTCAGTGCTGCACCAAAATCTGCACATGATGCTGCTGCAGCTGAGATCAAGAGGTTTAGAAAAGGAAAAACTTTTGCCTCCCCTTGAAATTCCTCTGTTGATGGGAGGAACACAGACTTCAGTGCCTTGAGCTACCCGAAGTGCTTCCTGTGTATTCAAGGTGTCTGGACATTTTAACTACACAAGGAACAGTTTTGAAAGCTCGGCATGTTGACCCACTTGTCTTCCACCACAGAGACCTTGACAGTAAATCATAAGCACTGGCATTGATACAAACTGGAGTAATGTGATAACCAAGTTGAAATAATGAAAGAATGTTGAGCATCACAATATATTAATTAACTTATTGTACTTTTGTTTTCTTTCTGCAAGCACTTTTATCTTTCATTTCATTCAAATAGGCAGATGTAATTCAATTGTTCGGACTGCACAAAACAGTGTCACGACATAAGATAGAGAAAGCACTTCAGCACTCAGAGTGGGAATCACATAACCACACAAACTGGAGTAATGTGATAACCAAGTTGAAATAATGAAAGAATGTTGAGCATTACAGTATATTAATTAACTTATTGTACTTTTGTTTTCTTTCTGCAAGCACTTTTATCTTTCATTTCATTCAAATAGGCAGATGTAATTCAGTTGTTCAGACTACGCAAAACATAGTGTCACGACATAAGATAGAGAAAGCAGTTCAGCACTCAGAGTGGGAATCACATAACCACAATGAGCTACATTACAATACAACAACCCACCCACAGATAAACATGGCATTAAAAAACAATACATGGACATTCATTCTTTTGAAAACTGATTTCAGTGTGCTAAAAACAACCATAGCCTTATTTAGAGAGGGTATCTCGCAGCCACCTCACATCTCTTAAAGGCTTGTGGATTCTGCACCTCTTTTATTACAGGAGGCAGCTGGTTCTGCCCCGTAGCACCGATGTGAAGAGAAGAAGCCATACACGTTGTGGTTTTGAATCCATGGATGTTAGAGGGACCATGCAAAATAGTCTTGAGTTTTGCCCAGTATTTGTTTTTGTTTTTATTTATTTAACCTTTGTTTCACGTTGAGATTGAAAATCTCTTACAGGAGAGACGTGGCCTAAATCGTCCTGTGCACCTTTTTACAACAGTGCCTTCACTGTTGCCAGTGTTGACTTTCTAGCTAGATTTTTTTTTTTTTACTTAATAAAAATAACCCACTGCCTCCGCAGGCAAATGGACCTGCACTTGTATAGTGTCTTTCTAGTCACCATTCAAATCACTTAAACACTACATGTCCATCAGGAACCATCCGTATCTTGCCCAAGGATACTTCGACGTGCCTTCGAGGTACAGCCTATTGAGCTATCATCACGTTACAAGGTGGAGCTCTCTGGATGGCTGCTAACATTTGATTCATGAGGCATAACCCAAATGTGTCTATAGGCGGAACCAGACAGGCAGCTTCTCCCTGCAGATTCTGAAAGTGCCAAAGAAGTAACCAGTGTTCTGGAGGCTTTCAAACTAACAGCAAAAACACTAAAATGGATCCCTTTGTATTTTGACAATGAATGCTTTTGCAGTAGCTGATGGGGGATTATCAGAGACCAAAGCCATTGCCCTAGCAACAGAATAGCAAGTAGTGTTGATCACTGCTGATATCATCCACACTCCCATATACTGTCATAGGATCACTAAAGTAAAACACATGGTATTAATGATTGAACCCTGCCAATATGTGCCTTGTTGTGTGCATTTTAGTCAGCCCGTTGTGCCTGCTCTGTATAAAGGAACACCAGCTGCAGCCCAGGAGTGAACCACTTATGCTTTAAAGATAGATAGTTGCTATATATTGCTGAAATGTATTTATTTAATGCTGGTGCAGGGCAGCTCGAAACATAAGCTGTCTGTTTGAAACAGACGATTGCTTGGTCTGTTGTATTGCTGCTGCTCTTCTTTGTGTCCGTAGCAACACACCTGGGCCCCACATAGCTATAGATTCATTGTGATGTGTCAATGTGAAGAACAAATCAAATGTCAAAATGGCTCCCCAGCAATACACCCAAGGAGTGTGAAGTAGATCGGATGAATGGTTTTCAGGACATGCAAAGATTAGATTACAGTATGTAAATGGTTCAGTGTTTCCGCTGACAGAGTTTGTAGAATTATATTTAAAGTTTATGAAAACGCGCTGTATTTTTTTTTAAGTTCAATAAAGCTGGAATTACTGTGAGTAATTGTGTTAAATTATTGTGATTTCAATGTGTGCATGAGCTTTGCAGTCCTATTTTATCCCTCTGAGACCCACCACAGAGGAACAGGGGATCTTAATGGGGTCATAGCAGGTCAACGGTAGACGCCACATAGAAGTGGTATACATCATTTGAAAGCAGGACACCTGGAGATAAATTGGAGATACTCTAGTCATAAAGCTGCAGTAAAAATGTTTTGGTTAAGCACCTTTCAAAGTTTAGTGGGGGTATACAGGGGTTTACAGGATTATGATGGAGGTATTTGACAGACATTCTCATCGTCTTATGTTTCCTATAAGTTGTTGCAGCAATTTTGTAGTTGATACCATTTGTTAACAGATTTGGTGCTAAATTAAAGCCCTTTTGAGTTCTCGATTTGTTTAAAATGGTCAAAAATCCCTCTGAAATATCCTATTAAGCCCCCAAGACCTTGAGGAACACCATGAAAATATTCATGCTGTGATTTGGTATCAAAATTAACATTCAGAGATTTCTTGAAGAATTTTTCAGTGAGCACTGCTGTTCTTGAAGCTGCTCAGAAACCCCATTATTGTCAACATGCCTATGAAAGTCATGCATCCTCTTAATGCTTGAGTTCTCTGGTTTGTGATTGTAAAATTTCATGAGGCTGTACTTATCCAAGAGGATGCAATAGGTCCATTTTATACAGTGATTTCCATTTCCAAAAAAGGTCACACTGCAATGAAATGGCTACCATGAGGACGATCAAAATCACACATGGATAGCATTTGGCACATGGGATCGGCAAGAGTCTCAGTTTTCCAGTCATACTCAATTTAATTTATTGAATTGAATTGCATTGAATTATGCAATTCAAATACTGGTTAGGGGCCCAGTACACAGAGCTGTTAAAATGCAATAGGTGAAAATAAAGTGTGCTGCATGCAAAAAGCTGCATTGGTTTTGCCCCAGACTGCATGGGACTGGCATAAAGTGGGCAATAAATAAATTATGAGTCTTTAATTCCTTTTAGAATTTCTTAACTATGTAATTTGGTAGTAATTACAGGGGAAAATGAATCAGAATCAGACGTACTTTATTGATCCCTGAGGGGAAAGAGTGATCCGTTACAGTCGCTCCAATGTAAAGAATAGAGAATTATGAGAAATAAGAATAACAGTATGAAATAAAGGTAAATACAAAGTAATAAAATACAATGAAATAGAAATATCAATGTGCATTATGCTACAATGACACTAGTTCTTAAAATATATCTTAACTGTGCTGAGTCTGTAAGTGTGTAAACATACACACATGTGCACTGTGCTACATTACACTGTAGAAACTAGTGTTACATTCAGAAATTCAGAAATATAAAACCTGTATTATGTTTTAATGCTTACAACAAACAATATATACATCAATAGATTAAAGACAAGAATGACAATAAATATAACTATGTACAGTTAAATGCATTGTATGTTGTATAAATATTAACATTCAAGAGGTGTTGGTGAGAATGAAGTCATACACTGAAGAATATTGTGGTAGTTGAATTATTGCACCAATTATTAAAGAATAAAATTAAAATAAATTGAAATTAAATTAAATTAAATAATTGCACCAAATATTGCGGTAGTTGAATTATTGCACCAATTATTGAAGAATAAAATTAAAAAATAAAATAAATTAAAATAGAATAAAAAAGGCATTAATCACTAGCAAGGCATTCGTACCAAATTACATAGTTATTTCAAGAAAACTTCCTCAAAATTTGTTATCCACGTTCACATTAAAGCCAAATATTAGTCCACATAGAGAGAGAGAGAGACACACACACACACACACACACACACACACATACGTGTGTCTTTATCTCTTTGTGAGGACCACGTTTTTGGAAGTCTTTGTGAGGACCACCACTTCCACTGTAGCTAGAATGGTGCAAAAAATAAAACTATCACTAGGTGGGACTAGAGAGTTAGAATGTCACTTCAGATTTCAGAAAACTCAAAGTAAAAAAAATATTTTACTGCTATACTTGTGAGGACCGACCGCTGTTGCTAGGTAGATTTGACATACACTTTTTTTTTTTTAAGTTTCTCTCTCAGTAGCCAATCAGTAGACATTATATTGCTAGCATTTTGCAGACTCGACTCAGTAACAGACAGTGTTGTTAAATTGAGCTTTTGGTGTTTATTTCTCCAGTTTAATGTCAGTGTAAAATTGTACTGATGCATTGCAAAATTGTACTACTAATATTAAAAAGAAATTATCAAGACTCCTGTTCCACATGATTCTACTTTTATATGGCACTGTTTAGAATATGGGTGACATCAAGGATGCAGCTAGCAACAACTTCAATTTTCTTTTGATTAATCTGCCAATTATTTTCTTGATTAATCAATTGTTTTGTCTATTAAGTGTCAGACAATGGTGAAAATGCCTTCCCACAGCTCAAGGTGACGTCTTCAGTGTCTTGTTTTTGTCTTACCAGCAGTCCAGTTCCAAGAGATATTGAGTTAACTATCACATATGACAAGCATCAAATTAGTAGAAGAAGCTGGAACCAGTTTTGTTTGCATAAAAATGACTACAATGATAATTCAATTATTAAAACAGTAGTTGACGAATTATTTCATTAACTGTTGCAGCTCTATTTGACAGTCATGCTTAAAAGTGGAAAGTAAGTTACTGTACTCACTGTACTCAAGTGCAGCTTTGGGGCTTTTTCAGTTATGTGATTTCATTTGAAGATATTTGTTTTGATCTACTGTTTTAAAAAAAAAAATCCATCTTCCACATGTCACTAATACTAGTAACATTACATGCATTGTGTTTTTGATATACACTATCAAAAAGCTTAATAGTTATATTTGCTCTATTAAGCACCCAACTTGTCCACCCCCTTATTTTTAATAAGCTTAATAATTTCGTGTATTTTCAAATCCATACAAATATTTACTAATTCCATAAGACTTAATGAAAGACTTAACAAATGAGGTAATGCCTAAATTGCTTTATTTTAGCGGCATATAGCTTAACAAATAGCCAAGATTTTGTCCACACTACCACAACATCACCACATTAATAATAGAGGTCCAGCTGCTGTTAACCCCATCAGTTCCATCTTATATTGAACAGGACAGTAGGGGGGAAACCCTACATAACATGAAAATTAACTACAACTGTTTCCTTTTTTGAGATGTGATAGAAGTGTAGACTTGGTTCTTAACATCTTCCAGTTGTGACTACAGAGTACCTGTTCTGCTTCAACAGCCTTGACACACAGTTCTTTACCAGGAACTCTCTGATGAATGATGCACTGTCCCAGCTGTCGCCACACTGCTGCTTTTTCTTCAGAAATCAAAGGCCTGCGATGGCATTTTTTTTTCTTGCGAAATTGTGGATTCAGACCTGAAATAGAAATTACAAATGTAGACAGGCACTGACATCCTCACTATTAAAAAAAATCATGTATACTTAATTACACAACCATTTACAGACTTTGTAACAAAACTGAAAAAGACTGTTCATATTCACTGTATTTCATCATTAATCCATCAAAAATCCTTTGCAATATTGTCTGCAGTATACTAATACAACCAGACATATAAAGACGTAGCTATTTTGATATACACATTATAGAAGTATCTGTATCAATTGACACATTTTTATTGTCTCATGGTTTATATTGTTGTATCACCCAACTTTATCTGTTACTATACTCTCTAATATGTATACTGCATTTTCTATGATGGATGACAGTGTTCACAAACCGAGATAGGAAACGGTGTAGAATTAATCATTCAATGTATGTATAAAGATGCAATGAGAAAATAATGTGTAATGATCAAATCATGGCAAACCTGAAACAAAATCAAATGTCAATCATTGGTACCCATCTACAGAGCATCAGTAGTGTCAGTGAAGTGGTCGGTTTTGGTGCAAAATATCCATTGGTGCATGGAGTTTACCTGTTTTTCTCACTCTTTTTCATCTCATCTGATGGTCTTCCAGTCACAATGTTTTGAGTCAGAACATCTACTTCTTCTGCAAGAAAAGAACATCACCTCAGCATTAATTCCAGTTCATCATACTCACAGACACACTCACACACCATATCACAGTGCTTCTACAATGAATCTGAAGTTATTGTATGTTCATACCATCCGAATCTTCAAGAGGCTCAGAAACCCTCTTTCGTCTCTTTCCTTTGGAGGATCCAACAAGAGGAAAAACAGCAAGAGAACAACATCACTACAGTGTGAAACTACATATTTAAAGTTATTCAAATTAAATAGTGTATTAAGATATAGAACATGATTTGACACTACAGTGCAGCAGCTGGAGGAAACAAAATAAGCTGACAGAAGAAAAGTTTACCTCTTTTCTCACTCTTTTTCATCTCATCCGATGGTCTTCCAGTCACAGTGTTTTGAGTCAGAACATCTATTTCTTCTGCAAGAAAAGAAGATCATCACCTCAGCATTAACTCCAGTTCATCATACTCACAGACACACTAACACACCATATCACAGTGCTTCTACAATGAATCTGAAGTTACTGTATGCTCATACCATCCGAATCTTCAACAGGCTCAGAAACCCTCTTTCGTCTCTTTCCTTTGGAGGAGCCATCAAGAGGAAAAAAACAGCAAGAGAGCAACATCATTACAGCGTGAAACTACATAGTTTAAGTCAGTGGTTCTCAAACTTCAGGGTGTTGGGTCCCCAGCAAAAGGGGAACCTCTTTTTTTTAACCATCCATAACACAAATTCTCTGATTTCAACTTCTTAAATGTGAATATTTTCTGGTTTCTTTGCGTCTTTATGACAGAAACTGAATATCTTTGGGTTGTGGACAAAACAAGACATTTGAGGACATTATCTTGGGCTTTGAGAAACACTGATGGACATTTTTCACCATTTCGTAGGCAAACAAACAGATTAATTGACAATGAAAATAATGATTTGTTGTGCCCTAAAAACATCTAAAAATAAACGTTTGACCAAATGGGGGTCCACTAATCTGTGTCACTTTAGGGGTCCTTGAAGTGAAAAAGTTTGAGAACCACTGGTTTAACATGATTGGACACTACAGCACAGCAGACAAAGCTGACAAGAAAAAGAGTTTACCTGTTTTCTCAGTCCTTTTCTTCTCATCAGATGGTCTTCGAGTCACAGACCTTTGATTCAGAATGTTAACTTCTTCTGCAAGAAAAGAAGATTATCACTCAGCATTAACTCCCTGTTCATCATACTCACAGACACACTCATACCAAATAAAAAAATGCTGCAGTTATTTCATTATTTTATGACATTTAGAGTCAGTGCAATTGATGAATCCAGAAAATAATCAGCAGATTAATCAATGATGAAAGAATGTCAGTTGTCAGTTGATCCTGGACTGAACTTCTCATGTTTCCACAGTTTATCTTTTAAGAAGAACCCAAAACAAATGTTGCATGGTAAATAATCTTCTCAATCTGCATGTTCTGATGGCTGTCTATAGGTTACTATCTCACCTTGTCCCTTCTGCAAGACCTCAGTGTTATGATAGTAATTGCCCCTCCTGCAAAGTCCCTCTAACATTTGGTGACGCTTCTTTGAGGATGGTGGAATGTTTGTTGCTAGGGCCACTTCTTTTTCATCGCTGTCTTTCCGCGTTAGATGCCGTGCAATTTTACTCTGTGTTTTTTTGCAGTATATACAGTAATGTCTTTTGTCCCACTTCCCGTTTTTCTCCCTTAATGCAGCATTTCACTGACATTTGTGACCTCTCCTCATTCTCACCATCAGCACTGTAATCTGTGTCATGGTCGTCTCTGTCTCTGTCAATGTCACCTGTGTTGTTGAGTTTTTCATTTGCGTCAGTTAAGGTTTTGATATGTGAAGTTGCATGAACTTCTCTGAGTTTATCACATTTTTTCTTGAATTTTAGTTTTGTGTTACCGTCATGATTTTCATTGTCCGAGGAATCTGAAGATGATGGCACATAATCACTTTCCAGATCATGACTGTATTCCGACAGAGAATCAGCTTCGACACAGTCCAACTGAAAGAAATAAACAGATAAAAATGTAGATGTTTCAAATCTTGAATATGGAACTAAACCTAGAACCAATCACGCAAAATCACAAGTTTGGCTTGTAGATTGAATTTGGATGAAATTCAAGGAAGAAGCTGCAGAAACAGCAAATCATCATTTAATATCTATTACCCATGTAAGAAATACTGCGCTTGCTCAAAGTCTATTAGTTCAAATATATCTTTTTCAGAATAAAGAGATCTGTTTGAAAAAAAAAAATTTGATGTCAAGAGTTGCAGTAAAGATTTATGATGGATTATATAACATGTAGAATTTAGGTTAACCAAGAAAAAATATGTCATTATAGAACTATAACACTACTAATCAGTGACATCTGTGAAAAACATTGTGCTCACAACAGCCTCACAACCAATTAACGAAAGAGGTGAAAACTGATAAACAACAAATCTTTACTCAATGTAACTTTTACTCAAATCAAACATGTCACTGATCTTTCTGACTTCATAGAGATCAAAGATCATGTGAATAGTTTACTGAAGCATCATAATATAAACCAATAACCAATTCCCCTATTAGGGAGAATGGGACACAACCAAAATTGATGCTTGATGCTGTTGCTTGGCTCACTGTAACAACATGTAACAAGAGGTTACAACTAGGGTTGGGCGATATGTTCAAATATATGGGAGATGTGAGTGTCTGTGTGAGCAGTGCGGACAGAGCTGCTGTTTGCAGACAGCTGCTGTGTGCTGGGGAGCTTTAGAGGAGTGGTGGTGGCAGAGCTGGAGCTTCACTGGAGGAATAAACACTGAATCACACTCTGCTCAGAATTAATTGGTTAAACTTTTGGAATTAAAAAGTAGATTTCAGTGGATTTACACACTGTATATACATTTTCAAACGTAGCATGAAAATAACCTGAGCATGTGAAAGTTAGGAGACAAGTTCACTGGCGAAGGACAAGTGCTCATGTTGTGCCCTGGCCAAACTGACTCACAGCAAATTTAGCAAATAAATACTACACAGATATGATGTATGCAATAACTACAGAGAATACTGTTATCCAATACTAATTTGCAAGTAGACTATTCTGCTATATCCCACTTAAAAATGGTAAACAGACTTGCACCGATTACAATTTTTTGGGCCAATACCGATTTCCGATTTAAACAGTTTGAATGGCCGATTCTGATTTTGACTAATTCTGATTTCATTTTTTTTTCAAGCCACTTTACAGCACAAAAGATATTGCAGTATTTTCTAGCTTTCCTTTATTAGAACATTTTAACAGGAAAAAAAACCCATAAAATTCACACAGGGCTTTACATCTACAAAATGCAGCGTTATGGACATTTTTATTTTAACAACGAGAAAAAGGTGCACATTTGAACAGGCTGCGTTGGAACATTTATATTTGGTGCACATTTGAACAGGCCGCCATGGAACATTTATATTTGGTGCACATTTGAACAGGCCGCCATGAAACATTTATATTTGGTGCACATTTGAACAGGCTGCGATGGAACATTTATATTTGGTGCACATTTGAACAGGCCGCCATGGAACACTTATATTTAGTGCACATTTGAACAGGCCGCCATGGAACATTTATATTTGGTGCACATTTGAACAGGCCGCCATGGAACATTTACATTTTACATTTGAACATTTACATTTGAACAGGCTGCCAGGCAAGCGCGCAGACACGGTACATCTTTGGCACGCAGACATGTGCCTCATCAGTTTCAAGCGGCACCGTGCAGCAGAGAGAGCTCCGCTCCATTAAGTTTAACACGGACAATTAACAACTTTCTCCTTCTCCCTTTTGATGTGTGTGCATGAATGTTTAAGGTGAGAATCCACCCATGTTTATGATTGTATATGCATATTTGTAAGAATTAAGAAGACGTAAAGCTATTTTTCCTTTTGTAAATTTCAGAACCACACGCACACACACGCTACACTTGTGAACCTCCTGCACTGAAAATTAAAGTATCCTCTCAACCCTGTTTCTCTGGCTGGAATCATTTACTCCATAGTTGTCCTAACCAAACCAGTGTATCCCTGAGGTTTCCTTCCTCACATCGCTCAAGCCGTGAGCTGCACTTGTGCGTGTGTGCGCTGCTGATATTACGCAATGTCAGTCATGATTTAGACTGACTGGCTGGTCGCAGGTCATGGCCGATCACTTAAAAACCGGCCCGATTCTGAGTACTGCCAATAAATCAGTGCAAGTCTAATGGTAAACAAGCCAAATGGAATACATACCAGTTCCTCTTGATTCTTCTTTTTTCTGTTCATCATATAAAGTAAAATATAAAAGAAAATTAACAAAAAGCAATGTTACAGACCAACAAACAATCATAGACAACTATAGGTTAGATTTACACAATGTCCACTTTATAAGGTACACCTGTACAGTCTATTGCAACTCAATACAACAGCTCTGCCATAAATTGAACCTTTAGGAGCAGGTGTTCCTCAGTGACACTGTCAACAAAACTGAACATTGTATCATAAAAGTCACTTTTATGGCACAACATTACTAGATTGCATTACTGTACCAGAGTGCAGGTGTACCTGTGCCTTTGTGGACACTAAGTCTAGATGTAAATGTCTGGAGCCATCTGGAGACACTCTAAAGAATCTGGTAAAAGAACTTTTCAATAATATTAAAGCCTAATCATTTGCTTTCCTCCTTGTTTCTAAACAGTATTCATGATTTCTATATAACCACTGCATCAGATGAAAGGACATTAAAACATAGAACTGACTATGAACTATGTAATGCTACTTGCTGCTTCATTTAAAAAGAATGTCAAGAGACATTTTAGCAAAAAACAAATAAAAAAGGACTTTTTTTCCCTCTTTTCTCACAGGGTGCATTGTATTTCAAGCTGTAATAACAGAGAAGCATAATGTGATGTGATCTAGATTGAGGTGGTTGTGATTACATATATATATATTACCTAAATAGAAATGTAGCTATCAAGTAAAAAAAAACATTTTTAAATTTTGGTCAGGCATGATTAATTGTAGATGTCAGGTTAAAAAAAAACAAACAAAAAAACAGTAGATGGGTAAGGTAGGGTTTACAGAGCAGGTGGTAGCTAATATTTGTATACTTTGAGTCACCTACTTTGTACAGGTTAGTTAGTAGTTACATGGATTTTTATAAATACCATATATTCGATAGCCTTTGAACTTGGAGTTGGTAACTTAATTGGCATAAACCTAATTAGCTGTGTTGTGTAAAGCCGCAGGGCTCTTGCTGTTCCAGAATATTCAGTGCTTCAGAAAATAACCATGAGCCTATTTTATAGGCCTCTGCTTGAAAATTGCATACCCATAATGAAATGAGTATCTCTCTGCAACCACACTGGAACACTTGTGAGATTTGTTAAGGTGTGTAAATATCAGTATGTGTGTTATATGTGAAGACTAAATGAAGATGGCACACAGCACATATGAAACATTTTGAGGCTCGCCTTTAAAAAAAGCATTTCCAGGATGAGTATCCCTTTGGAATGATGCAGCTGCAGCTCTAAACCTCTATCACATCATAGTACAATATGTGAACATTAACTCTGCAAAGGCTGATTCTGAAGTGAAGCAGAACAATATTAGAGAGGTTTTAGTACAGACAATTCAGGGGAGCTCTCCAAAATTGCACCATGTTTGCATGTGATTTTTGTCATAATCCTATAGCTTTCATTTTTTGTTTCTGTAAATCCCAACTGATGTTTAGGGGAAACGCATACAACTGTCTGATTCATTTTTTCCACCTATTTCTGTTGTTGTTGTTTTTTCACCACTATCTCTCTGATGCTTGTCTGTGTTTTGCGTAACGTGGCATCAAGTTATAGCCCGAAATATGATGAGTGGGTCGGCATGGAGTTTGTTTTTTTTGTTATTTATTTAGTTGTTGTTTGAGCTGTGTTTGTGGCATGTAAAAGAGGTTTCTACAGCCTTATAGCCCAGGTTCTACTATTTAATTTGATGTGCAGCATAACTATATTCTTCGTGATTAGTGCATTGTTTCACTGTGTTTGCAAAGTCGCTCCCAAGTTTCCAATTTGGGGACTTTTGGTTTTAACAGTATCAGTCACTGTCTAGCTCTCAAATGATACTGGTGTCCGACACACAGCGGCTGTAAGAGCACAGCTAGGTTTCATCCACCATTATACATACCGTAAGATACACCTTTAAATCTGATGTTAAACATGACACCAATCATATAACCTTAACAGTGTAACGGCACAGACACTGACAAACACTGTGTTTTGCTCCCTTGCTAATTAACATTAGCCTTCTCTCCATCTGATTAAGTACAAGCTAACGTTAGCTAAACTGTTTCACTCAGGCTGGAGAGCACACCGGATGGCCAGCAAAGACCTCTATTTTTCGGCCTAATGTAGTTTGATAAAACATGAAATATGTCTTACCTCGATCAATTGTAGATTTTTCTCCTGTTCTGCTTGGATCTTGGCTGTTAAATCCATGTCATATCTCTCCTGACAGTCATTGTGTTGCTCCCTCACTCGCTGCAGCCTCCGTGCCTTCCTGTACCGAAGCATGTTTCTAGTGGTGCATTTCATGTCCACAAGGAAAGTCCGAATTGTGAGCGTTGAATGGAAGTTTTACAAAACTCAAAAATGTTACTCATGAAGTTATATATACTTACTGGAAATCAGTAGCTCAGTTTATATTTAACTCTTGGTCATGAAATAATTACTACAACATCAGAGATTTGAGCTGTCCTCCATTTTAGTATAAAACACGTTCAATCAGACCAGTAAAACTGTACCCATACTCCCTGAATGCAGCACTAAGTGCAGTGCAGGTGGTTGAGTGTGTCTCCCCTCCCCCACCCTGAGGCCTGACCTGACTGTGAGCTGCTGAGCAGGCACAGTCACAGCAGTATACATGCATACAGTCTGAGCAACATCCCAACACAAGTCTGCACTTTATTTTATACTTTTTATTTCATCAGCAATGGAAGTAACTAAATAGATTTACTTAAGTACTTGGTAGTACAAAGTAATTCAAATTAGCTTCATATTTCCAGCTGAAACATTAAAGTGATGAACTAAGTAATGCATCAGTTATTATGATCTAATGATAAATGATAAAATCACACTACATTGCTTAAGTTTATTTTTTGATATTTATACCTTAAGTATTAATAATGTAACTGTAAACTTAATAAGTATATAATTAAGTATTTTTTAATGCCTGACTTTTACTTGTAAGCAAGTATTTTAACACTGTGGTATTACTACATGTACTGATAAATGTGATCCTGGCTGTAAACAGGCCTGAGTGTCAGAGCTGAGAAGTGCAGAATATTGTTTGGTCCTCTGCTGCCTTCAGCTCAGCCTTAATTGATGGGCCATCAGGAGGAGGGGCCCTCCCCCCCTGCACCCTGACTGCTGCAGCCTCAGAGCAGAGTTAACCCTTTGGGTCCGAGGCGTTTTTTGGGGTATTTTTCCTGCCTTTACTTTTAAGCTCATATCAGAGTCATTATAAAGGCTACATACACATGCTATATCTTGTTTTTCTCAGGACAGTCGAGGCTATCCAGATTCGCCGTCATTACATGTCCCTCTATGTGCCTGTATTTTATATTAATTTTTATATTAATGACAAAAAAAATCTGTGTCACTAAATTCTTACATTTTTACATGTATATCACCATAGCAAGCTGGAAGTTGACATATTCTGCAATATATGAAGAGGGAGACTCTCTGGAATCTGGCAATATAAGAACCATGATGCTGAGACATTCTGTCACTTCACAGCTGTCCAAAACATGATTGCCAGTATTTTTTCATTGTTGAAGTCAAATACATGTTTTATCTGAAATAAACATGCAATATTTACATCTAAAATGATAGAAATATAGTCAACCAAGTGCAGTGATGTCCTCCAAGATAATATTTGCCACTTTGTTTGCAGTAAAAAGAAATAATTCTGGACGTTTTCTTGTCGAAATGATCTTGACTTAAGCCTTGTTCACATCACATGGACTGGCAGTCGTGGAAATCTTTTCAGTGTACATATCTGACGACGTGTGTTTCTGTCATCAGGAGTCTCGCTAACTGCATTACGACCTGTGTGTGCACGCCACAAGATTTCACTTCTGAGCCGTTCCCGACGGATGTGCCCGGTCTCCTGTTTGTGAATTATTCCATAAAAGCAGGCTTCAGAAGGTTGCACAGGTCTGAAACTCAGCACGGTCAATGCACCTGATCTCCTGATACACATACTCTAATTTTAGCATCCTAGCTCAAAGCATTTGTGAATTATTTAAAAAAAGGCATTTTTGTAAAATGCTTTTTGGCCGCCGCACGGCAACCTTTGACCCCATGTACACCAGAATTGGAACAGAGGATCCCCAGGGGCCTCTAAACAATAATCCAGAGGGAAAAAAACACAAAGTCCTGTAGAAATTGTTTTTGCCCGTTTCAGAATCTCTCAATCAGGAGCTGTAAGACCTGTAGCCCTCTACACCCTCTGAACCAGGAGGTCATGTTGGAACAAACAATTTTGTAAAAGTCGTGGAAGTCTGAACTTTTTATATGTGTTCGGGGGCCCCAGACGAGTGGATAGACATCGGTTCGGTGCAGATCGGACCCGTACTTTTCGATGGGCGGGGCTTTGAAAGATCGCCTTTTCCGACCTTTGAGTGCTCGCCATTGCCACAAAAGTGGACCAAACCACATGAAACTTGGCCTGTGGGCTCCATATAGGACCTACACCAGTCTCCCCGAGTCCCAACTCTGTGGACCCTCTGCAAAGCTAACTAGCTCTGTGGCGGTTGTATCACCACGGGACCAAAAAATCCTAGTAGAGGGCCCTCTGACATGCAACATAGTCAAAAATCAGGTGGAAATTCCAAGAGAAAGTCTTTTGACCTTGTTTGAGTTTGTTTGACCCTTGTTCATTTTGGGCTGCTTGGCAGTAGCCCAAAATGAAAGGAAGGTCACACGTGTCTGAAACTCAGCACAGGCGATGTGCCCGGTCTCCCGATGAACATACTCATATTTCAGGTCGCTGCCTTAAAGCGTTTGTGAATTATTTAAAAAAAGCAGGTCTCACAGGCCAGATCACACCCCAGACGGTGACCTTTGACACTTCTGAAGGTCGCACGTGTCTGAAACTCAGCACAGGCGATGTGCCCGGTCTCCCGATGAACATACTCATATTTCAGGTCGCTGCCTTAAAGCGTTTATGAATTATTTTAAAAAAGCAGGCCTCACAGGCCAGATCACACTCCACACGGTGACCTTTGACACTTCTGCTTGAATTTCAGCCTCCTAGCTCAAAGTGTTCATGAGTTGTTAAAGAAATTATAGTTTCCCACCGTTTTGCAATTCAAATGAGGGGAAGAAAATTTATTTTGGGCTACGTTTTGTAAAATGTGTCTTTTTGGCCACCACGCGGTGACCTTTGACCCCACGTATACCAGAATTGGAACAGAGCATCCCCAGGGGCCCCTAAATAATAATCCAGAGGGAAAAAAACACAAAGTCCTGTAGAAATTGTTTTTGCCCGTTTCAGAATCTCTCAATCAGGAGCTGTAAGACCTGTAGCCCTCTACACCCTCTGAACCAGGAGGTCGTGTTGGAACAAACAATTTTGTAAAAGTCGTGGAAGTCTGAACTTTTTATATGTTGTTCGGGGGCCCCAGACGAGCGGATAGACGTCGGTTCGGCGCAGATCGGACCCGTACTTTTCGATGGGCGGGGCTTTGAAAGATCGCCTTTTCCGACCTTTGAGTGCTCGCCATTGCCACAAAAGTGGACCAAACCGCATGAAACTTGGCCTGTGGGCTCCATATAGGACCTATACCAGTCTCTCTGAGTCCCAACTCTGTGAACCCTCTGCAAAGCTAACTAGCTCTGTGGCGGTCGTATCACCACGGGACCAAAAAATCCTAGTAGAGGGCCCTCTGACATGCAACATAGTCAAAAATCAGGTGGAAATTCCAAGAGAAAGTCTTTTGACCTTGTTTGAGTTTGTTTGACCCTTGTTCATTTTGGGCTGCTTGGCAGTAGCCCAAAATGAAAGGAAGGTCGCACGTGTCTGAAACTCAGCGCAGGCGATGTGCCCGGTCTCCCGATGAACATACTCATATTTCAGGTCGCTGCCTTAAAGCGTTTATGAATTATTTAAAAAAAGCAGGCCTCACAGGCCAGATCACACCCCAGACGGTGACCTTTGACACTTCTGAAGGTCGCACGTGTCTGAAACTCAGCGCAGGCGATGTGCCCGGTCTCCCGATGAACATACTTATATTTCAGGTCGCTGCCTTAAAGCGTTTGTGAATTATTTAAAAAAAGCAGGCCTCACAGGCCAGATCACACCCCAGACGGTGACCTTTGACACTTCTGAAGGTTGCACAGGTCTGAAACTCGGCACAGTCGATGCCCCTGACCTCCTGATACACGTCCTCTAATTTCAGCATCCTAGCTCAAAGCATTTGTGAATTATTTAAAAAAGCAGGCCATAATTGGAGATGACCTTACACAGACCATCCCCCACCAGCATGCTGTGAGACGGCTGCAGTAGTCCTTGCTCCCAAAACTACTCCAGGTCATGTTGGGATGCCTTTGGTCCGACTGACTCCGGGGCCCCACACCATGCATCCACAGTCGATGTAACAGGTCTCCTGATGAACATATTCAAATTTCTGCCACCTGGCACACAGCAGTCCTTGGCTGGGTTTCTTGGACCAGGCCTCCGAGGAAAAAAATTATGTGTTGTATTGGTCTTTTTCGGCTACTACTACCATTTAAAAAGTAGCCTCTTCTTTTCAGGCTACTTTTCTAATGGAGGGAGTAGCCCTTTACTATTGGACCGACTTCAGTGGTCCACTGTGTTCCATTTGGGCTACTTTTCTAATGAAGAAGGTAGCCCTTTAAGTTAGTTAGTTAGTATGTTTATTTCGGTCTCATAAAAACAAATACAATAGACAAATATAAAGGTATAAATACAAAACAAAACAAATCAGAACAGAAACACAACAAGCAAAACAATTTACTTTGACCGAAAAGGTGTAGGCTGAAGCATCAGCTTATTTTGCCTACCCTTCTTAAATTAACATTTTCCGTTCACTCAATTTAAATTATTATTATTATTATTATTATTTTTTTTTTTACAGAGCAACAACAAAAAGAAAAAGAAAAAAACCCTGCATATTCTACATAGAGCAGTTTATAAGCACACTGGTATTTATAAATCAGTTTTATATTTATTAATAATATTATTTTTAAATAACTTTTTGAATCTATTAAGTGTGTTGCACAGTTTGATTTCTAATTCTAGATTATTCCATTGATTGACTCCTGTAATTGATATACATCTTTGTTTCACATTTGTTCGTACTTTTGCTTTTGTATACACATGAGTCCCTCTTAGTTCATATCTACTGGTTCGGGTCTGAAACATCCTCTGGACACCATCTGGAAGCAGATTATTATTTACTTTATACATAATTTGAGCAATTTTATAGTCCACAAGATCATTAAATTTCAAGATCTGTAGGTTTATGAAAAATGTGTTTGTTGAGTCTCGATAATCGGCCCTGTTGATTATCCTTATTGCTCTCTTTTGTAATATGAAAATTGGTTTTGTAATTGTTTTATACGCATGCCCCCAGACCTCTATGCAATAAGTAATGTATGGCTCAACAAATGTTCGATACAACAAATGTAATGAGTATTTGTTGAGGATGTATTTTGTTTTATTTAATATTGCAATAGATTTTGATATTTTGTTCTTTATATGATTTATATGTGGTTTCCAACTTAGTTTGTCATCCAAAATAACTCCTAAAAATGTATTTATATTAACTCTTTCTATTTCAGTATTATTTATCATAATTTGTGTTTGATCTAAAATTCTTCGGTATCCGAATACTATATATTTAGTTTTATTTAAATTTAGTGAGAGTTTATTAATGTCAAACCATCTTTTTATCGTTCCTAGTTCTCTCTCCACTGTGTCCAGAAGGTGCCTCAGATCTTTACCAGAGCAAAGTAAATTGGTGTCATCAGCGAACAAAACAAAATGTAATAACTTGGACACATTACAAATATCATTAATGTACATAATGAATAGTTTTGGACCCAGCACAGAACCTTGTGGGACCCCACATGTGATCCTCAACAAGTCAGATTTTTCATTATTTAATTGCACATAGTCTTCTATTGTCTAAATAATTTTTTAACCATGTATATGCTATGCCCCTGATCCCATATCTTTCCAGCTTCCTCATTAACAAATTATGATCAATGGTGTCAAATGCTTTTCGTAAGTCCATGAACACACCTACTGTGTATTCCTTATTGTCTATTGCTGATGATATTTTTTCTGTAAGTTCCATTACAGCCATTGAGGTGGATCGATTAGATCTGAACCCATATTGATGTTCACTTAGTAAGTTTTGTGTTTCTATGAAATGATCGAGTCTATGGCTGAATAATTTTTCTAAGATTTTTGAAAACTGTGGAAGTAGAGAAATTGGTCTGTAATTTTCAAATTGATGTTTATTTCCATTTTTGTATATTGGAATGACTTTTGCTATTTTCATTTGGTTGGGAAATATACCGGTTTGGAATGACTGGTTGCAGATATGGGTCAGAGGTCTAGCTATACTATCTATAATATCTTTTACTAATGCCATATCAACATCAATACAGTCAGTAGATTTTTTATTCTTAAATGTTTTTACCACATCAATTAGTTCCCTCTCAGTTATCTTTTTAAGAAAGATGGTATTTGGGTTTATGTTAATAGTGCTTTCGTCTACATCATTTTTTACTACTGGGTTCACAATTTCCTTAGCTAAATTATAACCAACATTCACAAAATACTTGTTGAAATCATTTACAATCTCCCTTGTTTTGGTTGTAATTGATTGATTGTTTTTAATAAAATAATTTGGGTAATTTGATTTTCCTGTACTTTTATTAACTATACTGTTAAGCACTTTCCATATACCCTGTGTATTATTTTTATGCTCTTCTAGCTGTTTGTGGTAGTAATCCATTTTATTAAATCTCATTATACTTGTTAATTTATTTTTATATTTTTTATATTTATTTTCAGCCTCCTTTGTTCTCAATTTTAGAAACTTTTTGTAAAGTAAATTTTTCTTTTTACAAGCATTTTCTAATCCCCTCGTAATCCAGGGCTTGGCATCATATTTCTTCTTTTTTGTTCTTATGGGACAGTGTTTATCATATAAGGTGGTAAAAACAGACAGAAATTCTTCATATGCTTTGTTTGGATCTTTATTTAAAAAAATGTCTGTCCATCTTTGCTCCATTAAGTCCCCTTTAAGAGCTTCAATGGCTTTGGGTGTTCTATACCGAATCTTCTTGTGAGAATCAGGATTTGTCTGGGTTTGAGTCTCATATGAATACTGCACCGTTGTAAAAACAGGAAGATGGTCACTTATATCATTAAGAAGCAGTCCACTTACTATTCTTTGCTCAATTGTATTGGTAAAGATGTTATCTATTAACGTTGCACTGTCAGTTGTTATTCTAGTTGGTTTTAAAATAGTAGGGAATAAGTTTACACAGTACAATGTGTCAATAAAATCCTTTGTCTTACTGTGGTCCTGTGAGTTTAACAGGTCTATGTTAAAGTCCCCACAAACAAAAATCGTTTTCTTATCATTCATCTTATCATACATATCAATAATTTTTTCTTTAAATAACTCAATACAGGATCCAGGTGTTCTATAGATGCAACTTATTATTATATTCTTGGTTTTATCCATGTCTACTTCTACTGTGACACACTCCATAATATTTTCTATTTGTACTGACATACTCTCTATTTTTTTACATTTTAAATCACAATTTACAAATAGTGCCACTCCTCCTCCTTTCTTATTGACTCTGTTGGTGGTGAATAGTTCATAGCCCTCCAGGTTAATATCAACTTCCTTCTCATTGTCCAGCCAAGTTTCTGAAATTGCAATCACATTAAAGGTGGGGAATTTTTTTACATAGTCCTTGATTTTAGAAAAATTTCTATTCAAACTTCTGCTGTTGAAATATATTACTGAAAATTTTTTGTCCATTATTTTCTTTCTTATAAATTGTTCATCTGTATAGTACTCACAGTTACAGGTGATGTTGTTGTAGTGGTGATTTTCTGGGTCAATACCATTCTCCATTTCATACATTTTATGTTCCGTGTATTCAAAGGTTTGTAAGTTCAATTGTTCAAAGTTCTGATGATCACTACTCATACAGCCTATTGGTGGTACTTCAACTGATTCATCATCACTTGTGTCGCTAAATGGAAAGGTATCGTCACTGTCAAGCACTGTTGTTGTGGTTATATTGTGTGTCATTGAGATATAGACATCCCTCACTCACTTGAGTAGTACTGAGATGTGAACATCCCTCACTCACTCAAACCTGTCCAGATCTGCGAGCTCTCTTACTATGCTGACTTTTGCATCCTCTGGTGTTCCATTTGTTTTAATCCACACTTTGCAATTCCTCGTCCAGGTTGCTTGAATTTTCATTCGTTTCTTGAGAACCCTGGCTTGCCTTGCAATGTCAGCATTTTTCTTAGTTAGATGTTCGTTAAGATATACGTCAGTTCCTCTCAGTTTTTTGGCCTGTTGCAACAAGTTGATCTTAACTTTCCTATTCACGAACCGGATAACAATAGCTGGTTTGGCCTTGTCTTTTCTTGGAAGTGCATGGCAGGCTGAAATATTATTGCTATCAATATCAATGTCTTTGGATGCGAAGAACTTAAGTACCTGTTGCTCCAAGGAGTGTATTTCCCCCTGTGTGTCATCCTCGCCGCTGTGGCCACTGGCTCCAGCTGTAACTCTGGCAAATGAGCGGTGTCTGGTGTTGAGCCCGCTCACAATCACATCATCCATCCTCGTGTATTGTTCCAGATCATCCACTCGTCTTTCTAAGTAGCTTATTTTCTCGTCTTTTTCCCTGATCATTTTCTTTAATTCACACACTTCCTTCATTAATCCAAGCAGTTGTGTTTGCTGTTTTGCCACTTTAGAAATTTCATCTGACATGAAATTTAGAGATTGCTTGATCTCTTCCATTTCCTCACTAAACCCTGATGGCTTTCTTGGAGACATTCTGGGCCAGGTGGTGGTAGCTGCTGCCTGGACCAGGTGGTGGTGGCTGCTCCTGGCCTGATGGTGGTGGCTGCTCCTGGCCTGGTGGTGGTAGCTGCTGCCGGGGCCTGGTGGTGGTGGCTGCTGCCTTGGCCTGGGCCTGGCTGCTGCTGCTGCTGCCGGTGGTGGTTGAGCCTGGGCCTGGGCCTGGCTGCTGCAGCTGCTGGTGGTGGTTGAGCCTGGGCCTGGGCCTGGCTGCTGCAGCTGCTGGTGGTGGTTGAGCCTGGGCCTGGCTGCTGCAGCTGCTGGTGGTGGTTGAGCCTGGGCCTGGCTGCTGCAGCTGCTGGTGGTGGTGGTTGAGCCTGGGCCTGGCTGCTGCTGCTGCCGGTGGTGGTTGAGCCTGGGCCTGGGCCTGGCTGCTGCAGCTGCTGGTGGTGGTTGAGCCTGGGCCTGGGCCTGGCTGCTGCAGCTGCTGGTGGTGGTTGAGCCTGGGCCTGGCTGCTGCTGCTGGTGGTGGTGGTTGAGCCTGGGCCTGGGCCTGGCTGCTGCAGCTGCTGGTGGTGGTTGAGCCTGGGCTGACTAACTAAAGAAGGGGTCAAAATGGGCTACTTAGCTCTTTCCTACTGGACCGACTGGAGTGGTCTATTGTGTTCTATTTGGGCTACTTTTCTAATGTAAAAGTAGCCTTTTCCTGATGGGCTACCCCGACGCCCCATTCCCAATCTGGGTTGAAATCTGACAAGGTTGCCCGAAACGTGGCTATTACCACCATAGTACCACATAATTTTGAACCTTGGAAGATCCAGCTGGGATTTAAACACTGGGTTTGTAAAAGAATTAGTGTGTTGAACTCAGTGTGAAGTGTGTTTTTTACCCACCCTTGCATATAGATGTGATGTGTATGAAACTGCACCCCTTTTGGTTTGTCCAGGAGTAATATAACTAATTCCCTGCATGATTCAATTCAGTATTTAACACAGGTATTGCACTACTATTCAGCATTATCAGGTATGCTGATCAGCTGCTTTTTAGTGCTGGTTAGTCATGTGAAATTGACAAGAGTAGTTCAGTTCAGTTTTATTGTCAACAAATGAATTACTGATACAAGCATAACAATTACTAGGTAGTTGGCCTGCCGTCTTAAGGCCCTGACACACCAAGCCAACGGACGGCCGTCAACTAAGTCGGGCCGTCAGTGAGTGTCTGTCGGCCTAGTTTTTGTGGTGTGTCCCACGCTGTCGGCCCGTGGCGTTGGCGGCTTTTCGGCCAATTGAGCATGTAGGATCGGCGGTGGAGCTAGTCGGTGGAAGAGAACACTCTGATTGGCTGTTCAGGTTTTATTTCCTCGCCCCTGTAGCAAATCAATCTGCCTGTAGTAAAACCGGGGCTAACTGGTGCTTCCTCCTCAGGCTCCACTTCACTCAGCTGCCCCACAGACCCGCTGCTTCTTCCCACTTTAACCTGAATAACAAACTGGAGCTAGCTGGGAGCGGCTAGCAGAGCATGATGGAGGGAAGCACAGCCAGTTAGCCGGGGCTAGCTGGGAGCGGCTAGCGCAGCTTGACGGAGGAAAGCACAGCCAGTTAGCCTCTGCTAGCTTCCCAGCTAGCCCCAGCAAGACAAAGACACTCTTAAATTGATCAATAATAATTAAATAAAATAAGATAATCTTCCCACACTAGGGAGATTCAATTGTTCCAGCAGTTCAAGAGTCAAATGCAAAGCAAAAAGTGACTGAGTGTTAAATAAGACAAAAACAAGGTAAAGATAAAAAATAAAATCAAACTATAAAACCTCTATACCCTATATACACCTGTTACTATGCAGATGTGACCATGATGGATAATTGCACAGGCACCAGTAATACAGTCAGATACACAAAATGGGTTATGTAACACAAGGAGGTCTCAAAACAGGCAAAAGTCCATGCACACAAGGCTGGAGAGTTTTTAGGAAGCAGGTCAGTGGGTCAGGAGACTGATTAGGTGATGGGTTAGGGTGGGAATAACTCTACAACTGGTGGACGGGTGAAAAATAGGGTCTGAAATGACAAGAGAGATTAGTAAAGCATGGTAACATGAATGAGCATGAGAAATGAATTAGAAAGCAGATAAATTAGATGGAGGTCACTCTGCTTTATCTGCTTTGAACACTCTGAACTAAAGAATTATACAAGCCTACAAAATTACATGCAAAAAAACCCATTTTGGATATATCCAAAGTAATACTTGCTAGTTATACAGGATGATTGTGAGGCCTTTTTGGGAAAGCGATTAGCAGACTGTTTTACCAGATGAAATTTGTAGTTGTCCTCACCATTACCTTACAAAATTGCTCAACTTGGACATAGATATTTTACCATTCAATTCGATATAATACACACAAGGCTAAAAGTCTGGGAAGTTAACTAATTAGATTAACTATGTTTAAAAAAAAAACAAAACAAATATGTTGAAAAAAAAACAAATGAAGAGAAAAAAATAATAAATAAAAAAATAATAAATAATTTTAAGCAACTGGTGTCAAAGGTGGCTTGACCTTGTGACCTAAGTATTTCTAAAATTCTGGCTAAAGCCTTTATAAGAAGATAGACTTTTCTGTTCAACTCCTGGATGTCTAGGTGCAACTCAAAAACATATGAGCATTGTATTTCAGTTTGTAGAAGTAGTATTATTTGTATTAGTATGCATACTACTTGCACTAATAGAAGAAGCAGTAGTACCTGTACTAGTAGTACTGATGTTATTTGTTAATTGTTTATGTTATTCTAATATAATATTTCACTATAATTTATAATATAATTAAATTGTTAAATGTGGCAAATGCTCTATTTGCTGTTTTTCCAGTTTAAATGCACTGCTTGCCTCAGCTCTTCATTTTGTTCCTGTTCAGCCCCACAGTCATGTTCTCACATGACTAAAACAGCCAATCACAAAATTTCTCAGCATTAGCCAATCAGAAAATTGGATTGCTCCTTCACCGTCTATATCAAATTTCACCTGCAGTTCACGAGTGTGTCCAGTAGGGGAGCCCAAGAGCACACACACGCACACACACTTTTGACTTTACTATTTTTTTGAGGACATTCTCTGAAACTTATACAGGCCACCTAGTGGGATTAAAGGAGCTCATCTAAGCATTTTCCTTGTGCGGACCGGGCAAAATGTCCTCACAAGTGAAAATGTCCTCACAAGAAAGGTTGTTTGTCAGGGGTTGGTCCGCACAAGTATAGCAAGACAAACACACACACACACACACACACACACACACACACACACACACACAAGTCTTAACCTAATTTACTGCACTTCTTTCAGGGTTTCTTTCCAATAAAGTGGTCAAATCAAACTCTTATCTGCAAGTGTCACACTCTAACAGGAAGTTGTAGCAGTGCTGCCATCTAGTGGGTGATGGGAGTGTTGTACAGCGCTATATTTAACATGTACAGATGATACAAACTCAGTCCAATCCAGTGGCCCATCTTAAATGTGAGTGTTCCTCTGTGCAGTTCATGCATGACTGCTGCCTGAAGCTAACTTTGTGGAGTTAAGTTCAAAAACAGTACTTACTGTGCAGTTCATTTAACTATTATATATGATGTTTACAGATTAATATTACTGCTACTTTGATGTGTATGTTGCATTTTCCTGCCGTGAGAACCCTGTATCTATAAAAAGTTCATTTTTCACAAGCTCAGAGGAAAAGCCCTGTTTTTTCCAGCTGATCCAAAGGGGTTTCAGAGTTAATTTAGCTTAAGAAGTAGGAGAAAAAAATCTAAATCACAAGGATACATAGTTTTAACTGGACAAGAAGGGAATGAAAATATAGGCTATATGGGCTATATTGTAGTATGCTACAAAATTTGCCGATGAGATTAAGTGAAGAAGAAGAAGAAGATATACTTTATTCCTCTCTGAGAGGAAATTTGTCATATGTGTTAAATGGAGAGATGTCAGAGTGAGGGGGCTGCCTTGGATGGATCCCCGAGCACTTGGGGGTTAGGTGCCTTGCTCAAGGGCGAACTGGCACCTCTCCAGCCACCAGTCTAGACTCCATACTGGAACTTGAACTGGTGACCCCCTTGTTCCTTAGCCAAGTCCCTATGGACTGAGCTACTGCCACCCTAAAAGTGGACGAAAAGAAGGAACCTCATACTTTATCTCTTTACATACCATTTCCCAAAATACAGTTATTTTCTGCCACTTCCAAAACTCTTGCCAACTTTTACGGCCAGTTTAAACAAACGTCACCTCCTTATCCCTTCAACTTTTGTAATATGACTCCCGAAATCCGTCTTTAATCCTATAAAACTTCCTGGATTGAGCGGTCAGCGCAGCACTATTTGTAAGGAAGTGGGTCAGGAAATTAGAGTCAGGAAAACGTAGATAGGGCCCCAACCTGCTGCTGACAGCAGGCCATGTTCGCTGAGCTCCTCCTGAAATGGTCTGAATAATATGTAGGTTAGTGGGTTGCAACACTGCCCCGAAAAACAGACTTGTGCACGCTCGGAAGATTCATGTTTGAGGAGAATAAAGTGGGTCGCCAGAGATACACAGGAGCATCTTTATTAGGTATAAATAGGTTCATCCTGGGGTTTGGGATTAGCTCCTGCAGCCTGGGGGAAGCAGAGATGCCTTCAGAGAGAGGCAGCCTGTGTGCATCAGCTGGTATCATTTGGCAGAGGAAGACAAAGACTCAGGAGGAGCTTTATCTCTGTGAGTGTAAACAGGACTGTGCTCTGCCTGCGACGCTGGCATTTCCTGTCTGAAAGTGTGAAACACAGAAAGACAGATTCACATGCGTCAAAGGAATGGAAAATTTTACATTGTGTTAGAAAAGAAACAAGAAAAGCCAACATATTTACATCAAATAGTTAAAATGATATTATGATGAAAACTCTGTCTGTGTGTCTGTTCCACGTGTTTCTCCTCACTGACTTGGTCAATCCATGTGAAATGTGGCACAGTGGTAGAGGGTCATGGGAGGATGCGAATGAAGCAATATTACATCAATTGGCCAAAGGGGGGCGCTATAGCAACCCATTGAAATTGCAAACTTTGAATGGGCATATCTCATGCCCCGTATGTCGTAGAGACATGAAGCTTTGCACAGAGATGTCTCTCCTCATGAGGAACACATTTACCTCAAGGACCCATAACTTCCTGTTATATAGATTTTCCGCCATTTTGAATTTTTTGAAAAACACTTCAAATCGATCTCTTCCTAGGAAGTTGGACCGATCTGCATGAAACTCGATGAACATAATCTAGGGACCAATATCTAAAGTTCCCTCTTGGCAAAAGTTGGAAAACTTACTAAAACTGAGCTTCTATAAGGCAATGAATATTGTGGAGGGCGTGGCTCATCACATAAAGGTGTATAACATCTCAAGGGTTTCACCCATCACCACGCAACTTTGTAGGCATATGACCACACATAATCTGAGGGGACCCCTCCATTATTGACCCCATCAAACAAAATGGGGGCGCTAGAGAGCTAATTTCTTATCTATAGAACATATGTAGAACAGGACGCCTCAAGGTGACTGGAGAAATTTAACTCTAATTGGCAGCTGGGTGGTGCTATAACAACAGAAAAATGCTTAAAAATGGCTAAAATGTGACCGATCGCTGTGGCTCCCCCTGTGGCCCAATGTTTTTTTTTTTCCTAATTTTTGGTATGACTAAGTCATGGTATGGTATGCTGTACATAATCACGGAAACTGTCAGTGTGTCGTTCTGTCTGTCCCACGTTTTTCTACTCACTGACGTGGTCAATCTATGTGAAACTGCACATAGGCATTGAGGGCTGGCATATGTAGAAGGTGACAAAGCTACCAATGGCTATGGACTAGTAGGAGATATTAACCTCATTTTCCACAACTTTTACAGTATGTTTATTTCTCTTTATGTTAAAACCTCATTTAATTCTAGTCCAGTCCATAGTTCACTAAGTTCTGATGATTTCTTTGCTCACCTGGGTTTAAAAAGTGCTTTATTGTTATTAAAATAAGTATGAAAGAGTCATGTCAGCACACAGCATATTTGTGAAGGATCTGTGTTTTGGTTGAAACAGTTTCCAATGATTTATATAATATTTGTCTGGAGACCATAGCAGGCTTTTTTTTAAGTAAAGCTTTAACATTTACATTTTAATTTAGATATTGGCTCATAATACATGTAATATTCTTGGTTATATCTTATCTATCTACAGTATGTTGACATTTACATGAGAATTGCTTCTTAAAAATAATATAAAACATTTCTGAGACAGCTACAAAGCACATGAAAGTAGAAATTAAAGGTATCTATATATATATATTTAAATGACAAACAAATCAAGTTTGCATAATTAATCAGAGTCAGAATTAGGTTTATTTCACATGCATGTTTTTTTCCCTGTGGTGTTGTTGTGGGCAGCAGTCAAAATATGCAAAAAATAAAATACAAGTGTTTTAAAGTAATACAAAAAATATACAATTATAATATATAATCTGAGCTATACAGAGCTTTACAGTGGTTAAAACAAAGATCATTTTGGCAATATGCAAATGTTCATAGTATCAAGTATGGATTTATGTTTAAAATAATAGTGCCATTTAAATATATATATTTAGAAATAAAAAATAAATTGTGCATTATCAATAATTAAGCACACTGTAAAAATATGATACAGATAACAAAATAATAAAATGATTTTTAATGTGTGAAAATGGGCTACATTTTATTAGTATAGTATACGAAATGACAAAACAATTCAAGATTATATATTAAATCAAACCATAAAATCAAAAGACAGCAACGACTATTGAGAATTTGCCATTTATCTCGCGACTTTCATCACATATGTCCCTCCCAATCTGCCGTACTCGGCCTTATCATCCAATACCGGAAGACAGGAGGTCCTTTTCCCCGCAGACTCCAACATGGTGAGCAGTTTCTCCTCACGATTCCGCTCTGAACTAATCATTAAACATCACTTTTTACGTTACTTCTATCACACACATACATGTCCGAGGTTGAAATTCCACATCTTATTAAACGGTCGATGTGTAAATTGTTACCCAAAGCAGCGATTCTTGCTCTTTATTGATGATTTAAAATGTCATCCCTCTTTGGGTTTTATCACCCAGGGCTCGTTAGCTTGACCGTGGCTAACACCGTTAGCTTAAGCTAAATGAACGGATAGCTGTCTTTCGTGAATGGAAGTGTTGCTTTTTTGTATGCGCGACTTTGGGTGGTGTTTGTACATTTGTGTAACAGTTACAAATCAAAGTCAAGTGAATAATGAATGAAACGCGAGTTACTTCTGTGAGAAATGTTAATGTTAGCATGGCAAGGCCGCAGCCGGTTGTGCTAATCTGCATTCACTGCTGCGGCATGTTAGCATACCATGCTAACCAGGCTTGCCGAGCAAACGCTGCCTATTTCGGGATCTCCAGCTTTATGTACTACGGTATTACACATATAAGGTTCGTCTTTTCTCGGACGGGCACCACCGGTTGTCGTCCCGTTAGCTAACCGGCGTTGTTCTCTTCTTCTCCAGGCAAGAGGACCGAAGAAGCACCTCAAGCGCGTCGCAGCGCCAAAGCACTGGATGCTTGACAAGCTCACTGGAGTTTTCGTAAGTAACATTTCTCCACAGCATTTTCCCCTGACATTACTTTTTAATGATGTCGTGCACATTTATCTTTGTCACTGTCTGAGCACTAAGGTACCTTTTGTACGTTGGGATTCTCATGTGACATGCTCTTTGAGGGATGGATATGCAGCAAAGGCAGGGGTTGCTCACATGGTTGTCAGTACACTCAGAGTTTTCATGTACTCCAGGATGAATTTGTTAGCATTAGACCAGTTTGTGCCTCATAAGCATTTTTATTATCAGGCTCAGGAACAAATAATCTCTTTGAAACAACCTCAGGATTGGTTTTGTTGTGTGTAAGTTTTATAAAACTTACACAAAAGCAGTGCTGCTTTGAAAAGATGTTCAACCAGCTTTCTTAGAGATGTGATACTATGGGCTGTAATTATTACGGACAGAAATGCAGCCTGAAAACCTGGTTAAATGTCTATTAATGTTCAGTAGACTGAATATTACCATTCAGATGATTTGATGTCTTGATATACCTTCTTAAAACAAAGGGTTTGAACAACTGAGGGTTTTAAATTTCCGTGTTTTACGTCTCTTACGTGATATAACAAAGAATAGCAAGGTATGCGGGGTCACAGTCTGGGACTATTTAGGGTTTTATAATGGGACACAAGTACATTTCTGGCTTTTGTAAGCATGCATGATCTTTTCCAGTCACATTAAGTTGATGTTGATGCATCTGTAGAGCTGCTAGATGACATTTTGAGAATGCAATTGTAGTGAAAACTATTATATTTAGGCTCATATGTGTATCTGCCTGACTGTTAGGACGAGAAACGGCTGCTGTTATTTTTACAACTTTGCCTTTGGCATGTTTCCCCCTGAATTTCATCCCCAGCTGACTTCAGTAATTCAGCATCACAGAACATTCTGTAAAATGTATGCAAAACCTTTTTAAATTAATGTTTAAACATGTCATTATTTAAGGTTAAGGTGAAGCTATTTGATGTTAAAACTTTGAGGCATTCTCTATCAAAACACATCAGTTTTCTTACACTGGCAGAGTTTTGAGATCCTTTGTTGATGTAAGGGGTGTAATCGACTAGTGAGATGGGCCGTAAGGATTTGGACTCTGCCTCTTGCCAAATGAGAAGATGAGCTGTGTTTCAGACTGGTTTAATCTCCAAAACCTTGGTCAAATCTGGTGAAAATCCTTCATTGTGAGAAGAGTTATAACAGCAGATTGGCAATGTCGTCTGTCGCCGTCAAGATGAAAGGCAGTTGAAAGATATATTGATAAACAAGGTCTGTTAAAAGCAACGTTACTCCCAAATAGGAGAGTTATTATGGAAGATTAAAGGTCAAGTATAAGCTTCAAGTGGTAGCAGAGCATTATGGTTAATAATGTGAATGTGTCTTCTCGAGCTCTACTCTGAAATGTAATGTACTATGCAAAGCCATCCCTCAAGGTATTAATTAAAGGACTTATTTTCTCAGGCTCCTCGTCCTTCCACCGGTCCCCACAAGCTGAGGGAGTGCCTGCCCCTCATCATCTTCCTGAGGAACCGCCTCAAGTACGCCCTGACTGGGGATGAGGTGAAGAAGATCTGCATGCAGAGGTTCATCAAGATCGACGGCAAGGTCCGCACAGATGTCACCTACCCTGCTGGATTCATGGGTGAGTTCGGCTATTAGACTTCGTTTGAGCTTTCATTGCAGACCTGCTGTAGGATTTGTCTTTCATTGAGTGTAGTTAGAGATCAGCAAATGCTTATGTTTTGCTGCTTATGTGTGAATGCAATGGTGTGTTTCCTAGATTAAGTAGATATGTGAATTGTTGCTGTGGTGTTGATTTTGGATGGGTAGGATTTAACTTGTACAACTCTGTTCCTGTCAGTTGTTAGAGGGCATAAGGAGCAGTGATGAATATTTGGTTTTGATCAGCAATGAACTGAAACTGCACAACCAACTCCTCTAAGAAGTTCTGAGCTCCAACTACAAGACTTTTGTTTCTAACTCATTGTCAAATGTTGCTGGAGGCAAGTAAATGAGTTGCTTTATTGCCCAAAGTGTGACTTTGAAATTAGGTTGCTTCTGATTTGGTGGACTAAATTTGAGTCTATTTGCCTACATCCAGTTTCTGTCATGAGAGTCAAGACTAGTGGCTCCTCAGATAAAGTTTGAAAGCAATCACTTGCCAATTTTTGAAAATTGGAGGGATGTCAGCTGTCACTTAAGTCCAGTCTTCTTTATTAGATGTCATGTTGCTTCAGTCTTGGTTGTCAGATCTGACGCTATCCTCTTGTTGGTTGTCTCAAAGGCCACACTTTCACAATTTTGTCACTTTGGATTTGTGATCTGTGAGTTTGAAGAAAAAATACAATTTTGGACAAGGCTGGGATGGATTGCAGAGAGCTAAATCAGTTTGAAATGCAAATGTTTTTTGATGGGATGTAGCCATTTGGAAGAGGATGAGTGATTATTGGAAACAATTCATTGATGCAGCAGAACAGACGGGGCAACGTGAGCATGTCCCACTTAGCTAGATTAAGAGTTTGGAGAGATTGGGACCAAAACAAACATCTCCTTCACTGACGAGCCCTTTTCTTTCATCAGTGCTCTACTAATTTGCGAGATGAACAGCTTCCTTCTCTGGTAGATTTTCTGTATATTGTAGGGTATGGTTGCCCCAAATCCAAGTTTTATGGTATCGAAGCTTCTGTGAGAAATATTCACGGGTAATCGAAGCTTCAAGGTTGCCGGTAATGAGGGACAAAAGGACATTTTTGAAGCATCAGTTTTCAGTCGATAGACCTAAAATGTAACAATTGGCAACTGTGTTAGCATGCAGGTCGCAGTAATAACATTAATAGCTAGAAAAGGGAAAACTTTAAGACTTCTAAGATGTTAAGTCCAGTTTTCAGGTGATTTGCCAAGCTGGTTGTAGATATGTGATACATGCTAGTTTTCTTTTGTGTATCTGACACTTGACTTTATGTGGTTATCTTTATAAATGTTGGAAGTATTCCAGACGCTTGACTTTCAACATTTACTGGCATATCTATGAGCCTGTCACAGGTGGGAAAACGTAGTTTAAATGTCCTTGTCAGATTACCATTTCTTAATCTATGGGATATTTGTTTCGTGTGATAATAGCATAGAAAAATGGCACACATGAACACCAGTTGATTAAAGCCTTTAAGTTTCCGGTCAGCCTCTATTATCGGGTTTGTCCCTGTATTTTGTTGTGAAAATAATTGAATATAGGCAGACCAGTCCACCCAGCACTTCTCACATTTAATTTACAGTACAATATTTTTAGCATTTTAATTCTCAAGAACAAGCCTTGTACAGTGATCAGCAGGGCATTGAACAAAGTAGTTAATCTGTTGTTTTTGTCCACGCTCGCTGTCAAGCCTCTTTCAGACCTGTCACCCCCATTGACACCAAGGCCAACAGCCTCCATATGGAGGTGTGGCGTTTTAATTTCCAAATCCAAGGGACGCCATCACAGCATGATGACTGCGGCCTATTTATATACATACACACCAAACACTTGGTCACTCAGGGCCAGGAAAAAATTGATTGCTACAGTTTGTCTTTAATTGCTTCTTACAGTTAATATGATTATATGTTTTTTATCAAATCAGTGGTCTGTGGCGAGTTTGAATTGTAAAGGACACTGGTGATTCTGAGTTTGTCCACATTTGCACATCTCATCAGAGTTTTTTTAAGACACTGAACCCTTCTGTTTGAGTACCCGAACATGTGGAGAGTGGACACTGTTAAGCTTGTCAATGCACTGTCCTCGTCCACCTTCACATGTGACACGATGCTCTTGGTTTCCTCTTGTCTGTGGTCTCAGTTTTATCCCAACATGGTAAATTGGTACCTCGGGAGGAAAATCAATTATTGGAGCAGATTGAAAAGTTGTCAAATAAGGCAGAAAGTAGTGCAGGTAGAATTTGCATATTGTTGAGACAGTATCGGTTGAAATGAATAGACTGCTTTTCTAAAGGGCCCCGAGTTTAGCTGCAGCATACTGTCATGTTTTTGACTTTACAGAGCGAGGGTAGGTGTTTATGGTTGAAGTTGGCACGACAAGATGTGAGTTACCCAGTGTTCGGTCATGGCAATTACCTTCCAAGCATCAGCTCTTAAATCAGGAGCAATCCTGCCAGGTGGAATATTTTCTGTAACTCTAATAGTGTTTGTGGTTTTGACAAATAAACAAACCATTAGGAGTAGAGATGTGGTCGGCTGGCTGTGAAAGCAAAACTGTGTCCGTGCATTTAATGATTTTGACATTTGACTGACTGCTGTAGAATCGAGGAGGTGTTTAACTCCCGTATAATTACCAGTTTTGCATTAAATAAAATCAAGGTTTTGGATGCTGAGACTGTTTATTCTTTGTTTATCCAGATGTGATCAGCATCGAGAAGACTGGCGAGCACTTCCGTCTGATCTATGATGTGAAGGGACGTTTCACCGTCCACCGCATCACAGCTGAGGAGGCCAAGGTAAGAAACAGAAGCACGATTTTCAGCCTCAAGTCAGGCATCGTGTGCTCTAAATGTTTTGATCATTGACTACTCCTTGATGCCGTCTGATAATGCATTACCAGTCAGGAACCACCAATAAAACAAGAAAGTAAAGTGTTGGCAGAAAAGGGGAAGAACAAGTGGCAAAAGTTTGAGATCATAGTGACTAGAACCAACATAGTCAAAGCAGTTTCGTGCAACATGTTTAAGTTCATTATACTGGCTGAGATTTAAGATTTGGCTGAATCTTTATTGATTTAACTGGTGTAATGGGGAAGTGAGATGGGCTTTAAGGATTTGGTTTCTGCCTCTCACCAAATGAGAAGTTCAGCTGTTTCAAACTGGTTTAATCTCCAAAACCTTGGTCAAATCTGGTTAAAATCCTCCACTGTGAGAAGTATTACGGCAGCAGATTGGCGAGGCAGAGTCTGTCATCGTCTGTTGATTTGTGTTCAGTCATGCTGCCTTTAATTGTTCCTTGTACTTGCGCTAACCCACCTCCTCTTCCTCATGCAGTACAAGCTGTGCAAGGTGAAGAAGATCATCATTGGCACCAAGGGAATCCCCCACCTGGTGACCCACGACGCCCGCACCATCCGCTACCCAGACCCCCTGATCAAGGTCAACGACACGATCCGCATCGACCTGGACACCGGCAAGATTACAGATTTCATCAAGTTTGATACTGGTAGGTTCCTCTCACTGCTGGAACTGGAGTTCGTTGATGAAGATCAGTACCCTTATGACATTGCTCCGCCCTCTGCTCCTTCCAGGTAACCTGTGCATGGTGACTGGCGGTGCTAACTTGGGGCGTATTGGTGTGATCACCAACAGGGAGCGTCACCCTGGCTCTTTCGACGTGGTGCACGTCAAGGATAGCACAGGCAACAGCTTCGCTACCAGGCTCTCCAACATCTTCGTCATTGGCAAGGTGAGGACATGTAGAAATATTCTGACCTATAGCTGTTCTATTTTTATGGTCTGTCCACACCGGCCCCCTACCTTGTAGACATGCTTACAGAAGCTGGTACTGTGGTGTTAAAGTTCTGTCATAGCTGGAAAGGGACACTCACCCTGAACAGAATATTTTGTCATGAGACTTTGGAGCAATGATGACATTTTTGGTTTTGATCAGCAGTGAAACTACACTACCAATTCCTCTAAGAAGTTCTGAGCTCCTAAGCACTAACTTTCCTACAATTCAAAACCTCTGAGGTGTTTAAGTTAATTTAACATAAGATGGAAACTAGCTTTGTGCTAACTTTATAGGACTGTCTGTAGGTCCCTAAGAAGTCTTAATTTTTTATAAGTATTAGGCGTCAAAAGTCAATACATTTATTTCTTTGTTAAAACGAGTCCGGCTCTTCTGCATCAAAGTTCTTAGCTGTATCTATTTTAAACCTAACACTCAACTTAAAATCGTCCTTTTACTTGACAGATGTACTTACCTCTGTGTCGGATTACATATACTACTCAACCTTTATTCTTACCTGCTATGCCTGAATAAGAAAGATAACTTGTCCAAAAGTAAGTCTTAAATTTGAGTAAAAATTATATTGAAAAGACCTTAAAGCATTAAATTGAAGTGTCTGATTCCTGTAGACACCCTCCCACCAAGTAAGTTGCTGCTCTGTCACTTCTGCCCTGCGCTCTGTATTCCAAGATTAGTTTCTGGAGTTGAATACATTGGTGGAACTTGATAGTATTTCTGCTTTTGCTGTCCTTGCTAAAGGCTTGCAACTGTCACAGAAACGAGCTAGATATTGTGTTAATGCCTTAACAAATACGCGCTCTGCCCCATCAAGTCAGACACATTTAATGATTATGAGGACCTGGCCTGTGGAGAGTGTCAGTAGTAAAACGCTGCTCACTTCTCTTTGCTGCCTGACATTTATTTGGCCGCTAAACTGAGCGGAGCTGTCAGCAGCACAGTCGTCCCTCTGCTGCGTGACATTTATTCAACAGCGCTTTTCTTCACCTTTATGATGCCTCGGCGCTGAAACGTTGGCCGTCAGATAAATATTAGCACGTTGAAAGAGATACTGTGATGTTTCACTGGCAGCATGCTGAAGCGTCACTTTTGGGGTACCCACAAGATTATGCCTCTCAAAATTCTTGCTGCATAATTTTTAAATGGCTGTGAATTAATAATGTAAACTACTTAAATATGGAAAAGATGATCTCTTCTTTATCAGTCTGTTTCCATGGAAAACGACAAACTGAACGCTTAGAATCATCAATCCGAACCCAAACACAGTAACAGGTTTAGCCTGCGTCAACTTAAATCCAGAACAAGATCACAAAATACAATTTTGGTGCAGCATGTTCCACCGACTTCCCCCTGCATTAACCGTCCCCTTTGATCAACACTAATACCTGTTTCCTCCATCCCGTCTGTCTCCAGGGCAACAAGCCGTGGGTGTCCCTGCCCAGAGGAAAGGGAATCCGTCTGACCATCGCCGAGGAGAGAGACAAGAGGCTGGCCGCCAAGCAGGGCAGCAGCTAAACTGGCCACACACAGGACTGTCTGACCCCTGGTTTTCAAATAAACTGTTATTTACAAAACACTCGGCTTGTTTCTGTGTTTGTTTTTCACTACCAGCCGGTAACAAGGCGTCTCGCAGTTGCACAAGTGACCCAGGTCTCAGGTTATCACATATCTCAGTGCTTCTATAGACTAATTTCATGGCAGGGAAATCGCTGATGGAGCTGGGAACATAATATTGTGACGCCTGCGTTCCATTTAGATGAGCCAGTGGCTTACTGGAACACTTAATTACTTACACTTGTTTCCTTCTTTTGACAAGTCAGTGTCAGCTGTTAGAGGTTGTATTTAGGTAACCTTGATATTAAATTGATATGCAGTGAGATATTTTTGTCCAGATTATATTTTCCAAAGTATTTTCACTCTTAATTTTAAAAAGCCCTAGAATGACAGAGTGACTCTAAAACACGGAGATTAAAAGTCTAAAAACTGAAAATATACAAGGCTTCAAAAGGTCAAACGCCTTGAAAGCTGGGAGCCTGAAGATCAATTTGAGATATAATTCAACATTGCGTAAAGTTATTCCAGTCATATTTAATGCACGTGTTTTGGTCAGGCACCTAATTCTACCTATTTTAACTGGTGGGTCGCGGATCCATTGTGCCAATGTGTCAAGTTTGTAAAACAGTATTTTGAAGTACAGTGATTTTCTGGCACAGCTTTTATTTTGAAGAGCTGTTTCCTGATTCAGAGTGAGTCAATAACAGAAAGCTGCTTGACAACATGGCCACATGGAAGTATGACTGAACATAAACTGTGTGGGCCTTGAATGAAGGAGAATATCTGGACCCTGTGGCTGGACCAGTTGGGAACCTTCCATCCCTCCATCCTTTCTTTTTCCATCCCATAATGCTCACATCCACCTGCTCCTCCTTTTTTTCCCTCTTTCCAGTCTCTTGTATCCCCTCCCCCTTTTTCTTTCCCTCCATCCACCATCCTTTCTTCCATTTTCCTCTATCCTTCTTTGCACTTTGCTCCCTTCCTTGTTTCCTTACTCCCCCCTTCTTTCAACCTTCCTCACTTCCTTCCTTCCCTCAAGTTTACTTCTTACCTCCTAGTCATTTTTATCTTCACTATGTTTCTTTGCTTTCATCCTTCACCACTTTGCACCTTTCTTTATCTTTATCATTCTTTACAACTATTCCTCCACCCCTTTCTCTTTTCCTAGATGTTGCATCCACTCATCCTTCCTTCTTTCCTTCCTCAGCCTCAAATTGATTCCTACCATCCTTCCTTATACATCTTTTGAGTTAATCCCTCCTACCTCATCGTCCCTCAGTTTTCATCTTTCCTTCATTCATTTTGCTCCCTTCTTTCATGTACCCTTCCTTCCTCCCTCACCTACATTGATGCTTACCTTCCTTGAAATAGTCCTTTCCCTTTACATCTCTCAATCCTTCCATCCTCCCTCTTTTTGGCCTTTCCTATCCTCTATCTTTTCCTTAATATTCTTTTGTTTTATCCTCCCCCCATCTTTCTGTGCGTCAATCATTGCATAATCTGCCTCGTTTTTTTTCTTTCCCTTCTGCAAATATTTCCATCTCCTTTCTTTCCCTACATTAAATCCACCTCCTTCCTGTCTCCCTGCATCCTTCTCTTCAGATCCCCCCCTCTCCCTCTCTTCCTCCATCCTCCATCTCCATCCCTCCATCTCTGTGTTCTGACTTCAGTACCAGTCCATATGGTGACTGCTGGGATACAGCCTGCTCTGCGCTGCAGAAACCTGGCCTGGCACACACCACCTCAGAGTGAGTGTGTGAGTGTGTGTTTGTGTGAGAGAGAGTGTGACGTATCCTGTTCTGGCCCTCAGATTCACCTGTGAGTGTGTGCGTTTGTCCGTGAGTGCAAGAGCAAGAGCTCGACGCTGCCCTTCTCCCCCGTGACTTCCATTTCCAGCCCCGCCTCTCTGAACACATGATTCATACCACAACACACACACACACACACACACACACACACACACACACACACACACACACACACACACACACAGCAGGAACGTGTGGGTCGGTGTGTGTAGAGGGGCATGGCTCACTCCCATGACCGTCTGCTCTCTGACACTCTGTTTTAGGTAAACGTTAAGGACAGTGTGTGAGGACAGTGAGTCTGGTGTGTCGGAAATACTCAGTAAAAGTACAAATACCACATTGTGAAAATACTCCATTATCCACTGTAGTTTACACACAGTGACCTCCACGGTAAACTTGACCCACTGTACTTGCTGTAGTTCCAAGACGACTCGCTTTAGAGCCATTTCCTGTATCTGTGTCCTGTGGGTTTTGCTCCTGCCCCACCTCCTCAGGAGATAAGCGGCGGTCTTGTGTCTATTCATTTCCGAGAGAGACGTGAACGTGAGCACAGATAATGACGGATTCCTTTGCCTAAGAGTTTCCGAAGTAAATATGTGACCCATTTTTCATGTCTCAGCAACAAACTCTCGGGAGATCTGGCGACAACTGATGTGAGATGATTCTAAGTTGATGTCAGATGTGGAGTACATCAGGAATTACGTTTAATTGTAGGCCAATACGGAAATTAGCGTCACCCTGACCCTTTGTCCAAAATCCAATGTGATCTTTCCATTGGATTTTGGATTATTGCAGAAAATAAACTCAGTGGCAAACATTAATGATACTAAAAAAAACCTTGTTCAGCGAGATAATCTTCACAAATGAACATCACTTTGATGATTTTTGTAGCATAAATCGCCGGAAGTAAAAAGCTAACATCAGGCTATAAGCTAACTACATCACAGTTGTATGACTTCAACGTCGCCAACACAACGAGGGTGTAAAGCCGGGTTCGGTCTCATTTAGCCACTTGTTAGCAACCAAATTTTTAAAAATATGTAAAAAGCTTCAAAATTCGCAAGTGGGGCTTTTACTGTCAAAACGTTAAAGTCTCTTAAGCTTGTGTTGACCGCAGACTTCATTTCAGGCATCCAACAAAAACACATTCAAAAAACCCATTGACTTCCAGACGAAGGGACCGTGAGTGCTAAAATGCTAACTCATTTCGGAGCTTTAGGACTCATTTCTGAACCACTTAAAGCAGAAAAACAGCAGATAAAAACAAGTGGCAGAATAACAAAAAAAGCATTGAATTTATACAGTAGAGAGTATTGTATTGTTTTAAATCTGCTTTCATCCATCCACACAACATTACCATGGTGTATGGTATAGTTGTAGCTGGGGCAGCTACGTGACCTGCCTGCCACACCTTGGCTGTGTCCCAAATCATTCACTCATTCACTACTCCCTACTCACTATATTGGGAGTTCTGTGTAGGGCACTATATCTTGAGCTTATTTCCAACGTGAAAAAACACTTTCGGACACTACCGAGCTTATTTTCTTGGCGCCGTTAATTACATCATGTCATATCAACGTCGGCTGGTGAACCATATTTAGCAAATACTGACATGCATATTTGTGATTAAAAACATGAAATTATAGTAAATTATACTAATATATACTATTTTCCCAACTTAATAAATGATGCTGCGCAGTACACAGTCAGGGCTCCTCCTGCCAAGCACTGAACGATTCGGTGAACAAATCTTTTGAACGAATCTTTTTAATGAACTGATTCTAGTGATCCAGTAACATCTAAAGAACTGCTTTGCCCATCACTAAGACAGACAACTAATGTAAAAAAATTTCTCTTTAACCTTTGTTGTGTTGAAGTTTGTGTCACCAGTCGGTCATGTAATAACCTGTGAATTTAATGTATAACATTACGCATTACATCATTATGGCACAAATCAGAGCTAGTAGCGACCCAGCAAGCTAATGCTAGCTAGCGTTATTGGCCCTACTCTGCACAGGAAGCACTAATGAAGATCAGTTGCCGATTTATTTTTATCTCTTCAGGGACGGAAGGCCACACAATAAAATGACAGTTTATTTCACGGCAAAGAAACTGATGAAATAAACTGATGAAATAAACTTTAACATGTCATTATAATACAGCAGGTTGTAATCGAGCCCTCTCGTCCGCCTGTTCCTTTGGCACAATGCATGATTCAATATATTGCTTGGAGGATGACCATCGGTTGTACACTACTTTTCATGGTGCATTGTGGGACACTTTGAGTCCACTATATAGGGTATAATATTCCCACTATACATTCGGACGACACTACAAAATGGCGAACTCACTATATAGTGGACTGTATTGTTAGACAAGGGCAGACACCAGTCCATGATTTGGCCCCTTTGCCCCTTGGTGCGCAGAAAACCTGATTAAAATGCATAGCTAGATATAAAGGAGAGGCGTTTAGGGTCAGGGTTACATCTTGTTACTTATAAGGTGAATCACGTCAGCATGTATTATGAATTTTAAAGCCGATTACTGCTACGTGTGGCCTCATGTATTCACTACAATGTCGTGTTGCAGCAGGGTTCAGATTACTGTGGTGGGTGCGGTTTGTCTTATGGGCTCCAAATGGAATGTGGCTGCAGCTATACGTCTTGTACACTGAGTCATTGTTACAGACGTATTCGGTGTACTTGCTTCCAGGTTTACCAGTTATAATTATCTTAAATGGTCTTTTAATGGTTTCCAACAGTGTAAGAGTGTCTAAGGTACAAATGCTGATGAGCTCTGACCCCGACATGACTGGAGGCTGCAGTGTAAACAGATCTGTGTGTGAGGTAATGAAACGGCAGATAAAGTACTTTTAGAGTTTGTGGTTTATTAACAAATCAAACGTGGCGGCGTTGTCCCCATTTTTATAGGCCTGGGACCAGTTCTTGTAAACAAATAAGCGTACACACACACACACACACACACACACACACACATGCATGCTCAAACCCAGTCTTTGAACATTTCAAATATGAGACTCGCCAGACGCGTGCTTTGCTCTGGTCCTGCTCTGCATCCCCTTGTGAGCGGAGCAACAATCACATTTGATTCACACACACACACACGCACACACACACACACGCTGCACAGTCACACTGAGGCTTTGAAGTGCATTTGGCTGGATGAGGAGAAAAGCAAAAGAAATGTGAGCTGCAGAGGAAATATAGAGAAAAACATCCACTCAAAGAACAGACGGACTAATATGCTGAATTATCTCAGAGAGGATTAAACACAGAGCAGGAACGCTGCGCACGCTGACAGCAACACACAGAAAACAACAGGTCACTAGAAATATTTCTATTTAATGCGTTTTTCCTGCGTCAGCTCTGCACGCACGCTCCCCCATCTGTTACTAACATCACACAAGAGGCCTTTTATCAGCTTGTATTTCACTGTAACAGTCCAAAATTATTTCATCACAACAGCTGGGGTTTCTGCGTGTCATATCAACGTCTTCCATGTTGAAGGAAGTCCGAAATATTAAATTTTCAAATGTGTGATTGGGTTGTGAGATCAGGGGTGGATTTAAGATTGAATCTCTACAGCGCTGCAAACATCTTTCTTTCATGACGGCTGCCACTCTCTCACTATCTCAGTGTCTTATAATCTTATTGTGGTTTCAGTCGGAGTAATATCAGTAATATATATATGCTTTAATAAAACAAAGTTAGATCTACATTTATTTAGTTTACCAGGAACATTTGGTGCTTTGTTCGGGCCCCTAAAACTGTTAAGATGTTAGAATACAGCCGCATGTGGATGCTGCAATCACTTCCTGTTTACATGACTGATGATTACACAGTACAGATGTTTCCTAGCAACCTTCAGTCGAGCTAACACATGTCTTAAAATTGAATTGCACAACCCAGTTAAGCAAATCATTAGTTTGACACTAGCTTTAAAAGGACTTTACTCTTTGTGATGGATTAATAAATAGCTGGTGCAACCCAAGCGCAGGGCGCCCATTCAACGACTTTACCTGGTTGAATAAAGCAGTGCAGTGATAATCTACCCTTTGGCTTTTAATCACTTAAAATTAAGTAAGACCTTCTTTAGTCTTTTTTGCAAGTGAAGTGTGCATAGTGTGCAAGTAAGGGTGCACACAGTGTAACCAAAAAGTCATTTTTCTTGTCAGATTGTGTCATTTGAAGAATTCTCCGAGGCCTGAAAAGGTTAGAGAATCCAGTATCTCATAAGAAAAGAGCCAATCAGAGAAGAGGCAGAAAATTAAATGTTTATAGTGTTACTTTAATCATCTTGTGAACCCTCAGGTTCATTTTGGGACCCTCTGGTTGGTTGGTTAACACTAAATAAACTCATCGCCTACATGAGTCACTTTGGATTAGAGTATTAGTTCTCAGCCTCTGTCATGTCAGGGACCCTTGATAGGATTTTGCTTTCAGGACATCTATCTGAAAACATTTTGGTTGGTAGGTATCCTTAAGACCAGATTTCTATTGTTCTCAACTAGAGCTGGAGTTGTAATGAGTTGTCACTAAGCTGATTTCAATTAAAAATCAATTGGCAACTACATTGATAATGGGGTAATAGTGTTAGTTCTATTTTTCCTGTATTTAACAATGTATTAATATGTAAATAAGTATTTATTAATTTATGGGTATGTGGGTGTGTACACATGTATATTGGTGGAATTCTACCAATAGAATATATTGGTAGACTAACGTATATTTTAGTCAGCTCTGAATGATGTATATTAGTACTTTGTATAATATTTATGTTAACTTATTTAAATATAAAAAGATAGCAGGACAAGTCAATAAAGAAATATCGGTAATCAACACAATAGGTACATAATTATAATTGGTAATTTATAGATGGGGTTGTTACAGCCGCTGGCCTGTGTTGTGTTTTTTTCTTTGTGTCCCCTTTTCTCCTCCAGGTCCCGTCTCTCCCTCATTACGAGTGGTTGAGCACACCTGAAGCCACTTGTAATGGGGGAGCCATAATAAAGCACTTCGCGTTGAACGACTGGTGGTCCGGCTACTCATTTACGTTTTCGCTATATTCTGTTTTGTAAATAAATCATTGTTAAGTTAATGTTGACCTGCTCTGCTCTCTCCTTCTTCCGGAAATACCCGGGAAACATTTTGTATTTTACTCCCCGCATCCCCTGGGCTCAAACAGGGACGTAACGGGTTGTAAGATAATTTGGTACTTACTTTCATATACATATACATGGGTGATTTTTGTGTGATGGAGACGAGGCATCGGAGTAATGTTATTCTGCTAAAATATGGTTATACTTTATGTACAGTCAGATCATCATTATGATTCGTTCAGCCGTTGAAACGTATTTTTAATGAAATATTTCACAAAACACGCCGCGTACCTGGAAGGCCCTGTTTTTGTCACAGTAAGGTTCCAAGCGCATATTCCAAACTACTGGATGGCGAGGAACTGACACAGTTAGCCTCTCCATCATGGCTACAGGAAGTTCCTGTCAGGTTTCTATCCATCTGTAAAGAAATGCACTTCCTTGCGTTGGACACTAGAGGCATCATCTGTATTTTTACAGATCTACAGACATCAGTCACATTTGTAAATGGAAACAAGGTGTAAAAGGTAATAACATTTGTATATTTAGAAAAGTCTTAGGTACAAGTTTATCTATTTAAGAAAGCTGTTTCATTTCACCCAATGACTTAAGGGGTATTAAAATACGTTTATACTTCCTTTTTGTGTGTTCATGGCTGTTTTTTTTTTTTTTTTAGCTCCAAATCAATATCAATGTCAATATTTTGATACATTATTATCAGAAAGATGGTTAACAGGAGCTTTTTTCCACCACTCTGGCAGGAATGGTCTTCCATAGTAATATGTAGAATGAATATGACTGAATACAATAATAGTGAGAGGGAGAGAGAAGAAGAAGAAGGGAGTCGCAGTAATGGAGGTAAATTTGGAGCGTGCGCCCTGTGCGAGTACAAAAAAGTGGGCCGAGCTGCTGAAACAATGAACTCAGTCATCTGAGGAGGGGGAGGATGGAGGGAGACGGAAGGAGGGAGAGGGAGGGAGGCAGAGGGAGCGGGTGAGGACAGCTGTTTCTAATCAATTGCTTCCATGTGATTGACTGCCTGACTGACTGACTGTCGGCTGATTGGCTCGTTGACAGCTGGGTTCGCGGGCCGGAGGCGGGCTTCATGCAACTAGTCTGACCTAATCTGATTGAGTCGACGACAAGCTCGTCGGTTAATTGGCCGAGTTGACGCGTTGGTTGTCATGGCAACTGATTGGCTAAGTGACAACACTGATACGATTAGTGGGAGGCCGAGGTGACTGTGCGAATGATGTCATGTGGCCGCTCCCTTCCACTTCTCCTGTCCTCTCTCCAGTCTATGTGCGCATTGCAGTTTATATCAACATATTTTTCTGTCGTGCACACACACACACGCGCACACACACACACACACACACACACACACACACACGACCCCTCATAAGTTTCTCATGTTGATGTTTTCAATTGTGTCAATAAAAAGCAGTTTATGTTGAAATTCCTTCTCTTTCTCTCCCGCCATCCCCCTCTCCATAAGACAGACACAGACTGCATGAACAAAAACATTTAGGTAGGCCAAGTTCACGTCTGGGAGGGGTTGCTAAAGGGGGCCCAGGGGGCGCTCTGAGGACCAGATGTGCTTTTTTTAGGGGGGGGGGGGGAGGTCGAAGGGAGGAGGGGGTACGCTCGCGAGCCTCCAGAAGAGGAACGGGGGAGTTTTCACAAGGCTCCAGAGAAAGTGGAGAGTCCTGGAAAGTGTTGTAGAAGAGCGCATTGAAACGTCACCGTGCAGTAAAATCACCCTGAGCTGCAGGAGATCTGTGCAGCTGGGGTAGAATTGTAGAGCATGTCCTTTAGCTGACAGGGAAACGGGTGATAGTCGTCACACATTGATTAAAAGGACGAAATTTAAGTAAATGATGGTGAGGATTTAAGTTAATTAGACAGAAATACCTAGTAGGTTGATAAATCTGTATTGCATGATGACTAATATCAGAAATTTCTGCTCTATTCGTTCTCAAGAGTTGTCTCTGCTGTAAGTTGTCTTCTTGTTAAATATTGGATTTAGTTTTGGCTCCTCAGGACTCGGACGGTTTGAGAAAGAAAATCAATCTGAAAAACAGCTCACAGACGTGTTGAATTCGATTTGAATAGGTCATAAACCAAAAAACAAAAGGGAAAGACCGATTCAGTGGGGTGAGAGTAAGAGTCACCCCCTAGAGCAATGTTACAAACAGGAAGAAGGTCAAAGGCCAGAGCTGTTAAGAACTCTCGATTGTGTAAGAATCTAAAAAAAGACTGAGCAGGTATTGTTTGCAGCAGGTGGTTCGATTCCAGATACCTTGTTCTAAAGAGACAAACATGCTGTCTCCAAACAAAAGGTTCAATCCCCCTCACAGCCAATCGGTAACCTCGTCTTGACATGTAATTGTCACACACATCTTGGGTCAATATGTGCATCTGAGAGTGCCAGTGCACAGCGAAGAGATGCATCAGTTTTAGTTTTATTGATTTTCAAACCCAAACCATAATCTTTCCCAAATGTTAAACACAGCAGTGACCAATCAGAGAGCTTTTATTTTCATATTGGTAGTTTAAGACAGTTTCAAAGGCACGAAGACAAACGATGATGTCTTTAGTTGACAATAAGCACGTCAGATCAGATTCCAAAAGGTTCCAAAGTTTTTTTTAGTGAACGTCCAAACAAATAATGGATAACAAGTGGAATGTTCAGCTGACTTTTTACTGTTTTCAGCCAACTCATTTAAGGGGTCGTAAATATTTGCTTGATGGTACATGATACTGTGCGAAAAGACCCAAGACTAAAGCTGCATGTCAGTGTTCGCAGAGGTTCCTAATTCATGGAGACATGGGAATAACATATAACAGCACCGCGCTTGCTTCGCATTGCAGAGCAAGTAGGCTATTGAAACAAGAAATGTAAGATTAGAAATGTGTTTGGCAGATTTAAGCAAAAAAGTTTTTAGTAAAATTATGCTGCCAACTTCGTGTCATTATTCCAATGGCTCAAAAATCCGAAGCCCCATTAGTCTAAAAAAATGTCCCATTGAACCAAACGCCCATTTCTGCGACAGCCTGTTATCTCAAAAACAAATGGCCATTGCTCCAATGTCCGATTTCTCCAAAAATACACACTCCTTGCAGTGAGTTTCCCAGTGGTACTTACTGATGTGTTCACGCTCTTCCAGAGACTTTTGTGCCACTAAATGCTTTAAGCGAAAAAAGATCTTATCTAATGGTAACCAAGTGGTTTTTGTGCCTAAACCTGACCACACAACTACCACAGTGTTGTTGACAAATGTATCTGTACATTTTTTTTCTTGTGGTGATTGGGTTGTCTGCAAGGAGTGTGTATTTTTGGAGGAATGGACTGTCAGAAACAGGCTTTTGGTCCAATGGCACATTTTTCAGACTAACAGGGCTTTGGGACTTTGGCTGTCCTCATAGTACCTTGGGTATGTTGCTAGGGTATAAACTTTTCCAAAACTCCAAGAGCAGGACAGAGCAGCTAATGTTGCGCTAAACTGTGATAGCATCCAGGACAAGCCTCCATAAAGAAGGGAAATACTTTACGCTGGATGTGCTGGTCCTTATTCTTTTAATGTAACATATAACACCACAGACAATGTAGTTCATTATATGCTGCTTAGCTTTAGAAGTAAGTTTGTGCTACTACTGTAAGATAGCTGCACCATGGATGTATTAAGAGACCTGGATACAGTACCGGAGGTGGGACCCAATTCATTCCTATGAAAGTTGCTCTTTGGCCCATGACGCCAAAAATTCTTAATTTCCACAGTTGAAAGTACCTGGATCCTCCATATTGTGAGGCCCACAGAGCAAGCGCAAGCATTTTAACTTCAGGTTTGGCGCTTCACTAACTTGAATGGGGATAAAATGATTTAATCTTCAGTCTCTTTAAGACTTTCCAAACGTAGGCACTTGGCAACGTGCGCATGCCGCGACATGGTTGCATGTTTGACCGCGCCTGCTGCACATCCACATTGAAAACAATGAAATGGAGGGCGCAAAAAACTCAGCATGTGTACAACCCCAAAGTCAGCAGTCCGTTGGTCATGACCAATCTTTCCACGAAATCTTGGGAGGTCTGTAAGTCCATTCTTAAATTATGAGCCTTTTGCAAAAGGCCACCCCCATCCACCTGTTAGCAAACTAGCATGATGTGTCTTTTTTTTTTTTTTTTCAGATTTAATGAAAATCTTATCTACAGTTTCTGTGATGTGTTGAAAAGAGATAACAGTAAACTAGGGAACAAACTCATTGATTGCACTGATAAATTGTTAAATACGTATGTGCATGAAAACAGAAAAAGCACATGGATCTGCTTTGCACATATTCTCAGCATTAATGGACGAATATCACAAACTTGATGGACCGACAAACAGACGGAAGTCAAAGCTTCCTCCTAACCATGTGCCCAGAATTGCAAAATTATGGGTGATTCATGCCAAATAAAAAATACGCCATGCACACACAGAAACATCAGGGTAAAATGACTTCAAAACACCAGTGGAAAACTTATTGATACAGTGATTCAATTAATCAGACTAAGTATTAGATTCTTCAAATCTCATTTTGGAATTAAACTCTTAATTCGTGCATCATTTCCTGTAAGAGAAGGTGAGCAGGGGACAAATTATAACTGCAAGATTTACAGTGGAGGATGTGAGCAGCTGGCTGGGGGAAACAGTTGTGAAACCAGGAGGGATAAAACAGCTCCACAGAGAGCCCATGGAGCTTCTCCACCCTTCTCCTCCTCAGAGTCCAGGGGGGCCACGTCAACGTGCCCGAGAGGCTCCTGTAGAGATGTGACGTCTCAAAGAGACGCTCTGACCACTTCTCTTATGTTCGTTTTTCTTCCCCCGTGCACTTGTTGTCAATTTGCGGGGAGGAAGAAGAATCCACTCTGGAGAGTTGGTAATGTTGGTTGACCAGAGAGACCTGGCTCGGAGCGAGGGTGTGTTCAGGGACCGCGGAGAAAGCAGGAAATGTACGAGAGACGCAGTGAAATCTGATCAGAATCTTGTGACTGTGTTATGTAATGTATCTGTGGTCCTTCTGAACTTGAGTCATACTTGGGGGGAAACTAACGGTACGTGAAAACAGTGACATATGTAAAGGGCTTCAGATCCAGCTAATAAGTGTTAGCTTGCAGTTTTGGGAACCATGACAACAGGACTGCTTGAGTTAAGCAGGGAAATGAGCTAAGTGACTGCTTGTTATCTACTTATCCAGAGTTGTAGGTCTCAAGCGGGCTCTGATCTCAGTCTGCAACTTGTTTTGTTCGTGTTGACCATAAGATTTCACTGCTAGACTTTAGATGAATAAAAAAATAGTTTTGCATTTCGCTAACCGACGTGTGTTTTCTTTTCACAGCTGTGTCAAAATACCTGCAGCATAGTTTAAGCACAGAAAGACAGAAGAAACTGCAAAGCATAAAGCACTGCAGGACAATTTTCAGCTTCATTATGAAAAGCTAAACAATAAGAGGGTTCACCTAAAGGAGAACAAATAAATACATCCAGAAGGAGAGAATTCTCCTTAGTATTCAATTAAACGACAGGAAACACATTGCAAGATTTGAAAAGAGTAAGAGGCACAGTACACTATAGTGTTAACCCCCATAATCATTGTAATATGTCGGCTAGAAATCCATTAAATTAAATAGCAAAATAAATAGGAACAAACTGTGCAATGTGCAGTGTGAATGAATACACACTGCATGTGCAGACATCCTTGGGTAGGAGACAATGGGCCCCTGGACACAAACATACAGATGGCCCCACCACCTCTGCTCCATAGCAGCAAGAAACACAGATTTAAAGTTGTTATCCTCTTTTTGTTGTTGTTTTGTATCTCTTTGTTGTTCCTTTGCATCTCTTTGCAGTCATTTTTTGTCTCTTTGCAGTCATTTTGTGTCTCTTTGGAGCCACTTTGTGTGACTTTGGAGTCATTTTGTGTCTCTTTGTAGTCATTTTGTGTCTCTGCCGTCATTTTTTGTCTCTTTGTAGTCATTTTGTGTCTCTTTGGAGTAATTTTGTGTCTCTTTGGATCCACTTTGTGTGTCTTTGTAGTCATTTTGTGTCTGATGGTCGTCATTTTGTGTCTCTTTGGAGTCATATTGTGTCTCTTTGTAGTCATTTTATGTCTCTTTGTTGTCATTTTGTGTCTCTTTGTTGTCATTTTGTGTCTCTTCAGAGTCATTTTGTGTCTGATTGTCGTCATTTTGTGTCTCTTTGTAGTCATTTTGTGTCTCTTTGTCATCATTTTGTGTCTGATTGTCATCACTTTGTGTCTCTGTGGTCATTTTGTGTCTCTGTTGTCATTTTGTGTCTCTGCAGTCATTTTGTGTCTCTTTGTAGACATTTTTTGTCTCTTTGCAGTCATTTTGTGTCTCTTTGGAGCCACTTTGTGTGTCTTTGGAGTCATTTTGTGTCTCTTTGTAGTCACTTTGTGTCTCTGCAGTCATTTTTTGTCTCTGTTGTCATTTTGTGTCTCTGCAGTCATTTTGTGTCTCTTTGTAGACATTTTTTGTCTCTTTGCAGTCATTTTGTGTCTCTTTGGAGCCACTTTGTGTGTCTTTGGAGTCATTTTGTGTCTCTTTGTAGTCATTTTGTGTCTCTGCAGTCATTTTTTGTCTCTTTGTAGTCATTTTGTGTCTCTTTGTAGTCATTTTGTGTCTCTGCAGTCATTTTTTGTCTCTTTGTAGTCATTTTGTGTCTCTTTGCCGTCATTTTGTGTCTCTTTGGAGCCACTTTGTGTGTCTTTGTAGTCATTTTGTGTCTCTTTGCCGTCATTTTGTGTCTCTGCAGTCATTTTTTGTCTCTTTGGAGCCACTTTGTGTGTCTTTGTAGTCATTTTGTGTCAGATGGTCGTCATTTTGTGTCTCTTTGTTGTCATTTTGTGTCTCTTCAGAGTCATTTTGTGTCTGATTGTCGTCATTTTGTGTCTCTTTGTAGTCATTTTGTGTCTCTTTGTAATCATTTTGTGTTTGATTGTCGTCACTTTGTGTCTCTGTGGTCATTTTGTGTCTCTTTGTTGTCATTTTGTGTCTCTTTGTAGACATTTTTTGTCTCTCTGGAGATTTTGAGTCTTTGTCCTGTTGCTTTGTGTCTCTTTGGAATCATTTGATGTCTCTTAAGCAATTTTGCATCTCTTTAATGTGTTTTTTGTTTTAGTTGTTATTTTGCATCTCTTTGTAGTCATTTTGCTTGTTTGTGTAGACATCTGATTTCTCTTTGTAGTTGTTTTTTGTCTCTCGTTGTTTCCTGTCTCTTAGCTTTCATTTTGTGTGTTTGTAGTTGCTTTGTGTCTCTCTGTTATCATTTGATGTCTCCCTGTAGTCATGTGATGTCTCTTAGTATTCATTTTGCATCTCTTTTTAGTTGTTTTCTGTCTCTAAGTTGTCATTTTGCGTCTCTTTGTATTTGCTTTGTGTCTGTCTGGTTATTTCTGTGTCTCCTAGTTGTCCTTTGCAATCTCTTTTTAGGAATTTTGTGTCACTCTAAACTCATTTTGTGTTTCTCTGTGGACGTTTTCCCCCTTTGCATAGTTTTTCTGAGTCTCTTTGTGCCTCTTTGCATCTATTTTACATCTCTGTAGCTGTCTTGGTAGTATCTCCCAGGTTGGAATGTGTCTCTTCAAGTAACATTTTGTAGGTGAAGGTGAGGGGGTCCCCCTGACACTTCGGGTGTCCTGTTGACCCACTCAGTGATCCATCATGTTAGAAAACATTTGAACATGGGTTCAGTTTGGAGGGACTGTCTTAGAATGCTTAGATTTATAACAGTCTCTGATCCTGTGTGATTTTATGAGTGTGTTATGCATTAAAGCGCTGCTGTCCCCATCTGGACACATGTGGCCAGGGCGGAGGATTGGAAGTCATGTTGTGTCTGACTCAGGAATTTCTGTCTGCTGATTCTTCCTTTCATTTCCAGACCCACTTGTTTTAATCAGCCTCATTTGTTACACCATGAAGTACAACAACTACAAATGTGACAGTTGTATCATGTTTGCTCTACAACAGAAACAAGTTCAATGAATGATACACTATATGGCCAAAAGTATGTGGACACACAAGGATTACACCCATGACTGTTGGACATCTCCCACATCTGCTGTTTTACAAACAAAAGCATTCAAACATTTGTATCCACTCCTTCTCTCCTGCTCATTTTCCTCATCACTGACACACTTGCGCACACACGTGGGCGCGCACAGTCACGCGCAGTGGTGCATGACGGACTCCTGAAGAGTTCACCCCCCCCGCCTCTCTCCACCTCCGCCCCATACTTACTCCTCATCTTTATTCCCTTCTCCTCCTCCTCCTCCATCTCTCCTCTTCCTCCCTCCAGACAGGTTTCCTTCTCGGGGAAACACCGGACTGTTGCGCCCCGTGTCGCCGCGTCAGGCTGGAAAGAATAAGTCCTGATGCTGGGTTATTAGGCTTCAAAATAAAAGCACGATAGAGGAAGACATAATAAGGTGTCCAAAGCAATAATATTGCTCACCAAAAACTGTTTAAATTAGTGCAACTGTGGCAAAACTAATGAAAATAAAAGCTGATAGGGTGATAGGTGTACTTCTGTTTCGAGAAGTGTGTGCAAAATGAAGAAGCCTGCGTAAAATACATTTAGAATATATCGTTAGACTTTGTTAACCTATTGCAGACAAGCTCATTTTATTGTTTGAGTTTTATTTTTGCTGTAGGCTTTGTCCCAGCTTATCTACTCGTGCCAGTGTGATCAAAATATTATGAAATGTCACGTGAGCCTTTTGACTAGGCTGTACAGTTATATGCTGTAACTATTCAAGCGCATATAATGGGAAAAGACGGCAATTTGCGTAACTGCATACTCAATCCTCAAAGGCATTTTGGCACCTGGATGATTTGGATTGCTAGATTTAAAGAAAAAAAATGAATTTGGGCTTTAATTTTGAAAGTTTAAACCGGATGTTTTGCTTGTTACACTCTGTCTAATTTGACACTAATCATCAGAGCAGCTGAGTCTCTCCTCTCCACCGAGGAAAAAAAGAGAAAAGCTCGCTCGCAGTCAAAAACAATGAGGGCGCACGACGCGCAACTCGCTCCAAAGCTCTCCAACAGCGGCGGAGTTTTTCCTCCCGGAGGATTCGTAGCATGCGTCTGTGCGCCAACCGGAGGGAGAAGGACCACAGGAATATAACTTGACTATCTGCGGAGTTTGTTATCATTATTTTTCGGCTGGGGGAGTTATCATGCCTTTTTGCAAACGGACGGTACTTCCGAAAGATGTGTGCAAGCCCGACGGCAGGAGGCTGCTGGAGGCGCGTCCGCGGCAGCAGGCGGAGATTTTCGGGGACTTGGCGGACGTGTGCGGCTTCACCCTGTGCTCGGTGCTCCGGCAGCTCTCGGATCTGTCCCGGCACTCGGTGAGCATCCTGCAGGAGCTGGAGGGAGAGCTGGTGTCCGTGTGCCACCGGTCGGGCGCGCTGGAGGGCAGAGTGGTCCGGCTGCAGAGGCACGTCGCAGAGCTGGTCAGCAAGCCTCCACCGAGAAGTAAGAGGACATTAAAATACACACACACACATACACACACACACCTGGAGTCACTTTACACTGCGTGCCGCAGCAGGAGAGCTGAGGCAGCTTTTTGGTGGAGTCAAGTCAGTGGTGTCAAACTTTCTGATATCAGCCTGCTTCTCTGAGGAGATTTGTGGTTTTGTTATTATGAGAGTTTTGCTCATGAGTCACCATGCCTGCAAACAGTGAGCAGTCAGTGTGCCCGGTCCATCTTCAGATTTATTTGGGGTGTGAGTAAGTGAGAGGTTTATTATTGGAGGGTGTGTTATTGTCAGCTGGCTGAGATGTGGCCAGTTGCTGCAGGAAATATCAGAATTTTACGCGTTAACACTTAAAAATGAGCCAGAAAAGTGATTAAATCCTGCTGGAAAATAATGGGAAAGTATACAACACCTAAATAATTTGTAATATATGACGTTAAAGGGGATGGAGAGCACGTGAGCACGCCAACAGCTGATGTAAGATGAATTATTGTTTGTGATTTGCTTCTGTTTTGCAGTGTCGTAGTTAAACAATCTAGCAGAGACAACAGAAGGAAAATCAACAGAAAGTCTTTTTTCCCCTGACCAATTAACTTTTGTGACTGACTTTCTGTGGCTTTGCTTAGTGGGTGTGTAGGTTTACAAGATGCTCCTGAAGGCAGCACGTTGTGGGCGTGCATGGTTGGAATGTGAACTCAGAGATGTCACGCGTGTTTTGGAGTGTTGCCTCTCTACCTGTCACCTCCTCCTCTGCCCCAACTCCTGCCTTTTCTCTGAGTTGTTTTTCTTCTTCTTTAACCGTCTCTTGAGTTTACAGCACAGTTTTGGAGTCAAAGTAACTTGTTGCACGTGAAAGCATCTGATACAAGATGATGCTGAGGTTATGTGTTATTCATTCTGGATGTTTGAATGATGAATGTGCGGTGTGACACTAAATTGATGTTTTAACAATCATCTGTGTTCCCTTTAAACTGAGATTTAAAACATATACTGTATGAGCAGGATTTTGTGGCACTGGAACTAGTTTGGCAGCCAACGCTGGTCCGGAGACATCTTGTGTCCAGCTGTTAAACTTTTGAACATTTGCATATGGTTCTTGGATTTTTCAGTGAAGGGAGGAGTAGATTTTGAATCACCAAACCTTTTTGTGAAAAAAGGATTTGTCAGAGAGAAATTTTTCATATTTTCTGTCATAATTTCATTAACGTTTTAGATTCACTGTCATTGGATACTGATTAAAATGTAAAAAAAACCAGGTAGTTAAAAAGGCAACTTGAAATTTCATTTAAAATATTGTTCAGTTTAAGAAAAAAATGTATTGTTCTTTATGTTAGTTTATTTTGATTCAGAGAAAAGGGTCACATGACAAGTCTTCAGGTCGCACCTGTTGCATTATGGGCTGAGGCAGTATGGCGGCAGAGCAGAGAGCCAACATGGTTGCAAAGGAAGCACATACGGCCCCCAAAATGTGCACATGGCAATGGTTATTTTGCACCTTCATTTGGTTTTGTGTCTGTGTGGACAATTCAATATATTTTCTGTTGCTGTGTTAACTTTTTTGGACCTGTCTATTATCAGAAAATTCACGTGAGAGAGTATTGTTGGGCATGTCTAAATGCTGGACAATTGTTGAGAGACTCTAAAAGTAATTAAGAGATTTATATTTCAAACCTTGTTCTTATGTTTTTTTATTTCTGTAGTTTTCACAGTGTCTGATGGTGATGTGTGGCTATTATGTCCTTGGACCGATGTCGTTATAATATGTCTTCAAATATAGAGAGGAAGACGTTTAAAGGGGACCTATCATGCTTTTCTGTCATATTGTTACAATGCCAGATGTTCATATTAATCGTGATTAAAGTTTTAAATAATGAGGTAAACATTTGTAAAAGTAATCCCCGTGAGCAAAAACCTCAGGTTTTAGACCATTCTGAATACACTCATGACAGATTTCTTTATATGATCATCTGCTCCAGGCCCCCTACTGCATGTGTTTACAATATGTAGCCTACACTGCTACATGTAGCTTCATGCTAATGTCAGGGTACCATGTAATCTGGGTTGCTCATGTCATTAATATCTCCCCGATTTTGGATCATATTCCTGCTGGGAACTATCCACTTGTGTTTAGAAACTTTTATTGATTAGTTTTTTCTGCTAGCATTTGGCACTACGCACAGTCATTCCCTGGCTGTTAGTACATTGCTACATGCAGGTATATGCTAACATCAGGGAAACACGTAATCGTGGTTGCCGCTGTTAAACCTCCCTGATTTTGTATCGTATTCTTGCTGGAACATGTCCGGCTGTGTGTAGAAGCTTTTACTGATCATTTTTTTTGTGCTAGAAAATGGCGCTATACACAGTCATTCCCATGCTGTAAGTACACTGCTACATGTAGCAACATGCTAATGTCAGGGAAACATGTAATCTGGGTTGCCGATGTTGTAAGCTTCTCCTCGATTTTGGATCATATTCTTGCTGTAACATGTCCAGTTGTCTTTAGAAGCTTTTATTGATACATGTTTTATGCTAGCAGATGGTACTACACACAGTCATTCCCCAGCTGTAGGTTCACTGCTACATGTAGCTATATACTAACACCAGGGAAACATGTAATCTGGGTTGCCGATGTTGTAAGCTTCTCCTCGATTTTGGATCATATTCTTGCTGTAACATGTCCAGTTGTTTTTAGAAGCTTTTATTGATACATGTTTTATGCTAGCAGATGGTACTACACACAGTCATTCCCCAGCTGTAGGTTCACTGCTACATGTAGCTATATACTAACACCAGGGAAACATGTAATCTGGGTTGCCGATGTTGTAAATTTCTCCTCGATTTCGGATCATGTTCCTACTGGAACATGTTCGGTTGTGTGCAGAAGCTTTAATTAATTACTCTTTACGGTAGAAAGTGCCACTATTCTCGGTTACAGTCATTCCCCTGGTGCAGAGACCCGGAAGCAAAGCAGTCTGGGCTTTTTTGGGCGGGGGGCGTAAAGAGACAGGCGTTAAAACGGAGCAACTCAGACAGAGGGTGAATACAGGTGTTCCAGCACAGACAGTATGAGGAAAGTTAAGTGCTTTTTGACCATTACAGCATGTAAACATCTTCAAGTAAAAACCCCAAATCTGAAAAGTTTCTGCTGACTTTAAGAGTAATTTTCAGGCACATTAGAATTCAAAATTGTTCCGTTTTTGTGGTGAGAAATGTCCATTAGACATTTAACAAACACTAACTTTTGGATTTAGAGCCTATTGTCTGTTATTGTTTTGAAACTACAGATTTTGAGGATTTGTCTCCTTCAGTTGTTCATATTTTGTAGCTGTTTTTATGCATATAATGAATTGATTTGGCTTTTTTTGTTTCCAAATTGCCTTTTGTGGGACAAATAAAGTATTTAGAATTTAAGTGTTGATCCTTAAATGGAGAAATCAGTGCCCTGACCTAGAGAAGTAGAATTGTAGGTGTTACAGTATATTTTTAATCTACTTTGTCAATACAGTCATGTGCCTCCTCATAGGAGGCGTTTCAGCGCGCTTTTCAGTCGTCCATCTCAGAGTTTTAAAGCTCCTCTCCAGAGAACCTTCCACTAAATCAGAAGCTTGTGGTCGTACTCAGACAGTTTGAATGGATGCTTGGCTGGCTGGTTTTGGTTGCCTTCATACGTGTGGCTTTCTGTGCGCAGGTCACCACGTAGTTGACTCTATAGTCATTGTTTCAAGCTGTCAGAAGTCTCACAATAATGGTCGACATTCTAAAATTACCCAGTGATACATCATGTCAGATCAGGTTTTGTTTTAGAGTGGATTTGCCCTTTAATTCTACACTCGCATAACAGCTCACAGTGAAGACTTCATCAATGTCATCAGGTCACATGTACCTGTACCTGACAGCAGCTCAGGTGATGCAGCCCCGATGCATGATGGGAGATTTCTGTGGCAGCCAAGCTGTTTTTACTCTGCAAACTTTGCACAAAACTTATCGCAGGTAGTTTTCTCCTTTTGTTTGCCTTACAGCTCAAGAGTGAGCAAATGAACAAGGCGAGCCGACTGTGAACAACACTTTATGAGGCTGTCAGCTGTGTGTGTGTGTGTGTGTGTGTGTGTGTGTGTGAGCACGTACAGTATGATAAGAGAGAAAGTCCCTCTAAACACAGACCAGATGTAGAGCTGGAAAGAGGAGAGCAAGAAAGATAAAACAAAACCCAGCTCGTCTTTGGGTTTACTTTACCGAGAGGGACTCACCCATGTGTTTGTGTGTGTGTGTACATGTGTATGTGTGTGTGTTTGTGTGTTGGGGAGAAAAGAAGAATTTTCTGTACATGTGATCATCTGTATGAGATGCAAAGATCCCCACTCTTCTCCGCTCTCCAAAATCTGTGTGGGCTCTTTCTGTATCACTCACATGTGGGCAGAAACACGTGGCTAAACAATCAATAGAGCCGTCCACGGACCTTCATCTCTCATCATCATCATCCTCTCTTTTGCCTCCTACTGTCTCAGCAAAGATGGAAGACATTGATCTAACTTTCACCGCAAAGATAACGAGGCATAGAGATTTGGTTTTCTGTCCAAACTCACACTGCGATCAGGGTTGCTTTATTCAACTCATAATGTTGCCTTGAGGTAACTGAAGGCCTTTTTGACCCTCACAGCCTTCCATTTATACATATTATACATCTACATATTGTAATATTTGATAACATGTTTGCTATGAATCGAATGAGGAGCTGCTGGAGTGAATATAATGTTTCATTTTGGGTTGGCGCAGTACCAGAAAAGGCTCAGATATATTTTACTATTTAACCTCAAGATATCTTGTTGGACCAGAATGCAGACATGAATCCCAACAGAGGAATCGCTGATGGTGCAAAGAAATATTACATTTTTATCTTTATTCCTGATCTGTATTATACCTTTTTGTTGCATGAAGGTGACTTTTTGTAGCTTACTTGTAGAAGCAATACTCAGTGATGTATTATGATGTAAAATGATGACCCTGGTCAATGTTTGTTCTAAGAGCGCAGAGAATATTGGACATTTATGGTGTAAAGGTGTCGAAAGAACCTTGAGTGATAACGGTCTTTTCCTTTTGTTAGTAAGGATATCTAGTTTGGATCCCACAGTTGGTTTTGCGGGGGGGTTGTGAAGGTTTCATCAGACAAGAGTCAACAAACAGAGACCTACATTATTAGTCTTTACAGAATAAAAATGTTCTCAAACCAAAAATGATCCATTTATGATGTTACAAACGGAGTTTAGTGAATAGGAAGAGGTGAAAACACCACCAGCAGAAACCAAAAAATGAAGACAGAGGCTCATATATATATATATAAAAAAAGAAGTAATTATTACATAATGGAAAAATGACTGTTAAAATACAACTTCTTAATGCATATGTTGCTTTGCCACTCTATAAACAATATCAGAAGATGCAATATAATCATGAGAAAGAATGTATTTTTATAACGAAAACACAGCCCTTAATTGTATTAACTTTGTCCGTAGCTACAGCACAACCAAGTAGGAAATAACAACAATGCACACCACTGAACAGACAATGAAAGAAACAGTTTATCTACGTAGCCTTCTCTTTAACCCATCTTGGCAGAAGCATAAATATCAAGGAAAAAGGAAATCTGCTCCCTTACAGTCAAGATGGTGTCAAGGATAACGACATTTTTGATTTATTGATTTCATATCGTGACTAACTTTAGTGGATCACAACATAACAGGTGTAGAATTTATCTGCAGATGTTTTTAGGTGAGCCAACTGCGGAAAAAACTTGCTGCCCCTACAGGTGGGTTAAGAGGAATGAGGAGTCAGCAGTCAATGATGGTATAAAACAGGTTCTTCCAACCTGGTCTCATTCTGAATTCATTGAATACTGGCACTTGGGCAGTGACTTCTGATGTCAGACACCAACGAAAATGGCATCCTTTCACGTCGGTATGCTATGCAGCCGATTGCTGTTATTGTGTTACAGTGGCGTCAGGGTGAAACTGGTTGGGAGGGGTGGTGGATGTGTCCAGCGACCACTGACTTTCACCTGGGAGAATAGTGTTCACTTCCTGTGTGAATGTAAAGCCAAAGAGACTGTTTGCAAAGTGTACATTTCCTGTGAAAACTGAAGTGTACACACAATGCATGTAACAGGCAGAGCTTGACACTGCGCCCCGGAACGTCAACAACAAACGCACCCAGGGTACCTTTCACATCACACGTCGACATTGAAAGTCAATGACCAGTTGTCGATATGAGATGAGATTGGAGTGAGAATGTGTTGGTTTTTCAACAACTGTGAATCACTGCGACCTCGAGAGCTCCTTGAGCATACAGTCATACATGTGCACACAAAATATGAGGCTGATTGGTCCAGCAGTTTGCGAGATTAGCTGTGGACAGACACACGTATGCGCACACACAACCAGTTGCGTGATCCTCTCCATGCTTATACCGCGCAGAGATAACAAAAACATAAATCATTTCATGGAGGATTAAAGAATTTTGTATATTGTCTTTTTCTTTGGTGCAAAGTGCTACCTGTGCATCAAACAGTTTGGACAGTTCTTTTGGTAAGACGTGCTTTTTTCTCTCATTTAACAACCTGTTCCTCTGAAATGGTCTTTTGCATTACTTCTATTGTGCAACTGGATTAAATCTGAACTAACTATAACTATGGTTAAGGTTAGTTTAAGTTTAGCCCTGGAGAGTACTTAGTTAGGGGACGGGGAAAGATTGTGGTCACAGTTCAAAGCTGTTCAAATTGTTAATGACGAGAAAACAATCCCATTATTTTCCCTCATTCGTGGATGAGTGCTTTCCCTCCTATAACAGCCGCTGACAATCCCCTCCCTCCACCTGCCAAAAAAAAAAAGTGAAACTCGGTCAGAGTTGCATAAGGCCGAGCTGAAACACATGTTCCAAGCCTGGATGAGGGGATTTTTTCCACCCTGGGTTTAAAGTTTGTTCAGGAGTTGAATCTCCTGAGCTGCTTCCAGGGCCTTGACACGGTGAAGCGCCGGAGGGATCTGAGCTGGTTTCCTTCAGCTGGGGCGCAGGGGAAGAGTCGCACTGATAGAGAGGAAGTCAGTTATCACTTTGCAGGGCTTGATATCACTAGAGTTTGTGTGCATGTGTGTGTCCAGTTTCCACTGGAAGCTGTCACTCAGAGGGGGCTGAACTCGAGGAGTTTGTCCTCTGCAGCACCTCTCCTGTCGCTCTCTATTTCTCATACTGGCTTTATTTCCTGCCTTTTTCTGTGAGACTGCAGCAGGAGTATCCCAAGTATGTGAGTGGGAACCAGAGTTTTGTGTTTTCTTTTGGTGCCTTTTTCCCAACTTAATTCTCTGGGAAACCACATTCTTGCTTTGACCCAAAACTGATTTTAAAAGCTGATTTTGCTGAAGTGTGTTGCTCCCTGCTCCTTGTGATGGTCCCAGCTGAGGCCGGGTTAAAAGCTGCTCTCTGAGGTTTGAAATGCACACTTTTTTTTGCACATTTTTTTTCTGGAATTCTCTCAGCCAGTGATAGCACGGCAGGTGTTTTCCCTCAGCTGTCAAAGGCAATGCACCTGCTGTGACATCACCAACTGGGGTGTGGCCTTCAATGCAACATGCATCCATTTCAGCCCCTTGAGAGCAGTGCAATCAGGCTTACTCGATATATTTCAACCCAAATCACAGTATAGTTGGGAGAGAGTTACTGCCCCAAGCGAGGGAATTGAAGTATCTCGGGGGAATGGAGCGTGAGATGGATCGGCGGTTTGTGCTAGACTGTCGTGGTGAAGAGAGGGCTGGGCTGGAAGGCGAAGCTTTTGATTAACTGGTCCATCTACGTCCCAACCCTCACCTATGGTCATGAGCTCTGAGTAGTGACCGAAAGAATGAGGTTGCAGATAGCCGCTGAAATGAGTTTCCTCTGTGGGGTGGCTGGGCTCAGCCTTAGAGATAGGGTAAGGATTTCAGACATTCGGAGGGAGCTCGGAGTAGAGCTGCTGCTCCTTCGTGTCGAAAGGGGTCAGTTGAGGTGGTTCGGGCATCTGATCAGGATGCTCCATTGATGGCAGGATGCTTCCTGGGAGCCTCCCGTTAGAGGTGTTCTGGGCATGTCCCACTGGTAGGAGGCCTCGGGGCAGACCCAGAACACGTTGGAGGGATTACGTATCTCATCTGGCCTGGGAACATCTCGGGTTCCCTCAGGAGGAGCTAGAAATCGTTGCTGGGGAGAGGGATGTCTGGAATACTTAGCTTGGCCTGCTGCCCCCTGCAACCTGGCTTTGAAAAAGTGGATGAAATAGATGGATGGATGGACAGTTGCACGGATAGTTGCCTTAGTTTAAAAAGAGAATGGAGCTGTAGAGAATCCATTTACAGGTACACTGCTACATATGTGAAAAAAAGTTGGGGCAGTAGTGGAAGCTGCATGAAGTTTGATTAATTGCCCCAAGTGACACCACTTGGTTGAGTAAAATAAACCATCTGGAGGTGTAAAATTTAGAAAGAAGTAGGTTTAACAGACCTGTTGCTACCTTACAGTGGCGTCATGTTTACTGTGGTCATGAGAACAGTCCATATGAACATCAAGCAACATCAAGCCTGATTGCAGAAATTGTCAAATACTTTTTGGAGCATGCTATGTTTGCCTATCACTGAGTCATTATATCCACATTACTGATGTTTGTTTATCAAAAGTCTGATCTGTATTTTGTAAAAGCAACAATTCTCAACCTACATATTGCCCAGTCCTAGTTTTAGTGGAGTAGAGACGGTGCAGCCGACCAAAGTGGTGCGCGCAGTGTCGAATTAAGAACTTGCATCGTAGCATCTAGCACTTGCTTCCAGCTGGTGCAACAGGCTGCTGGAATGCATTAAGCATCACACCCTGGTAAATAAGGGTATCTGTTCCCTCCTTCCTGCAGTATGACACAGTGGATGTTTCACTCTAAGCTTTCCTTCCAAATCCTGTTATAAAAATCAAACAGTTGACGGAAAGAAGCTTTAACTTAAATCACTCTTTTTCTGTTTCTGTTTCCCCTCCTCCCCTCGTCTCTCTCTCCTCTCTCGTTCCCACGGGTGGACATCAGCCTCATGACTCAGTATCCCTCCCTGTTGGCCCCTCTGTAATTCCCCTTCTCTCCATTTCTTACGTCTTTTCCTCTCCTCCTCTTCATCCTCCAGCACTTCTCAGCATGTGTCTGATGAACAGTGACATGCAGGAGGTTGAAAGATCTTTCTAAAAACAGCCACGGAAACTTGTTTTGAGCGGATACTTTAGAGATATATTCAGGTTCTGACCCGGCCAAATGATGCATTCATTGGCAGTGGATGACTTTGGACGTCTTAGCTTTCATTTTGGAGATGCTCTGTAATCCCACTGGTTGTTATCGCAGATGCAGGCCGTGGACTGAACATCTTTTCAGTGTCAAAATATTCACGTCTCCCCCTCCTCCCCCACCAACTCTCTTCCTACAGGCAGTGATTCACAGGTCAGCAGCAGCAGCTTCCTGCCACCACTCCAACACACTGCGGAGAAGTTTTTTTTTTATTTCTTTATTTTAAAATAATCTGATTTAGTTATTTTAGTCAACTTCAATATTCATAGGTGCAGAGAAATTGCAAGTGGAGTGCCTAAAAGATTTTCCCTTCTTTCATATGTTCAGTATTTTTCAGTTTACGTTGAAGAGATTTACCTGTGTGTTTACTCTCCTGCCTGTGTTGCTCGTCCACATTGTCCACTTACTCGATGAATTCCTACCAAGTTTGGATAAAGATTTAACTTCCTGTACTGGCCGTAAAAAGAGCTGCAGCCCATTTGACAACATATTTTTTAGCTTTTTGTGAATCCCTTGGGTGCCGTATTCTCGACTGCTTGGTTATAGAACTATAACTTGCTTGTGCAGGCGATACCAAAGCAGAATAACGTTTGAAAAGTGTATTGTTTCACCAAGATCAGTCAGTGATCTATAACAGTCTTGTATGTGCTCAGCCCAGCGTCTGAAGAGAATGTTGGCATGTACATTTCTACAAATCACGGATATATTACATTTGTATGTTTTACATGCATCACATCGACATTTCTAAAGTGATGTAGTTCAGATTACATGTATATGATCCAGCATGCACTGGGGCAGTTTGCAGCCGAGTGTGAAGCGGTCAGGATGAGAGTCAGCACCTCCAAGTCTGAGAACATGCAAGGGAGTTCAAGTATCTCGGGGTCTTGTTCATGAGTGAGTGTAGAATGTAGCGTGAAATGGGTTGATGGTTCGGTGCAGCCTCTGCAGTGATGTGGGCGCTATGCTGGATCATTGTGGTGAAGAGGGAGCTGAGCCAGAAGGCAAAGCTCTGGATTTACTGGTCTGTCTACGTCCCAACCCTCACCTGTGGTCATAAGCTCTTGGTAGTGACCGAAAGAATGAGATCGCTGATACAAGGGGCCGAATTGAGTTGCCTCAGAAGGGTGGCTGGGCTCAGCCTTACCGTGCGTTCACACCAAACGCGATGGACGCGATGAACGCCACAAGTTTCCATTCAAAATCAATGTAAATGACGCGATGACACGCAATGTCACTTTGGGCGACACATTTCGGGCGATAAGAGCGACGCGATGAAGCGATGATGCGTCCATCGCCTCATTGCATGTGTCGCTTGAAGTTGAAAAATTTGAACTTTTCAAGTGACATCGCATGACACTGTGCCGCGACATCCAATCAGCGTTGATATCCAACCACGTCACCGATGTAGTTACGTCAGACGCACATTTCAAAAAATGGAGGAAAGAATCATTGTGGCTGTGTGTGTGTACACCGAGCTTTTACTGGGACCGGTAAAAAAGGTGACGTTGTGTCATATAGCGGTATTGTGAACCCAGGCATGGCGGCGTTTGGGTCTCCGATTCAAATCAGATGTCCACAACAGATAAAGAGCAGCTACGGTAGTTAACTCAGCCATGGTTGACGAGAAAACAGCGGGAGGTGAAGAAAATAGCGGGAGGAGGGTTGCGTCATCGCGATTGAAGCGATGAAGTGATGATCAAAAAAGGTTACATTTGTGATCAAGCGACGCGATACTCGTGTTACGGGCAATGACATCGCGTCCATCGCGTTTGGTGTGAACGCACAGTTAGAGATAAGCTAAGGAGCTTGGACATCTGGAGGGAGCTCAGAGTAGAGCTGCTCCTTAGGTCAGTTGAGGTGGTTGGGTCATCTGATCAGGATGCCTCCTGGGTGCCTCCCGTCAGAGGTGTTCTGGGCACGTCCCACTGGTAGGAGGCCTCGGGGCAGACACTGAACACGTTGGCGGGATTACATATCTCATCCGGCCTGGGAATGGTGTGTAGCTTAGGGTGTAGTTTATTTCAAATGCAAATAAACCTTAAAAGCTTAAAAAAGCTTTGGCTGCATCCCCATTGCCAGTAGACTAGATATGTGTTCACGGCTCTGGTCTTTTTTTCTCCTGGTGTATCATGTTCAACGTCATGGACAGGTTGGAAAACAGGTTAAACAGTAAAAAGCAGCGTGTGGCCAGTGAAAATGATACAGTGGTTATTTATGTTAATGTATCTCTTACTTTTTCAGTTTTTCTCTCAAACTCGGTGCTGACTTGTGCTGCAACAATGTTTGACTTGGCAACTTGGCAGGAAACGGATGGTACCTGACCTGTCGATGCATTGCTCTGGGAAAGGAGCTAAAGTGAGCCGATCGGAGCCGGAGCTGATAAATACCCGTGACTACTGCAGATTCATTTGTCCCAGAAATTGATCTTTCCCATCCCGTGATCTTTACCTTGGCATAGCCATGTGGCTTTGTGCCCAAACTTAACCACATGTTTCCCAGTGTTGTTGAAATATAAAGAACATGTCGGCTACATGTAAATGAAACGTACAAATGTTACATCTGCGGTTTGCAGAAACGTACAAGTACATATGCTTGTGCTGAAGCGTTAATCTAATTTTGATTTTGTCTTACCAGTCTCAAGTGGTAGGTTGGAGAAAGTTGTATGATTCAGAGGTGATTCTCAGAGAGTCAGTAAAATATATCACCATCTGTGTGTGTGTGAGTGTGTATGTTTTTATAAGTGTGTGTTTTCAAGGTCAGTGAGAAACAAGTAGATGTTCTATGTTTAATGTTTCTATTGGAGCTGTATGAAAGTCAGTACTGAAAAACTGTATTGCTGCATAGCCATTTAATAGATTGTATGTGTGTGTGTGTGTGTGTGTGCAATTTGAGGCCAGAACACAAGGAAAGTTCTGTTGTTCTCCACAAAACCAAAGCGAGTTGTAGATTCAGGTGAAAGACTCGGACCTACTAACAACTTCCTCTCTTGGCAGAGAGCCCGGTCCAAGTCTCTCTCACTCTCACACACACACACACACACACACACACACACACACACACACACACACACACGCACACACGCACACACACACGTGCATTCTTAAAGCCAAAGGGATAAAACTTTTTTTTCATTATTTTAATCTATTTCCCCTCCCTCCACTGCAAGTTTTTTGGTTGGACGGGTTACCACGGCAACCATCCAGGGCGAGTGTACGGTTGTAGGCCTCTGTGAAATACAACCGTGTCCTGCTTGTGTGTGTGTGTGTGTTGTCTCCCAGTGTCTGTGGCCGCCCTGCCCTTCTGCTGTGAACTTCATGTAGTTTTTCTTTCTCTAATATTGTCACCGATTTGTCAAACGGCCTGAAAACACTTGAGACACACACATACACACAGACACACACACACACACACTGCTTAACACACTTTGCTGAGCTTGGGAACATAAACACATGCACAGTGTGGACAGGAATTGGAAAAGCTCTTTCTCTCTCAGATTGAGAATTACAGAGCAAAAAGACGTAAGGAAATCAGTAAAAAACTGGGAGGAGGAATGGAAATCGGTAGAAGAAGAGATGAAAAAGAGCAAAGAGGAAGGAGGAGGAAAACACAGGAGGAAGATTGACAGAAGTAGAGAGATAAGAAAAGAGGAGGGACTTGCAGGAAGGATGGGAAGATCAGAGGGAGGAGAGATTGACAGCTGAATAACAGGCGGTTATGTAATTTGAATTTTCCTTCGTTTTATCTCTCACTCTGTCACTTTCTGCGCGAAGGAAAGTCTCCAAACTCGACAGTCATGGTCAAAAGTCTTTTGAAAACCTGAATGCTGTTGTGAGAAGTAGAAGTGAGGTGTGGGTTTCTGGCACGAGCTCACCTTCTTCCAAGGTGCATGGGGAAGGGAAAGAAGTCTAAAGAGGTCAAAACTCTTAACACAAGTCGAGCACACAGCTGTGATGCACACCTTGGTGCCGGTGCCGAGAGTCTAGTAACGATGGGACCGCCCTCATTTCCCATCATGCCTGTCTAGTGCTGATCTAGTGTTTATTTCGTAGTTTCAAGTTTTCTGTTTGTTTAAAATGCGTCTCTTCAGAACATGGCGGCTTATGTTGGTAACTGTCATTTTTGTGCTGGTTTATAGTTTCAACCATTAGTAAGGTAACTGTTACATTTCTTGAGGCCAGCTGTGCGTTTTGACAAAGTTAAGGAAGTGTGTGGTGTTGGGACTTGTAATGAGTAACTGTTACATCGAGTATAAAATAAAGGTTTGTAATAATACAACATAGGCGGTTGATGAAATTGGTGGACACAATATCGTAGGTATGATCATCTCTTGAGTACACTTGTCCGAAGGGCCGGGTGAGATCGTCTGCCAGGCCAATACGTTTGACACTCCTGGTCTAGATGAACTTAAAACTCAAGCAGAATCAGGAAAGGCTCTCCGATAAAAGTTTAAATAAGGGGTGTAAATGAGATCGCTGACTCCAGAGGCTTTTAACTTTACATCTGCCAGATCTTTTTTGTATGAGAGACCTTGAAAGAAGGACTTTTAATCCCTTACTTAAAGCAGCTATAATCGATAGTTTTATAATAACAGTCTATCAAATAGCAGTTTGAAAGGTCTCGGTTTTGTAGTGATCAACTTACGGACAATACTCCTGATCCTCCTGGCTTTACTGAGCTTTACACTGAGTTATAGCTCATTGTTTAGCTGTCGGCCAACAACTTTACTGTGTTGGGTCACTCTCACCTCGCTCATGGCATCATTTTCAGCCGCAGCACGCAGCTGTTTTCTAGTGCCAGAAATTTCTTAAATTAAACATGGGGCAACACTGAGGTAGTTGCTTTTGGAGCCAAGGAGGTCCGAATAAAAATCAGCATTCAGCTATAATTGGCAAAAACCAGCAACCAAGCCAGAGGTCCTCCTGTACTCATGGACTCAGACCTGAGTAACAGCAGAATTGGGAAAAAACGATCTGTAACAGCACCTTTACATGTCAGCCAAAAGATGTGTGAGATTCAAAACACTGCTGCCCAAGACCAAGAAAGTGGACCACACCAGTTCTGAGGTCTTTGGCTTTCTGTCTGTCAGAGAATTGATTTTAAAAACACTTCTGCTGGTTTATAAAGCACTGAATGGTTTAGGGCCAAATACATTTCTGACCTTGTGCCACACTGTGAACCATCCAGACCTCTCAGGTCATCAAGGACAGGTCAGCTTTGAATCTTGCTTCGAAGACTGGCGATGATGTTGTCATCAGAGAGTCAGAGAGGTAAATATGGAGAGTTTAAAAGAATGCGAACGGAGGGTAAACACTTACGCTCCTCATTCACCATCTTGAATCCCCCACCAAGGACTCTTCATTTAAGATCATAAATACAACAAAAAGCAGCAAATTCTCACATTTATGAAGTTGAAACCAGCAAATGTTTGACATTTTTGCTTGAAAAGTGACAAACAGCTAATTAATTATCAAAGTAGTTGGTGATTAGTTTTCTTTCGATAATTAATCGACAATGTTTCGCAGCACCACTTAGGTTTTGATGGAGAAGAAGAACAGAGCTAAAAAGAGAATGAATGTTGGACTTAGATTCACGAGGAGCAAGAATAAGCAAGAATACAAATGCTGATGCCAGTAAGTGTTGCTCTGTGTCTGCTGGGTGTGTCATTGTTTTGTTTAGAGCTTGTTCTGCTGCCCCCAAGTGGCCAAAACCCCCCCAGAAAAACAATTAATACTCCCTAAACCTGTGGAAATGTAGCTTTAATACAATATATGAATACTCCATTAAACTTAAAAGTCCTGCAGTCAATATTTGACTTTAGTTAGTTAGAATTATTGGCCTCTGAATGTGCCTAATAAATAATAATAATAATAATAATAATAATAATAATAATAATAGATTTACAATATTATAAAAAAAACCTATGGGGAAAAAAGAAAAAAGCTAGGAATTTTTTTTATATTAATTGTTATTATTATGTTTTAAATATATGTTACACAAATATTATAATATTTAAGCACTCTGCGGGTAATTTCTTATTTGTTTGTTTTAACTTAAATATCTTTTTTATCACAAATTTTCTTGTTTTTAATTTTCTCTTTTTACTAATTTGTCCCTAGTTTTTTCTTCTGTTGCTCATTGCCGTCCTCCCCTGTTTATAAAAGAAATCAAGCAAATTTGCTCAGGTTTCAAAGAGTTAATTTCATGTCATTCCTTTGATCATGCCTGATAATACCAGCAAGCATATCTGCTTTAAAATGAACATGCTTTTTCTTGCTTTGCACAATGAATGAACGTTATACATTGAAAAGTATTGTATTTCATGTCTCCATCTGCTGGTGGGCCGTCATGATAAAAGTATACATGTATAATATGATGTTAATTCCACTACAGGAGAGACTTGATGATCACTGAAAGTAGGTGGTGAAAAAAGTGGATATATAGATATCAGTTATTGGTCAAATGAGTTGTTACATATCGGCACATCGGATGTCAGCTAAAAAACCCAATATCGTGTGTTTCTAGATTCCTCATAAAAAAGTGAAACTGAATTAAGGGAACCTGAAGTTTTTTTTTCTTTCTGCGGATAACAAGCAGCAGAAAAAGATTGATAGATCAGCACAAAGATCCCAAAATCGTGCGATTTCCCCACACTGTGAAAAATAACAAATACCACAGGAGTCCAGCAGATTGAGTAACAGCAGTGATATAATGCAGGAAGAGGCCCAGTGTGTGTGTGAGTGTGTGTGTAATGAAATACAGCCCATGTGCAGAGCAGCACTCTCTCCTCTGCAAGTTTCCTACAAGTGTTTTATATGTGCAGATTTTCCAGTTTGTCGTCTGACATGCTTACAAGACGACTTCTCTGTTTTCCAAGTGTGTGTGTCTGTGTTTCTTACTGGCCTCAACTCTGCTGCACACACACTTTGTCCTTCTCCCTCTGTGGTGCTAACATGAGGACAGTTTATACTATCTCCTACAGAGCAGATTCCTATCATGGTAGAAGAGGAAGACAGAGAGAGAGGGGGAGAGGAGAGGGAACCTGAGGATCTAGACATTAGTGTGTGTGTGTGTGTGTGTGTGTGTGTGTGTGTGTGTGTGTGTGTGTGTGTTTCAAGAGAGTGTGTCTCAATGGTGGCACATTGTCCAGAGAGCAGATGATCACGAGTCTATGAGTTGTTGCTTGAAACAAAAGTTGATGCTAGTTCGTAGCACAACCTTCATCTTAATGGTGGACAGACGGACTCAGTCATATCAAGAGCTGAATCTTTCGGGGTAATGAATTCATTTTACAACACGTAGCTATACATAAGCAATAGATTTAGGTTACTTTATGCGATGTAACGTAATCTAACATTATGGTACAGCCCATGACTTGCCCAGCACCTGCTCCCTGTTCCTGCTGCCTCTGCTAGGAGAGTGCTGCTGAGGGAAGGTGAGCTCCACACTGGGAACAGAGTCCACCCACATTCATACTTACAATACTTGTTGGGCTTGTTACTCTAAAAATGTAATACATTACTCATTACTTGTTACAAAAGTAATGATATTGATTTACTTATTTCTCCCAGTCAACAGTAATCCGTTACTACTCGTTCTATTTCTTTTCCGTTGCACCTCATACAACTGGTAATTGTGTATTTCCTCAAAATTCAATGTGTGCCTCTGTGTGAATGTCACGGTAATTAGCAGTAAGTGTAGCTAAGGTTACATAGCATGCGTTTATCAGTTGCCTGTGAACAGTATTTTCCCAAGACTCTTCATTACTTCTTTGCAGCTGCAGCTGTCCACGATTAAAACCGTTTTGGTTGTTCACCAAGTGTAGCCCTACGCAAAGGGCTCACCTTTGGTGGTGTGTATTTCCTGGAGCGTCATGTTGTTGCGCTGTCGGTTGTAGTAGGTGTTTCAGACCGGAGGTCTGAGGATGTGTTTTTTGCAGTGGAAATAGTTGTAGTCCGACTACCTGCAGCAGCAGTGTTCCTGTCATCTTTCTACCCAGCAGAATGAAAGTAATAGGAATATTTCCAGCTGCTAAAGGAAGCGTTTCCAATCTGGCTTGCTGCTTTGTGATGTACCTGCGCAGTGCAACAATTACGAAAATGAGTCTGCTGATGTGATTGTTGTATTTCAGGTCAGTAGTAATGTGATAACAACAGTAATGTTGTACGAATGGTTTGGTTTTGGGGTAACTGTAATATTATAACTGACATTTTATTAGTAATTAGTTACACCACTCCTTATTGAAAAAAGTAATATTACTACTGTAACACGTTACTAGTAATAGTAACGTGCTACGCTACTGCCCAACATTGCTTACAGCTAACTGTTAGCATCACACGGCTAACATTTCCTAACAGTTTTTAACAGGCTTGATGACAGAATCGAGCTTTTGCGTGAGTTTGTTGGGACCGTTTATCGGCTCGGTGTCTGAAGGTAGCGACTGCTGCAGTGTTAGCTCGTGCTAACTGGGCAGATGTCGAACTGTTAAACATGCTCCTGTTTGCCCTACGCCCCAACTGGCGACTGCGACACAGATGTGACAGATACATAAATATGACCCGACATAATTTTTGAAATGCTGATTATTTTTTTTTTGTTTTAATTTAGGAAAAACAGTACTTACGTTTGCATCTTTCTAACAGCTCAGTGGATGCATTATTATTTAAAAAAATTGTTTGTTTACATAAAAATGTTATCAATAAAACCTCAAAGATAAACAATAAAATCTCTCTGGGAGTAATTTGGTTGGTTGAGTGTACAAACACAATGAGTAGACCAGACGATAACCTCTGGGGATGAGGGATTAGAAAAGCCTTTGGAACAGTGATTAAGGTATATGAGATTTGTATGTAACATTAAACACAAAACAAATGTGAATAAAACTATAAAAGTAGACCGAAGTGTAAAAACATGTACTTAATGTTAAGGTGACCCAAACTTGTTGTACACCTGTAGATGTTTCAGTGTGTGAGGGTGGTTCTCTGTGTTAATGTTGTTCGCAGTAAATTAGGAGTAATTTGAGCGACTGATAGTTGTTGTGGTTACCAGTGAGTTAACAGACTGCATGGTGTGTGTGTGTGTGTGTGTGTGTGTGTGTGTGTGTGTGTGTGTGTGTGTGTGTGTGTTCGCAGTACGAGCAGGTTTTATCAATGTGTTTCTCTCAGGGCTGTAATGGACAAAAGGCTGGCTGTCAACACCAACACACTTTATGTCGGCCAAGGCATGCTGTAATGGTGCACGCAATCACTTCCAGATGACGGACAGAGAGGAGTGTGTGTGTGTGTGTGTGTGTGTGTGTGTGTGTGTGTGTGTGTGTGTGTGTGTGTGTGTGTGTTGGGCTTGAATTTGAGAGCCAAAGAGGGGAATATCACTTCATTGTGGAGGGAGTAACCTGGTTTACATGCAGGACAAAAGAGAGGGAGACTGTAGTAAGTGCATATGTGTTTGTTTTCAAGTGTGTTACCATTGACTGCAAGGTAGGAAAGGATACAAACAAGGAAGGAGACAAGGAAACAATACTAACTAAACTATGGCTGCAGTAACTTTAATATTCATACTTCAACATTAAATGCAAGGCTACATGTTTCTCTCCTGGTAACAAAACCTTTGAAACAAACTTGAAAACGTTCAGTGGTTACGAGAACTTTGGTTCTAAAAAAGTGAAACTTTGGGATGACAAGGTCTTTGTCTGTGTTTTTTTCAAAGCTTGTAAAAAAATTCAAGATGCTGTATTATGAGGGACTTTCCTAAAAAAAACAATGTATAGACTCATATGTTAGTAATATCTCTCAATCAACAATCATGACACACTGTGGTGGTGTATTTTTCTGCAGAGATGCTCCCCTCTGCCTAATTTTCTTATTTCATGGCTCAAACCTTATTTTTATCTCATACCAGCCGCTACTGCACGTCAACAAAAACAAAGCCAACTACGTATAAGACAAAAGGACTGGACGGAGGCCATTATCAAAAATAAAATCAAAAATCAAAAATTAGGGAAAAAGTATTTCCTTTTGTAGGGATGAATAACGTTATGTGTATTAAGGATTATCATGTCCATGACCAAACGCTGATAAGTGACGAAGTCGGAGTGAGAATGTGTTGTGGTCACGTCCTCTTTATCTCTCTCCATGTACTCGTTTGCTGATGCTTCTATTTTCTATGTCCCACCCTGCTAGAAACCCGTAAGGTCAAGAGATTCGTCTTTGATAGGTATTGATTGCTTAATGACAGACTGACACCTGGCGACCCAATAAACAAAAGACAACAGGGCTTGATCTGTTTAAGGACACTCAAAGTGTAGGAAATTCTAAAACGTACTGCAAAATGCACGTCTAACACTAAAACTTAGTATGTTTGTTCACTAAATGCATCCTTGCATTTGTCTGGAGATATAATTAACTTGAATTCCTTCTCCCAGCTGGTGATTGCTTTAATTTCCTGACCTCTAAATTCTTCCATGTTTTTTGTGTGAGGTCTTTCAGATGTTTTTATTACACAAGCTATTAAAGGGTGTATGTCTGTCGCTGTTTTGCTTAATACATTTCTTTAACCAGGTAACTTCTAATTTGTAGGTATTTATAAAAGTGCTATTTTGGCAGATTATGTAATTTTACCATCTGATTATATTTAGTCAAGCCATTACCTGCCTTGATTTAAAAGGTGTTGTCCTTGAGAGTTGGTTTAAATTCCCTATCAATTGTGATTTCTCTCAATAAAATTAGATCCCTTTGAATAAGCTATGGTTCGTTAACTTTTATCCAGGTCAATAATGTATTTTTATACATGTATTTTCTGCAACGTAACCAGCAACTAATGTTGTAAAATAAATGCAGGAGGACAAAGAGAGCTTCCAAAATGTAGTAGAAGTAGCATAAATTGGAAATACTCAATGTTATTGTACATTTTTTATGTTGGCCTGCAGTAAAATAACTGATAGTATGGTATGTAAATTTATCACCTGTGCTTTTTGTAAGGAAAAAAAAGATTAACAAGTACAAACTGAGAAGGTGACGTTTCTTTCACTAATTATACTGATTAAAACAACTGATGTACACTAACTTTATTAATTATAAACGACACCTCTGACAGTCCAGAGTCCAGCCCTAGACTCCTGCATGTTCCCTGCCTTTGAGCTCAACAGTGACATCCTCCGACTGAGCTCAAGATCTCACAATAAAGCTTTTAAAACGACTTAACAAGTGAGTTGAGTTCGGTGTGTTGGCTCACAGAGTTCAGAGGAGACGAGTTAAAGTGAGGTATTTATTGGCAGGGTGTTGAGGCGAGGAGGCGCGGCGAGTGAGCGTTAGTAGAGGAGGATACAACAACAGAACACACAGTTCTGACACCGAACACATGGACCTGGACACCCTGATGAGTTGTGTGAGTGTGTTTGTGTGTGTGTGCGCGCATGCCTCCTGCTACCAACCCACTACCTGGCAGCCATGAGGCTCTGCGGTTTGGACATGGTGTGAATAAACAGTGTGTGTGTGTTTGTAAACAACTCACAGACCTGCGATGCCTCTTATTAACACCCTGTTTTTTCTGCTGGGTGTCATTTATGAGTCATGTCTAATACTTAATGAATCTGTATTTTGCTTCATTATTCAGCCTGATGTTGAGTCTGTGCTAACCAACGTCTGCATAGTTGCGGGAGTTACTTCGTTCAAAGTAACAGTCAGTGTGTTAACTGCTAGGAGCAGTTATCTTCAGTTTTATCTTGATGGTTGTAGAAATACGACAATTTATGAGCTGTTATTATGGAGCTACTTTATAATCTGTACAAGCATTTATACTTGTGGGTCAGCTCTCTGCAGAACCTATGCCATAGCCTACGCATGTAGCCTACGCCGTTGTGATACTTGTGTGGTGGTGTGTCTATATCACTCACTGCAGGTACACCCCTAAAACACAAGTCGGCAGCAGAGTTTCTGTGAAGTGCTGTAAAGTTTAGTTGAGTCAAAACACACATTAAACACACATTAAACATGGCTTAATAGAGACAATTTTCATTTTCATTTTCCCCACAAATACAACATGCTAATGTTTTTAGCACAAGCCTATGGCGTTTTACATTGCATAAATTAGCCTAGCAGCTAGCGGACTTTTCTTCTACTCATTTGATGCCAGGGACAACAGCAATATTCAACAAAGGTAACGTTACAAAACTCACAAGGTTCACAGACAAAACAACTGTCTTATACTAAACATGTTTTATGAACAAATACAACATGCTAATGTTATTAGCACAAGCCTATGGTATTCTACATTGTATAAATTAGCCTAGCGATGAGCAGAGATTTCCTCTACTCATATGAAGCCAGGATAAATCTCACACAAGACTTAAAATACTATTTTGTGGAGGCTTTATTGTCTTCACTATGCACGTCAGGCTGTGGTGTAGGTGCGCCATCGATTTGACAAAGATAAATCCGGCTTTAGACAGTCACATGTCTGTGTTGTCTTAATTTTTTGTGCTACTGTCTGTACATTTTATGACAGAAATGTACAGACAGTAACACAAAAAATTAAGACAACTACATGTAGACAATTTGTATTTATATGTGATTGTGTTCATGTATGAAAGAGTGCATAGGTAAATGAAGTTTTTGTCGACTAAAGGTCAATGGGAGTACACCTGAGCCTTTGTTAAATTTTAGTTCACGATGTTCGGTCAAACTTCAGTTTGGGCAGTTGGGATGTGAAATTCATTCCCAGCTAGTGTTAGAGAATGTTGCTCTGCTAAACAGAATGTGTGCAGTGTGTTGTGCATTTATTAATCTACAGTCCCAGCAGGACTTGGACATGTAATTGGGTTAGTAATGATGAAGAGGTCTGGACACAAAGATGACCTGACATCCTGATATTTGTGGGACGTTCCACAGATTTTGTCCTGAACTAAGACAGAAATATTCTGCACAATCAAACGCAGGCTTTATAATTCAAAGTATTATTATAAATGTTTTTATATTCACGAAGCAACGTTTCTTCGCCAAAGAGTCATTAGTTCCTCACATGTTGCACAAACACCTGCCTTCTCTGCTCCACACGTCTCCTCTGACAGCAGCGAGAAGGGGTTACTATGGTTACGGGGACTCACACATGCGCCTGCATCCATGCAGCATTTTCTAATGCTTTTTTTCCCAAACCATCACTGAATATTTTATTAACTAGCTTTTTGCTCTGTAATTGTATTTTATGAGCTCAGGTTGGTTTTATTGGTATAAAATGAGTCTTCTTTAGTCGCCTCTGCAGCTTATTATTCATATTTGTGTGTTTGGGGTTTTTTTTTGCGCGTGTGTGTGTGTGTGTGTGTGTGTGTGTGTGTGTGTGTTGCGACATGTCCTCTATTTGCCCTCTGAGTTCATTAGTGCCCTGTGTGAAGCAGGCACTCTGCCCTGCCACACGCACACACACATACACACACACACTTAGCTTATTTACTTGTTTTATTGCACTGCAGACACTCCTGCCTGAGTGTCAACAACTCTTCACTCTGCAGCTCGATTGCTGCTGATTATATGATGGAAAATGTTTTACTTAAGTCATAAAATGTCATTAAAAGTGGCAACAGTGATTTTCAGGTTATGGTGCAATTTAGCCTTTAACTGTGGACCTATGCACATTTCTAAAATGTTCATACTAACCAGACATTAAAACAACTAAACTAAACAACTTTAACAACTGAAAATCAGACTAATTGACACCATCTGTTACTTTATTTCAATGTTGTATGCTCATTTGCAGACAGATTCATCAGTTGACACATTTATAAGCTGAAACCATTTCCCTCAGTGGAAACAAAGCTTTTGTTTACTTTTATTTCACAAATAAGAAACAATAAATTGTGAAGACAATAAAGCCTCCACAAAATAGCATTTTAAGTTTGTGATTTAACCTGGCTTCATATGAGTAGAGGAAATATCTGCTCATTGCTAGGCTAATTTACACAATGTAAAATGCCATAGGCTTGTGCTAATAACGTTAGCATGATGTATTTGTTTGGAGAACGTGTTTTGTCAGTGAACCTTGTGAGCTGTAATGGAGCCGAATTTTGTAATGTTACCTTTGTTAAATGTTGCTGTTGTACCTGGTTTCGTATGAGACAAGGAAAAGTCTGCTAGCTGCTAGGCTAATTTATACACTGTAAAATGCCATAGGCTTGTGCTAAAAACATTAGCAAGTTGTATTTGTGGGGACAATGTGTCCAGATAAAGACAAGTGTTTATTTGAATGCTGCGAGTTATAGTGAAACTGATTTGTGTACTTGTGTTTGAACTTCTCTCTCTTTAGCCATGTTTAATGTGTGTTTAATGTGTGTTTTGGGTGTGTTCTGAGTCAGCTAAACTTTACAGCATTTCACAGAAACTCCCTAAATTCTGCTTAATGAGGCAGACACAAGTTTCTTCTTGTTGCAGTGCAAATTACACTGATGCTACTAGAGCTGCCCCGTAAAAATCTTTGAGTCAGGAAGTGTTCTTCTGGGGACATTTTGGTCCCCAGATGTACCTGTAACTGAGACAGAGGCTTTGCCCGGTCAGGCTCTGAGATAAAGTTATCGTCTGCCTTCTGCTTATGAATTGTGAATTTATAGCCCACAGTTATTAATATGACACAGTCTCTGCCTTTTCTCTGATTTTCAGTGTCAGCAAAAATGTTGTTGTCTTCAATCGGTTGCCCAAAACACCTTAAGTTAAGAGTTTACTTAAAGTACCCATTAAGGTTTCCTTGAAATAAAATCAGTTGCACAAAACACCATTAAATCTTCTACTTAGCCTTTCCTTAAAATGCTCACTTAAGTATTTAAGGTGTTATCCTCATCTTGGTCTTATTCTTAAGGAATCCCTAGGCCGTTGCACAAAAGACCTTAGCAACCAAAGTAAGGTAAAAAACAAAACAAAAATCTTAAGGTACCTCTGACTCTATCTTAACTGCAACATGACTGAGTTTATGGTGATAAATAAAAAAACGAACACACCAGGAGATCCTGCTGGATACGCTTTTGATGTTACACTGTAGATTTGACTGAAGTAATTTCTGTTGCATTTTCTTCATATAATTGTTGTCTGTTATTTGGGGATCAAATTCACTTTGTAGTTTGTGCTTTCTATGATTGCATTCCTCCAGAAGTATAATCTTTTCCTCCTCTGACCAGTTTGGTTTTCTTGTCTTCTTTTTCCTGCCTTTTTTTCCCCACTATCTAACTATAAGCTGACTGTGTGAGACGAAAACAGACATCACAAGCACAACACAGTAAATCAGTTAGCTTTTTTTGGTAACTAAAGAAACTTTTTATGGGATTCTTTGCAACTGTGTAAGGCCCTGATCACACAGTAAGCGTTTTGCAAGTTGCAAAATGCGAGGCGCACTGCATTTTAAAAAAAAAAATTGAAAAAAATTGAATGCCACAACTTAAAAAAACACTTGATGCACATTTTTATTGTTGCCATTCAACCACCCCATCATGTCCTTACACTAACCTTCACCTTATCAATCTACTGTTTTTTTTCTCACAGTAATCAGTGTAACCACAGCAAGTATGGTGGGTTGAAGCTGATCCAGTAACTTGGGCTTTAAGCTGTGACAAACGTTTGAAACAGACAGTCTGGGTAATAACTTACTTTGTTTTCTCTTTTAGATATGTTTAAGTGACACGTAATTCTTTTAAAACTTGTCTTGCTGCTTGTGTTACGGCCCATCAGACTTCAGAGAGAGACCCAAGTTGTAATATACACAAGTTATCCTTTCAAAAACTGCACTGCAGGTGTGTGATCATGCCTTGAGTGGTGACAGTAAATCCAGTTTTCACTGGTAATCAAACCAAGCAAAGAGAATCAGTGTATAAATATGATTACAGCAGATAAGGGTTACATAAACACACACATTAGGGAGGACTAGAACACGCTGAGTAAGATCAAAGTGTTTGACACAAGCTATTGATAACAGGAATAAATAGAAATGCTGAATTTACTGTGTCCAACATAAAAATCAATGCTGTTTGTGTTGCAGTGCATGTAGGTGTGTGTGTGTGTGTGTTTAGGATCTGTTGCTTTGTGTGTCACCGCCTGTTTGTGTGTGTATTTGTCTCCGTTGATATGTGTGTGCGTGGGCAGGGCTGACGCAGCAGAACTGACTGCAGCGTGGCGAGCGAGAGGTGGGACACACACAGATGTACACACACGCACACGTATACACACACATATGTTTACACCCATACGCAGCAGAGTGATGCTGCACACAGCACGCACAAATATACAATTCGGACATTGATGTGACATTTCAAATTACATAGCGCTTGCAGATATGTCGAAAGATTGCACACACACACACACACACACACACGCGCGCGCACACACACACACCGAGTTGGGTTATCATGTGAACTGTCACTGTTGCAAGTTCTGATGCTGGAGAGAGACCTCGTGAGACGGAGCAGGGCAGTGAGAGGAGGGTGGGGGAGAGAAAGTATAATCAAACGGGTGAGGACGGAGAGAGAGAGAGAGAGGGGAGGGGGGGGGACATCAGGAGGAGGAGGAGGAGGAGAACAAGGGAGTGAAGCAAGAGGACGAACAAGTGGACAGATAGACGATAGAAAGGAGGAGAGTGTGTAGTCAAAGTAACACAGTAGATAGATAGATAGATAGATAGATAGATAGATAGATAGATAGATAGAGGGATGCGTTGGAAAAGGAGGCGATCGCCGGCGCAAGGGAGGACAGGAGATGATGAAGATGAGGAGAAGAGCTCAGACACCTCCTTCAGAGTGCATTTCTTTAAAGGTAGATTGTTTGTTTTCTCTGCCTTGCCCGATTTGCCGCATTTGTCTCGTCACCTCAGGGTGCTGTCAAGTGACCAGTTAGTGCATCAATACGTTGCCTTTTGTGTGTGTGTGTGTGTGTGTGTTTTATAGGGGATCTTGCTCAGTTCTGACAAATTAAAAATGTTTCCGCACTTTAATGTTTTAAAGTGCTGCATTTTTAGATGTTAAACTACACCACAGGGTGATGAAGATGTTGGGAAGCTTCTGTCTCACACTTTGCATTAATACCGTTGATCATTTTATGTATTCTGAAAGCAACTTTTGTCAGTGTGCACAATGTGGCATTGTTTTCTTTTTGTTGTTGCCTGTCCTTTATGATAAATGTAGGAAGTGAGTGTGTGTGTGTGTGTGTGTAGCAGCTGCTAGGTGTGTATAGATCTGGAGAAACCATTTAAGTTAGGCAGGCATTTCCCTGGCTCGTTACTGTATGCACGTAGGCCTCAGGACCCCTTCACATAGAAACCTCCCGCTTTGTAGGTGCACAAATCTAATTAAGTAAATAAATAATTTTTTCATTCATGCAAAGGATATTAGGGGTGCCCCGTTTTCCACTGGAGCACCTGCCCCACAAAATGTCTGTACATGGCACTGACTGCAACGTGTGTGTTGTGTTCTTTTAAAAGTTTTAAAAGACAGCATTTATAGTGATGAATACCAGAGTCATTTTTTCGGGAATAGTATGGATCACAGGATTCCTGTTGGATTTCCATGGGATGGTAATCAGTTTCTCTATTCAACAGGTGACTGGTATTGGACAGAAAAAAGTCAACCACAGCGGGTGGGACGGGGATCATAATCACAATAAGTCAATTTTTATTTATAAATATGCCGTTCTAGGGAACCCAGTGACATAGTGGGTAGAGCAAGCATCCCATATGTGGCTGTGGTTCAATTCCAGCCCGCAGCCCTTTGCTGCACATCATCCCCCTTCATTTTAAACTCTCCTATCTAAGAAAGACAAAAAGCCACATCCTTCCAATGAGAACAGTACGGGACGGGGTCATTCAGCTGAGATTGTAACGGAACAGGAGTTATTTTGAGGTGGTGTGATGGGACAGGAGTGAAAATCTGTTCCCATGTCATGGTCTAATGTACGCATGAAATTTTGTTTTGCAGACAACCGCTTTACTGTTTTAATTCACTCTCATCAACCATGTTTCCAGGCGCACAGTGGAAGCTGTTAACCCTGAGAAAGCCACCATACACTACTTTCCCAGCACCACATGGCAGACAGACAAAGTCTATGACCAGCTTGTGCATTTAGCAGCTAAAGAGACAGATATTTCCCTTTAAGAGCTGGTGGAGACCAAACTTTTGCTTTAATGTTTATAGGCCAATACACAATATGCGATGTACAACCCTACACCAGTGGCAGGTAGATGCACGTTGGCGCTCTTGTCCTATTCCCAGTTTCACTGTCGCCAGAATTAAATGCTTTTTCTCCTCACTTGCTCCCTTCTTGTACACACCAGCTCCCGTAGCAACTCTTTTTCTCTGCTCCTATGGCAGCTCGACTCCTCTCCTCACCATGGATGCATAAAGAGAACTCTGTTGATGTTGCTGTGGCTTGTGTGTGACAAAGACTGGATGTCGAGAGACTCCTTATTGAGGTTGAGAAATATCCCGAGCTAAATGACCCGCAATGGACAAAAAGATATTGCCTGGCGAGTCATAGTTGTGGAGATCAGCTCTTCGGGTAAGGAGTCAAGTTTAATTAATATATAGTACGTATATATAGTACGTAATTAATATATAGCACATCGTGTGCTGCCCACCACAGGGATGTCTGGGTCTGGTCAAAATGTTCGATTTTCTTCACCAGCTACTGTGCAGTAAATCATGTCAGAAAAGTTGATGCTTGGGAATAACTGAATGTTGAAACCAGACTACTGTGTGTAGCTGTTTGTTTCCAGTTGTGTGCCATAAAGCAATCCACCGATTGTTTCATTTATAAAATTGAAAAAATATATAAAATGCAACAAGTATCTTTGCACATATTCACACCTGGGAGCTTTCCTGCTGCTCATTTATTATACAATCTTTGCCTGAATAATTCATAATGTTTTGCTGGTTTACCCACACACTGATACTGCTGGATGATACTTTAGAGCTCACAGCTGATAAAGTTCTCATGTCCAATATGAAATGCCACGAAATATCATCAGGTGGTCACGTTTCTGTGGTCTGGAGCTTCCACAACATTCGATGTTAGGAGAGTAATCTGTAAGTAGTCTGTAGCATTGATCACAAGACCCAGCTGTACCTCAGAGGCACCGTCCTTGTATAAACTTTATGAGTCTAGTCAGGCAGATGTTAAACTCAAAAAATGGAATGATGCAACAAAATCCTGCAAGACCTGTAATACCGTATAGTTTGCATGTGGAGCCAAAGTAAACAGATGTCTTTCATCTGCGGCGCGGACGCTTGACTCACTCCAAACAAATGAGCTTCTCGGCAGCTGAAGAGAACTTGTGTTCAAACTGGGAACAAATCGAGGTGGACCCATTACCCAAACCACAAGCCCACAGCGGTGACACAAGCATACACACAGATGCTGGTGTGAATCATTTTACTATCAAACATCTGTTGCTCTTATTATTCAGTCGTTTTCTCCATCTACAGGGTGCGTCGTATGTCTTGTTTTACTGGTGGTTTGCTGTATGCGGTCATGGTGGGAAACACAGAGCGTCCCTGGCAGCTTGGATGCAGGAAATTGAATTAAAGCTACAGTGAGTAGATACTGTCTGGCAGCGATACATCAATATTGTCTTGTTTTTCAGTGATCCTCATCTTTCTTATCCAATCAGAGAAACTTAAAGTTAGGGGTTTGACTTCCAGGATGTCAGTTGGTTTTATATTTTATTTGTGAGTTTAGATACACTGATCAGCCAAAACATTAAAACCACTGACAGGTGAAATGAACAACATTGATCATATTGTTCCAAGGCAATGTTCTGCTGAGATCCTTTTTGGTTCTGGCATTCATGTGGATACCACCTGACATGCTCCACCCACCCAAACACCGTTGAAGACCAAGTACCCCCCCTCATGGCAACAGCACTCCCCAGCACTAAAAAAGCAGCATGCCACACCACAAAAACTGTTTAGAAATGGCCTGTGGAGTGTGACAAAACGCTCAAAGTGTCGACCTGGCCTCTAAATTTCCCAGGTCCCAATCTACTCAAGGATTCGTAGGACGTGTGTGTACCCCAGATGTGCCCTAATCCAAGGTGGGGCCTCCTTGGATTGGACTTGGCTCTGACCTGTCGAGGCATGGACTCAGGATCTCTTGGAGTGTCCTGTGGTGTCTGGCACCAGGGCGTTGGCAGCAGATCCATCGAGTCATGTGGGTGGTGAGCCGGACTATCGGCACGTGCCACAGGTGCTCATTCAGATTGGGATCTGGGGAATTTGGAGGCCAGGTTGACACTTTGAGGTCTTTGTCACATTCCTTGGGCCTATCCTGAGCAGTGTTTGCAGAGAGGCATGGTGCATTATCCTGCTGGGGGAGCCACTGCCACTGAGGAGTACTGTTGCCTCTTCTTTCCTGCCTTTCATGGTGCATTGCTATGTTTCCTGGTACAGTCCCACCATCAAAGGGGGGTCTGGCTTTTGAAACATAGCTTCATACAGTAGTAGTACTAGCGACTTCATTTGATTGAATTGAAACTCAAAAGAAAACAAAAGCCTATTGTTAGCTGGTAGCTTGCTAGCTTGTGTTAGCTTCTTTAAAACTTCACAATAATAGGCTTTCAGGCAAAGTTAGCTGCTACAGTTGGAATCATTGCTTATTTGAATAGTTTTGTTCAGTTCAACTCAAAGGTTTGTTGTCATTGCCTGTGTTTGCTTATTTTTATGCCTCTGTGCCGGTGACGGACCCTTAGTCATTATGTTTTCGGGTCGTCCCTTGTGGTGGAGAAAAGGCCCAGAAATGTCTGACAGTTAAGGTCAAGTTGGAAGCAAAACAACCTGAACAACCTTGAATGGGACAGAGTGACAAGAGCAGAGTGATCTAAAATAGTGTGACACTGGGGCAGAACAAGCTGTATTAAGATAAAATAAGCGCAAACTCTGGAAATGGAAGGAAATCACACCCACTCGCACATACACACACGGAAAGTTAGGTATGATGTGTATCTGAGGAGGAGTATAAGAATGTTTGGTGAACTGTTCTACAGGGCTGTCTCATTGTTGCGGTATGTGAGGTTGGAAGTTGTGTCTTCAATAAATCCGTAAGGCTGTAAGACCTACTTCGAGTCATCGAGTCCTTCTTCAACACCGTCTGTCTGTCCCATTCTCATGAACATGATATCTCAGAATGGAGAAAGAACGCCATGTGGAAATTTCTTGAAATTTGGCACTAATGTCCACTTAGACTCAAGAATGAACTAATTTAGATATGGTGGTAAAGGTCAAGAACATTATATCTATATATATAGAATTTCTCGACACTTTGCACAAATGTCCACTTTAAGTCAAGGATGACGAAACTCAAGGTCACTGTGCCATGATTCATTCTCCTGGATGCAATATCTCATAAAAAGATCAAGGTCACTGTGACCTCACAAAACATATTTTTGGATATAAATCAAGAATCAATATGCTAATTATCACAAAATTTCACACAAAAGTTTGTCTAATAGAATTAAATGATGAGCTATTGACAATTTATATCTTAAAGGTCAAAGGTCAGCTTCACTGTGACATCATAATGTTCTGCAAAAACAGTTTTACAGCCATTACTCTGCGTCATATCTCGGGAACTCCAGCCTCCTTTTATTTGGGTTCAGTCATTTTTTGAAGTGGCCCACTTGATTTAGGGGAGACATTGGTCAGATACTGAATTGGTGACACTAATCTTGAAACTGCGCCGATTGTCCCATTCAAATGCTGTAGTGCTAAATTTAGCACCAGTGGTGGAATATAAGTCTTTACTTGTGTTTCCATTGTATGCTACTATATAGGCTACTGTATGTCTACCTTAAGACAGTATGTACGTATTAGCACATCATCACTATTTCTGTAAATTTTGCAGTCTTTCACTAAGATTATAAACTAATGTCAAACTGGCAATATTACTGTTTGAAAGGTTAGTTTTGGAGTATATTTGAAATTGAGATAATTTAATAAAATGGAATAACTGAAGGCTTTATCACACAGCCAGCTGCTGGAGGAGGGCAGAGTGAGGGGAGCACAGTAGTTTTTTCATATGTCTGTCTGCTGTTTTGATTTCCGTCTTTTGCTCTAATGAGCCCTGATTTGATGTAAAGTCACTGCACTTAAATCAAAACATCCGTTGTCTGAGGAACGGATTTGTCCGTCATGTATTAAGGAAATTACCGTTTTTCATTTAAAAAATATTTATATATTTTTGACCATGACATTTTCTGGGGACATAAAGTCCTCGTCTGCTGTTTGAGAGTGAAATACAACAAGCTGGTGTTTGTTCCTGCCAACCAGCCTCGGGCCAAGGGATGGTCTGCTGTGCAACCATGCTCACATGGCAGGGCTAGACAGAGCACTCACATACTGCTCCTAGTTTATAATGTGCCTCGAAATGTGTGTTTTCCTAAAGGAAATGTCCTGAAAGATTTCAAACAAAAACAAGAAGATGAGCTTGACTCATCAGCGCTCCATCTGCCTCTCTGTTGGATCTTTTGTGCGTCTGACTGGAACAGCCCCTAAAGAACCGTCTCACAGGCTGACATTTAAATGTGCCCTGAAAGTTTTGAATGAGCTTATTTGTACGTGTCTTCTAGAAACTCTGTTGTTGGAGAGCCTGAATGAAGAGGGAGGCAATATGTTCTCAGAGGATTTCGCGCTGTCGTGCTTTTTTAAGGCCAAGTTTGACCCTGAAATGCTGAGAAATATATTTTAAATAGAAGGTCAACGTTTCAGTTTTCATTTTTGCTGTCATGATGGCATAGAAATAAGAAGCACTGACCTTGACAAACAGTTGGGTTGCTTGTGCAAACCACTGGACTTTTGGTGATCTGTTGTGGTTGGGAACTTGTTTGAGAAGCTATAATCACAAAAGCTCAATAGAAGAGTGGGTGTTAGGGTTACACGAACTAAATTACTTACCTGGTGTTAAATAATTTTATGAACTCAGGTCTGTCAAGCAGGAATTTGGCGTACTTTCCTTGGTTAAATATTTGTTGAGACTTCCCTATCCACCTTATTCCTGAGGGCGCTACCATAGAAATGATTATGGGCGCAACTTCCTGTGAGATAGCGGAAGTAGCAGTAAACTAGTTAGTCCCATAGACTGTCTGTGGTTAGTCCCAGCATTGGCTACTTTTGGTGGCTAACCGCCAACACTCGTTCTTTTCAAAAGTATTTTGCCTTCAGTTTAGCAAATACTGATTTATCTTAACAAATACTTAACTAATGTCAACGTAGCATTTTCTAAAATGTCTTTGCGGAGCTCTGGTACCTCTGGTTGCTCTGTCTGTGTCTGTAACGACTAACAAGTCTAAGCTAACATTTTGGCTTTAGCAACTGTGTGTTGAACATGTAACCAGAACAAAAAGGGATTGTTCCTTTTGCCAAAGGTACCATTGATATGAGAAACCATCATGTTTTGCTCAGAACAGTTAATAAATCAGAAGTTTAACGTTAACGAGCGGAGAGTTAGCTGGGAATCATCACATTTATTCACTTTACATGGAGCTACAGTCGATACTGAATTATGTTAAATGTTTTGCCGAATGTGTTAGTATCTCTTAATAAGTCATCCGAAATCAGAAATCATCTTTAGAAGGAGCAGAAGTTAACCTTAAGCTAGCTCGGGCCACGTTAAAGTTAACGATATTTTAACTTTGCAAGGCAAGCTAATTGCTAACATGCTCGGTTTAATGGAAAAAAGACAACAACGCTTTGAGATGGCTGTCAGAGACGGCAGAGGTATGATCACATATTCCTGTTTGAGCCATAACAGGTTTTGTGTTCCACGTTTTATTTCCCAACTGCTCTTGGACAGAAGAACAGAGTCCTGTAAACAAACCATTGGAAATCGCCGGTTTCGGTTCAACGCCGGAAGCTGCCCCCATAATTCACGCAAGGTATCATGGGGGCAAGGAATGAGATGGATACAGCAAATATATGTGAAATAATTAATCTATGCTTTGCAGTTCTTCTCCTACAATGCCAATGTATGCTGCTGCTGTGGCCTGCTTAGGTTGCACCTTTTCAAACTACTTGCTGTATAACTTCTGGTGCAAATGCTCAACATGCTGGATAAAGGAAGTCTGACAGCCTCGATCACACACATACTCACACACTCAGCCTGGGGGGTCTGGAGCTGGAGGCAGTGGAGTAGAAAGAAGCCGGCCTGACATTTAAACATTTGGCAGAGTGTTGTGGTATCACAGAGTTACATTTTACTCCCCTGATCGGACCAAACACTGAAATAGAAACTACTAAAAGTCAGTTTGAAGATGTGCATACCTGTGCATATAAGAGCGCTGTTCAAGTTTCTCTCCCTCTCATTAACGTCCCTCTCGTCATGTGACAGCAGCCGGATGGCTGTTGGAGAATCTAGCTGTACCTCCTGGGACTCACCGACTTCACACACAAACACGCACACACACACACATTTGAACACAACCTCCAATTAGCGCTGATTTGGACGGGATTCATCCACAGAGTTGGTTCCGACACAAACATAAAAGTTTATTCAGCTGTTAAAATGTAAACCTCACAGCGGACGGAGAGAAGAAAGAGGGACATGATGGATGAAAAGAACCGTTTTACGGTGCATTTAAGGTTTGATGAACAATTTCATTGTGTTAATTTATTTTCAGATCTTATCATAGTGTCACCTTACACACAGAAAAATGATCTTAATCAGTTCTGCCCAGAGTGGTTTACAGATTTTACAGTCTTGACAGACTGAGATTAGGTATCAGAATTGGTATCGGGGCAGAAAGTCTGATCAATACATTTCTTAACTGTCTTGTATTTTAACAGTCTCCTTTGAAACCTCCAGCATGGATCAGTTTTATTCTCAAATGGTGCACAAGGGCACCTTGATGGCTGTTCCCCTCTTTCCCCATTCACATTGCCCACCTGAGTTTTCCCAGCTGGTGTGAGACTCAAACCGGCAACCCCAGGATTCCGTGTCTCCAGCCTGCAGGCAGCTGCTGGCCCAGATAGCATCAGTCTCGACTTCAGTCTGTTGATCAGCAAAGGGAGAAAGTCGCTTTGTGTTAATTAAAGTGTTTCCCTCAGCTGGGTTTCACTCGATTCAGCAGATTTAGTTAATTTCAGAGTGTCTTCCACCGGCCTCCCGTTCACCCCAGGCAGCTGCACAGGATGTGTTTGTCTCACTTACTCAGAAGAACTTTATTAAAAGGACCGTTGTTTTGGAGTTTCATTCTTTTCATTTTCATCACAGTCTGTAGAGAATTCGATCTAGATTTTACAGCAGGGACATGCCTTTTATTCAGTGGCTTTTCCTCATGTGGCAACCTTTCTTCTGACTCAGAATAATCATGTTGTTAGAATGCATGTGTATACTGCGGGTTTCCTCAGAAAGATATACTGAAGGATTAAATGCTTCTTGATGGTTTGAGAAAAGTTCTTGGCTAATTAAACTCTTTGTGAACCTGCTGCATTATAATTAGTTGTGGTAATGCTTGAGAGGATCTTTGTCAAAGAAATATGAAAACATTTTCAGATATCAGTGTTGTCTGTTACCTTTTGTATTTCTCAAAGAAAATGGAGGACAGTTGAAAACTCTGGTACTTGTCACATTGTGGAAGTTAAACTATGGTATATTATTGTATTTATTGAATCATGACAACTAGTTACGAATCACTTTAGACAAATGTGTCTGCCAAATGAATGTAATGTAATATATTCTATGGGAAAAATTGTTGCAAATTTTAACATACAACAGATTATATTGTTACATGTGTTATTGTATCGAATCATATTCAGCTGTAGCAAATTGTGCTGCATTGTATCAAATGACAGAACTGTAATGCATGTTATTGAATCATATTGTGATGAAATGTATTGTGATGAATCCTACCATATTATAGAGGATCTTATTGTATCAAATTGTAAATATTATGTTATATGACGTACTGCCCAAAGAATGGCGATGCCACGTTACATTCCTAAAGTAAAGTTATGTACTTAACGTAAAGTTGCGTAGGTAGGGTTCAGGCAAGTAAAGTGACCTTGGTGTGTTTAGGTAAATAAAGTTAAGTAGGTTAGGTTTAGGGAGGTAAAGTAACGTTGCGTAGGTTCGGTTTAGGCAAGTAAAGTTACGAAGGTTGAGTTTAGGCAAGTAAAGTTACGAAGGTTGACGACAATGAGTGTTATACGTGATGTAATCATATGTTTTTTTACTTGACAGAGAAAAATAAGAAAACATCATGAATATCGTACACATGTGGCCTCTGTATTTGCATGAAGGCCGTACTTCATTTAGATTTTGTTTAACCGCTTTTTTAAAAAATTATTTTGCTGTTTTTTGACTCAAATAGAACAGATAACACTTCCTTGAAGCATCATTTTCCAGTATGACATCATTATCTTATCTTGTTTACTAGATCCTGTGGTTGTTTACACAGGCCTGTCTGGGAGAGGAAGTGTGTCTAAATCGAATAATTTCTCTGTTTGCGGCAGAGCAGCTTATTTTGTGCAAGCTTGTTTTGCTGCGGAGGCTGGTACTGTACGACTGGTTTACAGTTTAATTTCCTCCTCTGTCCCTCAGGCAGAGTTTTTTGTCCCTGGCAGTGCCTCTTTCTCTTTTCAGATGTCAGATTTGTCACTCTCCTTGTGCTCGTCCTCTTCTGTCATAGCTTTCTGTCTTTTTACGCTCTTTTTTTTTTGTCTTTCGCTGTTTTCTTGTTTCACTTCCTCTCCGTCTCATTCTGCAGATTGTCAAGCGATGACAGAAAGCAGTTTGGGATCGACAGATGGAGGGAGGACAGAGGGCAAACAGAGAATAGATGAAAGGCAGAAAGACAAGAAAACAATGCATTTGTGGAAAGAAGAAGGAGAAAAGAGAAAGAGAAAAGGCAGAGTGGTGTGGGAAAACAAGGAGAAAATGGCAGAGGTGCGTTGAGAGGAAATTAGATAAAAGAGGGGATACAAGTGGAAACGAGAAGGAAGATGGATGTGTGGACTCAGGAGAAACAGAATGAGTAACATTTTTCATGTGGAAAGTTTGAAGACTCCTTTTCAATGGGTTTGGCATTTTGGGATGTACGCTCATTTGCTTTTTTTTCCGAGAGTTAGATGAGAAGATTGATACCACTCTCATTAAGTTAAGAGCTAAAGCCGGGAGGCGGTTAGCTTAACTTGGTATACTGCTCAAAAAATTTAAGGAAACACTTGTTTGTCACAGTGTAACACCCAGTCAGTTAAACTTCAGGGATTGTGAATCAGTTTTGGTGCAAATCAAAGTGACAACAGGTGCAGTGAAGATGCAAAAGCAAGGCAACCCCCCCAAAGGGAATGATTTTAACATGTGGTGGCCACAGACTAGTTATGTGTTCTGCTAGTGTCCTTGTCACTACTGGTAGCATGAGGTGGTACCTGCAGCCCATTCAGTCTAGAGAGCATGGAGGAGATACCAGGACACTGTCTGTTACATGAGTAGAGCTGGACTGGATCGTAGAAGGGCATCACCCCAGCAGCAGGCTACTGGTGTGCATGTTTCTGACCAAACTGTCAGAAACAGACTCCATGAGGGTGGCATGAGGGCCTGACGTCCTGTTGTGGGACCTTTGACTTTGGGATTTATCCTGGCTTTATATGAGCAGAGGAAATCTCAGCTCGTTGCTAGGCTAATTTATACAATGTAAAATGCCATAGTCTTGTGCTAATAATGTTAGCATGTTACATACTGTTAGTACTGTTATAGTAACTATAAACGAATAATAGATGGCTGGAACGAAAGATAAAGTTTAAGTATAAAACAGGAAAAGCAAATGCCTGCCAAAAAAGTCAAGAGGGATGAGTGGAAAGGATTAGAGGAAGAGAAAGAGGGGAAGACAGGAGGAAAGTTGTACAAAAAAGAAAGAGGAGACGATAAAAATGAGAGAGCGAGATGAATTGTGAGTGGGCGGATGAAAATGAAAGAGTGTTACTGTAGTAAGATGCCCTCTGTGGAGGAATGCATCATTCATCAGCCTCTCTATTAGCCTGTGTGTGTGTGTGTGTGTGTGTGTGTGTGTGTGTGTGTGTGTGTGTGTGTGTGCCCATATTAGGTATCTGCTCCAGGCCACCAGTGTAGATTTCACGTGGGCGTTGCAGTGTGAAAGGTGTGTGTGCCCTGTGGATATTGTGTATGTGTGTGTACCAAACATATGACATCACATTCTCCTCCTGTTCTGTAATGCTGACAGAGATTTCTAAAGTGTGTAATGACTAAGACTATTCAGATATTAGGTCGGCATTCGGTTTTCAATTTTGGGATTCAGATTTTCATTATTTTTATCTGTTCATTTGGAAATGACAGAAATTGTTTCTCATACATTGATTGATTTTTCGCATCCTGCAACAATATCACCATCAGGGCTGACCCGAATGCTCCGAAGCTGCGATTGTTGCCATGGTAATAGACGTCTCATATAATGTCAGTCACCAGAAGTCCGGCAATACTGAAACTGGGATGGTTTAGCCTGGTTCCACCGAGCAGTGCGGTGCGGTACAGTTTAGTTTGCTGCGTTTTTTTTCATTTCCCCAGTGAAAAGTTGTGGATGGTACCAATGAAACTGTTCTGTACTGTCCCCATTTTTGGTTCCCCCTCTAGACACTAGAGGTCTAGGTCTCGGTACCATGTCTGAAGGGTTACTTTTGGTTCCAAAGATACTGTACCGAAAGTGTTTGGTGGAAACGGGGCTTTTGCAAGATATCAGAAACATCAAGTGTATAGATTAGTTCCAGAATCTGCTGTTTTCACTGCAGCAGCCATCTTGGTGCTCTCCACTTGTTGCTACTCCAGCTGTGCAGTGAAGGAGGCTTTGATTTCCTTGGCCTCATTCTCCAAGTCCAGGACTTTCACCTCATTCTTTTCTTTAAGGGCCTAGCTGGTGCAGAGTTTGGCTTTTAGCTCCTTAATTTGACAACAGAGAGCGTGTTGGTCTTCTTGGTGTTTGGCAGCGTACTTCTCCTCGTCTTTCTGGGCCTGTAGGAGCTGCTGCTGGAGCTCCTACAGTTCTTCCAGGTCTTTCTGGGAAGCCTTTGTGGTCGGGGGTTGGAGACTCCTCTCAAGACTCTGCAGCAGGGTTGATGTTTTGCTGCTGCTTGGCATGATTTTATTAGCAAGAATCAGCCTGTTAACAGACTCATTGTGAGTTTTTCAAGGGATTGTTTCGCTTTTGTATTAGAGGACTTCCTGCTACCTTCTTGCAACTGGGCCTTATAAGCTTGGCTTTTTCGCTCCCCAGCCGCCCATTTGCAGTGATACAGATGCTACTGGTGCTGGGAGTCTTCTAACTGGGTCTTGAGTGTAGAGATCTCCTCCATCAGATCGTGTCGCTCTGACCTCCTTGGGTTTAAAATTGGACTTGCTGTGGCGATAATGAAACACGGCAAAACCCCTAGTGTTTCGGCTAACACCATCCAGCTCTTTGTTATGCTGATTCTTCATGATTTTAGTCTGGCAGCTCTCTGGTTCTGTGTTGCTTCCATCGTGGCTTTAAAACATCTGGCTGATAAAACTGATCATCCTTGCTCCAGCTTGTTACAATATCTCAACATTTGGGACGCAGGGGCATAAATGTAGACAGTGCTGGGGCCTGAGAGGTGAAGGGAAGAATGGGCCCTTATGAGTGATTGACACCTAAGAAATATGCCTATGTTCAAAGAACAACCCTTATTAAATTCAAAAAGATGCCATTCACTATATATGCCCTTTATGTTAATCATGTTAGGGGGCTTACTGGGGTAAGCGTGGTAACAAACTACCAACATTAGAAAAGCTCTCAGTGTGATGTCAGCCCGTGTTACTGTGTATTATCAGTTTTGATTGTGACTGTTTGTAGTGGTAAAATTCATACTTGTGGCGAGCAAGACAGGTTTCGGGAATGCTGCCCATCTGGAAGTTACCTCCTGTGTGTGTGTGTGTGTGTGTGTGTGTGTGTGTGTGTGTGTGTGTGTGTGTGTGTGAGACTAACACCACCAGTCTGAATTAACAATGACACACTTGTCTGTTGTTTATGTGCCTGACGCTGCAGTTTTCTCTCCAACAAGTTTGCCCAGATTCTTCTTATACCCAAGGTCATATATTCCAAACTTACATTTTTTGTTGAGTTATGTTTATCTCCGATTGTTTATAGGTGTCGCAGATGAATACATATCTGCATTTTGTTATATAATTCTGTGCGTCCAAATATTCATATTCTGTAATATTGCTGTATATGTCACACTACATTTCACCTTATCTTACATCTTATATCCATACAGTATACCATATGTTCATTTGTTATTCTATTGCATTACATTATATAGCCTTCTATGTTATATTTCTGTATTAACACAGACAGACACTAAGTAGCATCAGAGGCTGTGCTAGCTCGGAACTGCGGGTTCGCTTCTAAATGCTGTATTTCAGGCTTTAAGTACTCCAATGGTATGACAATTCCGGGTGGAGGAGAGGTATGGTCCGAGTTTCACTGTCTGGGGTTGGTTTGTGAGAAAGTCCTTAATCCAGGAGCATGTAGGTGGGGGGAGTCCAAGGTCACACAGTTTGCTGACCAAGATATTGGGGATGATGGTGTTGAAGGCTGAGCTGTAGCCGATGAAGAGCATCCTGACGTATTTCTCCCAGTGTTCCAGGTGGCTCAGCGCGGTTTGGGTGATGGCGATGGCGTCATGGGACAATGATTCAAAGGGCACCACGGAACACATTAATCCTACCTTAATCAAGGTTAAAACTGTTTGGTATTTGCTGAATTGTGTTGTGTTTCTGTTTTTTTTTTCTCCAAAATAAATGAGGCTAAATAACAGAATACCGCCCGTGTCTTTTCACTCTTCTCTTTTCCTGATTATTATTGTCTTCATTCCCTCCTTCCCCAATTCTTTCCTTCCTACTTACGTCATTCAGTCCATAATTTTTCCTCCTTCCTCCTTTCTTACCTTGGGTTTTTCTTTTCTTGCTAACACTTCCTTCCTTCTTTCCCATCCATCTGTCTGCACCTCTCTTCTCCATTATCCTCTCCTTCCTTACCTCCAGCTTTCCCATTCTGTCTCCATTGTACATCTTCCTCTCTCTGTCTGTCTAGACAGACTCAGCAGTAAATATTCTGTAATCAGCCTCACATGCTTCTCAGCTCACACAGGGCTGCTGCTGTCACCGCACACACTGACGAGACTATGCGCGCGCGCGCGTGTGCGCCTCCTTCCAGCTCCAGTTTTTGATCTACGTGCCAGTGTCTATTTCACATGCAAATGATTTAAAGTGCATCTCTCTCTTTCCCTCGTCTGTCATCCCTCGCTTCGTCCAGCTGCAGTGTGAACTAGAGGGAGGGAGAGAAAGGCTTGTCTTTATGTGTGAGAAGGCCATAGCGTCACCAAACCCTTTAGAACTGGGCCACAAGATTTTCAACACTAAGTCAGGTCAAATAAATCTGGAAATAACTCTGTCTGCTTGTGCTTTTACAGGCCATGAAGCGTGACATCCTTTGTGCACAAAGGTCATTGGGAGGATAGCAGGATTTTGACACTTGAGACCGGAGAGTCTAACGCCTGTGTGTGCATTTGTGGCTCAATTTGACCAGATTTGAAGTTGGTTTCGGTCTTCAGGGATTCATTTTGTTTTCCTACTTTCTGGGGCTTAATTCAGTTGCCAAGCAATACCCGCCAAAATGCAGGTTGGCGATTGGCTGAGTAGCACTCTTTATCAGGAAGTGGTGGGAAGCTATGGAGCCTCAGGGGGGATTTTACTCTACAACTCTTTCGAGAAAGTTGGCAGTGCACCTGAAAAAAATGAAACCAAAGCAATGCATGCTCTGTTTTGTCTCCTTTTCTGCTCCACTCCTCCCTCATTCCTCCCCATGTTCTCCTCCTTTTTAAATGTTTTCCTCATTATTGGCCTCACTACCTCTTTTTTGCTTCTTATTCTGTAATTCTTCATCCCTTTCTCTCCTCTCTTTTTCTTCTTCCCTTTCTGCAGCCCTTTGAAAACAGGACTAAGATCATACCTTGTTTAACCTCTGTCCTTAAAATGTGTTTAAAGTCTTGCTTTTTGTGTCAAATGGGAATTGGTGGAGTCTACCTTTTTTTACCTGTCACTGATTATGATGATGTGTTGTATATGAATGCCCCTGCTCACGGTCTTTGCATGTTGGATAGCGTGTGTCATGGGACCCTTAGGTCCTGCTCTCAGACCTAGAGTTGTCTTGTGTTGGTCTGAATCAGGGACTAATTTTGTTACAAAGTTGTACAATTGCCTAGAGTTGGTTCGTGTTCTCATGACAGCATTTACAAGTGGACCACATCAAATGCTTGTACTAGAAAGCTGCTCTTGATTGGTCAGAATGTCCATGTGGGTGCGTTGACCAAAAGTATTAGGTTAGATTTAGAAAAAGATCGTAGTTTGGCTTAACATAGGTCTGTTGCTAACACAATTTCACATACTATAACATACTTGGTAAATAGTTAAAATAATAAACACGCACACGGACGGTCTTCTGGATGAAAGTCCTGTGTTTATTTGACCACCTCCACTCCCTCCTACCTTAAGTGGACTTTTGTTACTCACTCCACTGCATCAGCTTACTTTCTGCTTTTCTCCTGTCATAATTACTCCTAATTACTCAATTACTACCACCGAAGGTTGCCGCCTAACAAGAAATATAAATATGAGTCATAATAAGGTGCTTGTACAAACGACCTATGTGGTCTTGTTTTGGAGGACAGTCTGGCACTAAAGGAGATGCTCCCTCTTTCTCTTTGAGTCTTTCAACTGCTTTAGAGAGCTTCATTCGCAAGGGGTGATTCTTCATCAAATGTCAGACTATAAGTGATGAACTTAACAAAAATAAATTTGGTATAATTAAAGAAAATGATGATAGTTGGAAGAATTCTATGGGAAAATGTCTCTGTTCCCTAAAAACACTCCCATGTCCATCCTGTCAGACAGTAAAAATAATCGCCACCGAAGTGTTTTCTTTCCTTCAAGTACGTTTTAAGATTTATTTTCCCGTTTCTCCTTTAAATCATCAGTGTCCTTAAAGTGTAAAAAAGTAAGTCTTAACGTTTGGTATTTTTAGCACAGCTCAGGAATCCACGGGCAGAGTGATGATGGCATGAAGTCAGGAAAAAGATGGGTGATTTTATGATACTGCCCTGTTTGTGTATATTCTTAGAGGAGGCTGCGGTCAGACCAGTTCAGGAAAAAGTTTTTTAGATCCAGGAAATGAGGTTTTATGAGCTTGACCTTTGTTTAGTTTGTGCATGTCTTCATTATAATGTTTGTTGACTAATGACTTATGTTCACCCAGTAGACATGCGGGGATCAAATAAGAAAGATGAATTAGACGTGAGTGAAATAATGGCCTTGAAATTACCTTCGTAAAACAGTTGTGGTCAAATCTAACAGATCCATTGTGGCACTCACATTTGCATGACAGAGACCAAAAACAAAATTTAAACAACATTTTATTAGGAGTACTTCTCTGTCAGCTCATAAGGCACAATATAGAAGTCACAGAAAATACAATTACGTCACACTTTGTGGTGAAATTAAAGTATTTAATGCCAAGCAGAGTTTCATGTCTTTGCATGGCCACTGGGCGGCAGTAGAGCCCAGCTGTTGTTGTGATCCTGCAGCTTCACCACAGTTTCCTTACTGGAGTTTATGTGTGTGTAAAAGAGCATGTTGCACAACCATCAGTCTAACCGTCTTCTTCTTCTCCTCCACCACTCTCCCTCTCTCTCTCTCTCTCTCTCTCTGTCTCTTCATCTCCCTCCTCTCCCTCCCTCAGTTCTTCACCCCCTGCCTTGCACTTTGAAGAAGGCTCCCGCCTCAGTGTGTGATACATATTTTAAAATCTTTTTCGGTTTGTCATGCAGAATCTGAAGTGTTTCGATTTGAGAAAGAAAGCAGCACTGTGAGTTTGTTGAGTCTACAGCAACACTGCGAGGGTTGTGGGTTCAGTTCCTCGTGTGGTCAGCGGTGTTGTGGCGGTGCGTTTAATCCCTTGGTGTGAGGTGACTGCTGTTCAGACCTGTCCAACACTAGAGTGATCATGGAATCCCTATGGTTGAAATATTAGTACAAACAATTAGCAAAAGTAAGGTAAGAGACACGCTGAGGGGGTAGCAGGAAGAAACAGTCGTTCATTGATCTTCATATAACATTTTAGATACTGAGCTTTGTTGGATATGCTCAGTTTAGTTTGTAGTTTTGGGGCAAATTTGGCTCAAAGAATTAAATATGAGGTGGTCTTTTGTCCATGATCGTATCAATACAGCAGTATGAGTATTTTGCTGCTCAGGCTGGCGACTCTGCTAGAACCATGTTTGTTTGTTTAAACCATCCTGATGGAACAAATGTGATTTCTTCCTAGTTCTTTTTATTGAATTTCACAATTTACATACATTTGCAAAAAAGCAACACCATTCCCTACCTCCTGCTGTCCCTCACTGATGTTAAACTGGCTCTGCTTTATCGAGGATTGTGCAACACGGTATTCATGTAGTGGTTTAAGGGAGTTAGAATGGGCCCCGGTGCGCACTATTATGACGGGCCCTAGTGCACCCTGGTTACTAGTTCTGAAGCGCGCACACACACACGCACTTTTATGCCCATATATATTTTTCCAACAGTGTGTCTCACTGCTGCTTTTGTTATATCCGCTGACAGATGTTCTCAGCTTGTCAGACTTGAGAGATTTTGCACCTAAACAACCTGGTCTCACTCTGAAGTCATGGAAATCCAGCGCTCGGGGAGTGACTTTGGGCGCCAACACTGATGAAAAGCCTATGGCGCTTTTCTACAGTATAAATTAGCCTAGCTGCTAGCGGACGTTTCCTCTACTCATATGAAGCCAGGGACAACAGCAACATTTAACAAAGGTAACGTTACAAAATTCGGCTCCATTACAACTCACAAGATTCACTGACAGAACAACTGTCTTATACTAAACACGTTTTCCAACATAACATGCTAACATTATTAGCACAAGCCTATGGCATTTTACGTTATATAAATTAGCCTAGCAACAAGTCTGCTCATATGAAGCCAGGATAAATCACACACAAGACTTAAAATGCTGTTTTGCGGAGGCTTGTCTTCACAATTTATTGTTTCTTATCTGTGAAATTTAAGTAAATAAAAGCTTTGTTTCCACTGAGGGAAATGGTTTGAGCTTACAAAAATAGTCAGGAGGTCTGCGTCGCAATGACACATAGTTACATTTCTGGGGAGGTGCATGTCAGGCTACGCCATAGGGTACGATGTAGGCTCTATATTGACATAGAGCCTAAGTTGTAGATACTGCGTCGATTCAACGCAGAAGTATAAATCTCGCATTACTTTTACTTTTGCTGGAACAGACAGTCCTGCACAGTGTGACCATGATCGCTCCTTAACCTTATTTAAGTGCTCATTATTGTTACCATGACAACAAAGATCCCTGAACATTAATGTCGTCAGTCTATTACCCCAAATCATGATCTTTCTCTAAACCTGACCAAGTAGTGTTTGTGCCTAAACCTCACCAAGCCTTAACCACGGTGTTATAACATCACATAACAGATTTATTCAACAGCAATTCTCAGCAGTTCTGGAAGTCACAAACATCAGATCAGAAATCACTCCTGTGTGTCGTTCTAGAGGGCAAATGATGCATTTTGTGGTTTGGAGGGCTTTGCAAAGACACCTCGTCTATCGCAGGCACAATCACATCTAAACATTGAAATCTGATTGGTTATTGACGGGCACTGACCGCTGTATCCGGGCTTCTCTCCGCCAAACCCACTCTGGCTGAGTTCTCTCTCAATCTCTGCGCTTTGTAGCAAATGACTTGATGATTGCTTTGTTGAATGCACCATCAGGGTAAGAGGTTCAATTTCCTCTCTGACTGCCTGGAGACTCAAACCGGCACTTCAGCTTTCTCCCAAAAATAGTAAAAATGTCTCTACACATTGTTTCTTTTTCAGATGTCTGAAAAGCTTTTGTGAGCTCACAGAGTTGTAGATTTTCTTGATTTCTCAGAGGTTTCTCACAAGTCTGTTATTCAGTCCTTGGGCCTCTCTTTTTAATTGCCGCCGAAAAACTCAATTCTAGGCAACATGAAGGAGAGCAGAGAGTCAGGGAGACAAAAATGAGATAAATAGATAGAGAAGAAGAAGATGCCCTGCCGGTCTCTTCCCTCCTTCTTTCCACTCCTTTTAGGGATTACAGTCTGGCTGCTCTCTGGCTTCATTATCTGCTGTGGGATGGAGCTTTGGAAGATCACACTCACAGAAGCAGGGCTGTGTGTGCAAAAGTGTGTATAAGTGAGTGTTTATATGTAGTTTCTTACCGAATGTGTGTGCGTCTATGGCCTCTGGGCAGCAAAAGTGTTTACAGGGAGAAGAGGGGATAATGATAGAGGGGGGAGTGGGCTGTGGCTTCGAGAGAGAGGAAGCGAGAGGAGGGGAGTTATGAGAGGCTCGCAGCAGGAGAGAGGACCATAAAGTTGAAATAAAAATAAAATACAATAAAATAAAATGAAAACCCCGGAATGAAAAATGTTACTGTGGGTCAGACGAAACCAGAAGTGGGGATAAGAAAATTGAAAAATGGAAAGAACGGGAAGGTATCAGGACTTCAGGAGAGCAACTCAGCCTGCAGCCAATTTTCCCCAGTGGCCACTTGCTGTATTACAGCAAAAAATCGCCTGTAGCACAAAGAGCATTTTCCCCATAGACCACCATTATAAAAGAGACATCTGTAAAACTCTGTAAAAAGTGTCTAGGTATGAAGGAGGGGAGGAAGTGAGAATGGCAGACAAAATAAAAGGCAGGAATTTAGTAAAATGACACGAAAAAGAGGAAATATACTCAAATAAAAGTGGGATAACAAAGAACAAGAGGAAGAAAACAAGTAGGAAGGGAAGGATATAGTAGTGAGGATAATAGGTCTGGAGTAAGTTGAGTAAAATTAACGGTGGTAAAATGGTACTTTATTGGATTAAATGATTCAAACCTCAAGACTGTTGCATTACACTGACATTACTGAATTACACTTATCAACTGGGATCATCAGTAACTCTGCCTGTGTGTGTGTGTGTGTGTGTGTGTGTGTGTGCAACCAGTGTTAATCCAACCAGAGGAGACGAAACAGAGAGGTATTATTCCTCCAAAACCTTCATTTCGCTCTAGTTTCCTCTCGTCTTTCCTCAGTGCTGCTCTTTTCCCAAGATCATTTTTCAACACCTTCCCTTCATCCGCCGTGTTTGTGAGATTAATCTTTGAAATTAAAATGTACGAAATTAAGTGGCACCTTGAAATTAACCTTGGGAAAACAAGAAATGAGCAAGAAACTTGGTGTTTTGCTCTTTTAATCACAGAATTATTTCTAGATAAGAAACAAATCTTTAAACATAAAACAACAAAATAAATCACACGTCAATGTGCTTTGTGGCGGGGAGGGCTGCGTGTTTTGTAAGTAGGACAGGAGATGAATTTGAAAGGATTTAAGAGTCTGTAAATGACAGTCAGAGCATTAATACAGCAGATAACTTCTGTTTGCTGTGTAAAGATCAAGTGGAGTGATGGCATCCTGAGCAGTGAATGAAGTAACACTCCCTCTCTTTGGTTGGGTTTTGAGCATCGATGTTCTGTGTTGTGTTAGACAGTCCAGGTGGGCGTGTTATTTAGTACATGTGATTCCCTGTGTGTGTATCCCACTGGTTAGCTAATTGCTGTTGCTCTGCACTGCGTTCATACAGCACTTAGTACTGATAACACTGTCCAGACATAAACCATCATTGCGGAAGTGTAACACCTCTTCACGTATGCCCCCCTCATGTTAACACTCTTAGCTTTGTCAACAGTGATGCTGTTGTTAGCACTGTTCATGCTGTTAGCACTGTAAAGCAGGATTTATACTTCTGCGTTAAATCACTCTGTACCTACAGTGTAGGCTCTGTGCCTACGTCGAAACCTGTGCTGTAAACTGACATGCACCTCCCCAGAAATGTAACTACACGTCGCGGCAATGCAAGTTTTTATTTACTTGTATTGCACAGATAAGAAAAAATAAATTGTGGAGACAATAAAGGCTCCAAAAAGTAGTAGCATTTTAAGTCCTGTGTGTGATTTATCCTGGCTTCATATGAGCAGAGGAAATCTCTGCTAGTTGCTAGGCTAATTTATACAATGTAAAATGCCATAGGCTTGTGCTAATAAAGTTAGCATGTTGTATTTGTTTGGAAAGCATGTTTAGTATAAGGCAGGTGTTTTGTCAGTGAACCTTGTTAGTTGTATCGGAGCCTTATTTTGTAACGTTACCTTTGTTAAATGTTGCCGTTGTCCCTGGCTTCATATGAGTCGAGGAAAAGTCTGCTAGCTGCTAGGCTAATTTATACAATGTAAAATGCCATAGGCTTGTGCTAAAAACATTAGCATATTGTATTTGTGGGGAAAATGTGTCCAGATAAAGACAAGTGCTTTGTCTGTGAATGCTGCGAGTTATAGTGAAGCTGATTTGTGAACTTGTGTTTGAAATTGTTGCCATTAAGCCATGTTTAATGTGTGTTTAATGTGTGTTTTGAATGTGCTCCTCTGAAAACACCCTGCCTTGAGTGCTGATGCACTTTGGAGGCATCACTGGTTGCTATGATAAAGTGCTCTCCTTTGCTGTGGATGAAGAGGAGCGACAGTGACCAGCGCAACGTTTGATCCAAAGCAATGACGCCGACCAAAAGTTGAACATTTTTCCACTCTCGTTAACCAGGAAAAAAAACAAAAAACGTGCAAATCTGCAGCAATCAGTGCAGAGTAGATGCTCAGCGCCTCATCACGCTGCTGTTATTTGTAATATCTTGTGAGTATGTGGTGCTCCCTTTGCAAAGATGGGCAAAAGTTTTTCCCGTTGACCAATCAGTTGGTGTAAGAGCAGGTAGAATTTTTCATTAAGCACAATTTTCTCTGGTTGACTACAGCCTTACAGTTGTCAAGAGTATTGTCTGTTTCCAGGAGACGCTGGATTTATTTGAAAGACTTTCTTTCTCCTGCTCTCTCCCTGCTCCCCATCAGTTTCTGTCTTCTTCTGATGAGAAGAAAACAAACAGCCTCCCTCTCTGCCTTCATCTCTGTGTTATTCCTCGCCTCTGGTCATGTCTGAACCGAGCGTATATACAGAAGCTGCTATAAAGGCCTGTTAACTCGTATCTCCCTCCCTCTTTTCCCTCCGATCCACCCCCCCTTCCCTTTCTAACTCTCATCTGTTTCTACTTAAACATGTCAGATCTCATTTTCTCCAGTCCCTCCTTTGTGTCCTTTGGTGAAGGGAGAGGATGGGAGGGCCTCATTTTGTCGCACCGATTGAGGAGTCACCGACGGATAGACGGCGGCGACTGCGGTTGCATCAAAAATTGGGCGACGGATTGGATATGAAACGGCTGGCTTGTGAAAAATTGCCTCCCACATATCGCAAAATGCAATTTTTCACAGCCCGCGTGTCATGTTGAAACTTGAAGTAAATCCTTCTTTAATAAGTCCCCTCCCCTTCATTTACATCTGGGCTTGTTACTTTTGACCTTTTTGTAAAAGCAGTGTGAAACTACAGAGTGGATGAGGATGAGGAGGCTGTGGATGTGTCTTGTTTCTCGTTAAGAACAGCTCTAATAACAGAGTTTGGAGTTAAAGGGGGATTTTAAGACTTATTTTATTCCAAAGAGTCCCTTCTTCCTCTACTCCCATTTCTTCTTCTCCCTCCATCACCTCCAGGAAATGGCTCCAGTGACAGGAGTGCTGAGAAACATAGAGAGAGCCGGTATATTTTTCTTTTAAAGGGAGTCTTATTAAACCAGGTGGGGTGTTATTTGACCCCGTTTGGAGACTGTGAGAACTTGCCGGCACTGCAAAGAAAAGATAGAAGACAGATAGAAATACCCAGAGGACAGAGACAGAAAGACTGAGAGGAAATTAGAAAGAGAAAAAGAAAGAAATGTGATTATTTCTCAGGAGTTGGAAAAAGTCCCAAATTCTGTTCTTACTTTTGTTACTTTTCTACTTATGTAGACGCCAAGTTGAGTTTGTTACTTTTCCACACATGCAACCGCTCTGAGATATGGTTATGCTAAGATCATATAAAGTCAGTAGAAGGATATTAGAAGAGACCCTTAGAAAATTGCTGATCATAACGATGTTTCTAATGTGATGTAATATTTAAGATGGAGGATAGCCTGTCACCCTTGGCTGTTTTTCCAGTTGAGATAATGCCACAAAAAGCAACATTTTTTTCTTCTGAGACATTGCTACATTTCACGCTGGGATCGTGCCCCCCAATACTGGATATTTTTAGTAAAACGTTATCTTTTCCCAAGCATTTTTTGTGCCTAATGGGGCATACACCGCATTTTTTGTGCACTAAACTTCATCGTTTCCAATGTAGACGTGCGGCGGCACACTCAAATGCCAGAGCTACACCATTGAGGCGCAAATGCCTTCCTGCGCACCTATTGTTCAGGGTGACTATGTGACGACGACCAACCAGTTCACTCAGGATTTCAGGTAAATACGCTAAGATACGGTGCTTGTTAAAGTTGCTTAGCAATCTCAAATGCAATCTGCTTTTCAAAGCTGGCTCAGAAGGCACAAAAGTAGTGCCCAGCACCTGACCTCGCGTTTTCCAGGCGGTTAAAGATGCAGCATGTGTACAGCCCCTAAACCTGCGTAGTTGCTAAAACGTAGAGTTGCAGTATATCCCCGACATAATAATGTGCAAATGTAACTGACTTATCCTTGGTTTGCAGAAATGTTCAATGCCAACATCTTTCTGATACCTGTTTTCGAGGTAATACTTAACATGCTAATTGGCTCGTGATTGTCCAGGCTGTTCTCACAAACTATTTGTTGTCCTTCGAAAAATAATGCGCCCAAACTTGTATATATCCCACCTATTTTGATAGGATGCGATCATGCGACCAATGCGCTGACCGGAGTAAACAAGGAGGCAGTCCCGAGCAGTCTTATCAGGAGGCAGGTTGGGTTATTGATGTGTCACAAAAACCGGGACTTTCCCCTGGAGATGCATGTTCAGAATTGTGCGAACTTTGAGTCATTTTAAGGTTTGTCCTCGCCATGTTTCTTCTCCTGAACCTAACCACAGTAACTTTACTTTGCTGAACCTCACCTCTGTAACTTCACGTTAATAATGTAACTGTACATTAGGGATGTAACCATTTTATGTTGGATTGTCAGATAGGTCACAGGTAAAATGTAAGTCTTATGTAAAAACAACAAATTTACATTTAATCAAATTTTGAATTGACGTTTTTTTTTCCTTGAACAACTAATGCACATGGTTAGGTTTAGGAAAAAAGAACAGATTTGGCCTTATAATCTTACGGGACACGAACAACACTCTTCCTGGGTGAAAGTTGGTGTTTGTTGGACCCATCCCCTGATGCCACTGAGCACCGTTGACCTGTAACGGCAACTGGCCACGTATCATGCCGATGGTAAAGGACAGCTTTTTCCAGAACTTCGGATTGAGACCAGGCTCCACATGAGGAATTTGCACACAGGCTCCTGTAGTTGTGTGACACATCGTTTCATGTGTTTGTTTTTGGACATCACTCTTAAAAGATATCATACTTACCATGTGAACACATGCATTTCACCTGTGCCTTTTTGTATGGGACATAAAATACATCACTTCAGTGAATCAACATAATACATCCAGATTTGCTGATGAGCTGATAGAGAAGATTAACACTGATTCCATATGCATGTGGTTTAAGTGATTTAAGAGTTAATTATAAAACTTAGTTTTAAACTCAAAAGCACCCAAAATGTACACTGAAAATCCCCAAAAGTGACGGTGATGAGAATGTAATTAGTTGCCTCATTTAGCCTTAGAAAAAGACAAATGAGAACTGTTGATGAGGAGAGAGGAGGGACACAGAAAGATGACTGGGATAAAAAATGAACAGAGGAAGGGAGTGAAAGATTAAAAGAGAGAAAGGCACGAGGGAAGTCATTACTCTCAGCTGAAAGACTGACTGTATGTGGCTCAGTGCATCTACACGCAAATATCTGCTCATACAGTCAGAGACTAAGGAAAGGTGAGGAAGAGCTTTGACTGACAAGGCAAAAGTGAGTTGGCCAGAATTGAGTCAAAGAATTCAATATCACAATTTAATAAAGAACAACTGTAGTTAAAAGAAAAAAGATGTTATGAATCACAGTCCAAGAGTCCCATGTATATCTTAAATAAGATTAAAACAAAGTTAGGCTGCTTAGATGCTACAGAGTCTGGAATAAATTCTGTATGATAACTTCGGCTTCTTTGCTGTCACGCTGCTAAAATGTTATTTCATTTGTTTTGACTCGAGAAAGAGAGCCAGTTCGCAGAGAAGGGAGAGACAGATGAAGAAAGATGGAAGACATGAAATGACGGATTATTTAATAATGTCACCCAGGAGTGACGTGGGGATAACCAGACAAAGTGAAAGAGGTAGTTTGGGACTAACGTCAGGATAGAGTGACAGGGAGAAGGTGAAGTGTTGATAGAGTGAAACTAATGTAAAATGAGGACAGAGAAAAAAGCGAGAGAGCAGGAGTCCTCCTCCTTCAGACCCCCTCCGTCCCCGCGGGGAGCAGATAAAGTCTGGCTTGAGTTAGCCATGCAGAAGGAAAAGAGGGACACGCACACACACAGAGTCAATCCATCACTCCCCTCCCACCCAAACACTCGTCCTCCTCTCCTCCCTTTTCCCTCCATTTGCTATCTGAAGGAGAAGACGGTGCATTTACTTTTACTTTCTCTCTATCCAGCTGTTTATGTTTGTCTGCGGGACGGTCCAGTTGAGCTGCACTCAGGTAGGAGGGTGAGGGCGGTGAGGGAGGTAACTTTTAGCAATGAAACTTGTTTTTTCTTTGTTTTCTACCTTGACTCAACCTGAAACCTGGGAAGACATGCTAAATGGACCTGCCAATTTAAGCTTAAAATAGCCCCTTATTTCAGGACTAATATCGCTTGGATTTGGAGCCAAGATAGTCTAAAATACAACAAGACTGGTAGTTAAAGGTTATCCAGCTTAAGGAGGAGCAATTGTCTGATAATTGTCTGTCATTGTTGAGAGAAGACAGTGGGTTTCTACAACAAGTGCTGATAGTCGAATGGCTTGTCAGAGTTATCCGAAACCACCCATATGACTGCCTTCTCATCGGGAATCTCTAAAAGTTGAGGTCTAGATAAATTTAGAGAAAGATTGCAGTCATGGTTAAACGAAACTAACGTTGACTTTTTGTCTTTGTTGACCAAATCATCCACCTGAGCATAATAACCATGGAGGGTTGGGTTTGGGAAGTTTTGGCATGCATGCTGAGGGCTTGGATCATGCTTTGGTGGGCTCTGGTCAAGATAAAATCAGACTAGCATCAGGCTAGGAATGTGCTAAGACTTGTGTTCGGGTTGGGCTTGTGTCCAGTTAGGAATCGGGGTTGGGATGAGCTTGGGTCAAAGAAAGATAAGGTGGGATCAAGCTAGGTTTCAGAACAGGCTTTTTTTTAAATTTTGTGCTAGGAATCAGGTGGGCTTTGGACCAAGTAGGACTATGATCAAGTTTGGAGCTGTGTCCAGGTGAGTATTGGATCAGGTTTTGGTTGGATTCGGGTGATGCTAGGATCAGATTGAGCTTGGGTCAGGCCAGGATCAGGTGGGGCTTGAATCAGGCTAGGATTCTGGTTCAGGAAGGCCTATTTCCCACTAGGAGGAGTCAGACTTGGTTCGGGCTAGGAGTAGGCCAGGGATCAGACTAGCATCAAACTGGGATTATGTTAGAACTTTGGTTGGGCTTTAGTTTGAGTTCAGCTAGGAATCAGGTTTAGGTTGGGTTTGGATCAGGCCAGGATCAGGTGGGGCTCGAATTGGGCTAGGAGTCACGATTGGATCCGGGTTGGATTAGGTTGGGTTGGGCTCAGATCAGGTTGAGCTTGGGCCAGGCCAGAAATTGAATTGAGGTCAGACCCAGGTTCGGCTAGGATTGGGTCAGAAATCAGACTAGCATCAGACTAGGATTGTGCTTGGACTTGGGTTTGGGTCGGGCTTGTGTTCAGCTGGGAATTAGGTTGGGGGTGGGTCAGGGTGAGATGAGACGGGGCTGGGACTAAGAAAGGATTCAGGTTCAGGACATGTTTTCTCCCCGCTAGGAATCAGGTGGGGTTAGAATTAGGTGGGGCTAGGATCAGTCTAGGATTCCCGTTCAGGTCAGGTTTCAGTTTGGTTTGGGCAGGGCTAGGAGCAGGTCAAGCTCGGGTCAGGCCAGGAATTTGATCATGGTCAGACTTTGGTCGGGCTGTTATTAAGCTTGAGACAACAGACAATGAATTAAGAGATTATTGGGCTATGAATTGAATTAGCATCAGGCTAGGATTGGGCTAGGACTTGGGGTTGGGACAGGCTTTTTTCCCACTAGGAATCAAGTAGGCTGGAGAGCAGGTCACGTTTGTGTGCGGACAGGAATTGGAACGGGGCCAGACTTAGGTTGGGCTAGGATCAGGCTAGGAATTGGGTTCACGTCAGGCGAAGATGGGGTTGTGCTTGTTTTTGGATAGACAATGGGTTCAGGTTGAGCTGGCTGGGATTAAGTCAGGATCCAGGATCAGGTGCGGCTTGGGCCAAGTAGAATTCATAATATATACCCAACTGTGTTTGGCTTCAGTTAAGGCCATATTCGAGCTAGGATTTGGCTCCAGTCAGACTCTGGAATGGATAGTCTATATCCAACCCTGGCTGACCTGGGTACATAAATATTGAACAATGTTAGTATTAAGTATTATTTTTAAAAAACCAGAAATCTACTGATATGAAACTATTGCAGATTCTGTTTCTAAGTCTGTCTTTTTGGGTAACAGCTTGCTTTGAGCAGCATATGAGGTGCAAAATGGTTGTCACAGGGTGTCGGTGCCACCGCAGCTTTGTCTTGAACATTTTGCAGATATTAAGTTGAACCTTGGAGGCGATATAACAGAGCAGAGATGTTGAGTGTGTGAGAAAGAAAGAAAGAAGCGCTAACAATGGAAGATGAGAATGTAAACAGATACAGAAATCTTACACGTACAGGTATGCTGAGATATTGATTCCTTCCCTTCCTCCAGTTCCGATTTCCATTATAATGATGTCTCGCCCTACATTGCTCGACTTAAAGTTCCCATCTCATAGTATCTTCACTCTACCCATCAAACACACAGTTTTGTTAAACATTTCTTACACTGCTGCACAATTTATTTCTCACCGTTGTGCACATTTGCATGGTTGTACAATGCTACCTCTGTGTGTGTGTGTGTGTATTTCACAATGTACTTATGTGAAAAGACTGCCGCTGTTAGGAGCTAAACCAGGAATCCCACAGGAGGGAACGGTGTCAGATCTCTCTGCCTCTGTAAGTTGTTACAAAGTTCAGGAAACTATCTTTCTGGTTTCTCTGACAAAGTTGAAAATCTTTCTGCTGGAGCAAAAACTGTCTGATCACAATCACTTTATTCATGGAGAAGAATAAATATGCCTTGGAGATATGCAGCGACATAGCAACAAGTTACTGACGTATGTACTGATTCGTATGCGAGAGACACGGTAGGACGTCAGACGCAGTGCACATACAAACCAGAGGGGATGGCATTGGTACGAGTGGTGCTATTGTCGAGGCTGGTAGAAGAGGATATAGAATAATTAAGAATTCCTGCACTAAAGTGATTAGAGAATAGGCATTATGTAAATGTATTGCTATTGTCTGTTGTTACAGTGAGTAGTTGCTAGAGGGCCAAAACAGTCAATGCTTAGTGATATACATAAGGAGCTAACACAGATCAGAAGCCACTGAAGCCAGTGCTTAAAAGGGATTATTGTTCATAGGAAATTAGATGTAATTTAGAGCTAGCATGGGAACACAACACTGGAAGCAAAGGTTTTAGGGTATAAATACTGTTTGTATTTGCCGCTGCAAAGGGAGTTACATATCACAAAGCAAATAGATGTCAACTTGGCTTATCCTAGGTCTTCAGAAAACAGCAAGTATGAACAACAGTCTTTGTTTTTACATGTATAACTTGGCCAACTCAACAGAAGGACTGCAGCAGCTTACAGCCATCTGCAAACACCGACACTGGTTGGCTAACATTGATAACCAACTTACTGTGCATACAAAATGCTTTAAATATGAGACCCTATCCAAAGTTTTACAGAACAACCTGAAGAACATTCTGTCCCTTAAGGAGAAATACAACATCTTGAATGTTAATTTTGCTTGACAAAATAGCCCAATCTCTGCAAAGCTGCAGAGTCAACAGAATTCTACATGGAAAGCCCAGTTCAGACCAAAGATTCGCGACAAGACGAAACCGTTTTAAAACGTTGCAGAGAAAAGTTGCAGCAGTGTGAACTAGCCGTCTGAGCTCGACTCAAGTCGGTGGCAGGTGGTTTCAGAGGGTAAAGCATGTCACCTGCTTCAACAGCCAATCTGCTTGTAGTAAAGTTCGCTGGTCGAGTCAAAATGACAACGGATGGTGTGTTCGCTAGCTGCGGCCGGTGCTCCGTCTCACAAAAAGCGAAGAACGCGGTGACACTGTATTTCCGGATGTAGTAGGCTATACACAAACATGGATACTCTCAGTGAAGAGGAGATTCTAATTTTATGTCTTTTAAGATCTCGGCAGAGGAAAAGACGTCGTTTCCACTGCCCGACCTCACGTTCACGGTCTCTAGAGTTCTACTTCGCTCGATCGCCTCTAGTGTTCATGTCAATATCGTTGTCTGCAGCAAGTATACTTCTCACATAACTAATCGGTGCTGCCAACTTATATCATTGTGGCGTCTTCATTATGAATGCAGTCCACCCAAAGCTCGTTTTGCTGATGTCTCATCACTACTACAAATGCAACTATCCTTGTTTATATTTTTAAGAAGCTACAAATTATATTCAGACACAAAATAAACCTGAGAGACAGAGAGTTGTTTTGTCATTAACAAATTGGTGTTAGGATAAATGTCATAATACAGTTTTAACAGCAACTGTTGAAAGATCTGAGTCACAAGAGCCTTTCTGCACACGGGTCACTTGACATTTTAATATGCCATGACTATACTTCATTTGAATATCGACACAAAAGTAGCATTTTCTTCCTCCTTGTTTAACTCTTGAGGCAGATCCCGCTGTCCTGTAGCTCTGGTAGTCCTGGGATTTCGCTTTCTACGGTGGGTTAACTTGTGATAAAAGTCACATGTTCAGCTCATAATTATACTGCCACTAGTGCAGAGCGTGTGATTCAGCCCGCTGGATCTCCAAGACGCCCCATTCTTTCATTTTTGGGTTCTTGAAGGTATTTTGTTATTTTAAGTGTAGATTTGTGTCCCATCGGTGTGTCTCAATACCTCCCAGAGAGATTTGGGGCCAATTTCACAGCAGAGGATTAAGCTTCATCCCTGACTAAACTCATTTTTCCTCCAATGGAAACCTTCATTGAGACAGAAAATTACCCTCAGACTTGTATGTGTGTGATAGTAACCCCCCCACCCTCCCTCATAAGTTTGACAATCACTAATTATCCTTCAGCTTTCCCTGCAGCAGTTTCATTATTAGCTACAAAGTTTTGAACGTATTCCTAAGTACTCGTGTTATTCCAAAATGAAACATCACTTTGTAGAAAAGGGTTTAGAATATACACCATCGTATGTGATATAATAAAATAAACCTAAAATAATACTTGAAATAAACAGCCTAAGAGTTGATAATGGTGTGAAACAGATTGGATGATGCCACAGTGAATATGTAGTGTTGTGGAAGTCGTCATGTCGTAGCTGCAGAGTACAGTTGAGAACTTCTTGTCCCTGGCGTCTGACCGCAGCGTGTCCAGCGGTATTAGGTTATCTGCTCTCGAGGGATTAACCGATTTTCTCTGGTCTGGAGGAATGTGTGAGAGCTGAACGGCTCTGGCAGAGCGGACAGCAGATCAGAGTGCACTCACCCCGCCTGAGGACGGACTGGGACTTAACAGTGAGGGTGTTTATGTTAATGCACATTAATATTCAGGATATCAGCCTGCAAAGGTCTGGTGTATATGGAGAAAACAATAGATATACTGTACATTTTGTGTGTGCCGGTTATGTAGTTTAGTTTTATAAGGGCCTGAAAACTTAGTTTCTGAGATGGTAAAAGGTTACGTCACAGATATAGTAATTTTTTTGAATCGAAATCTGATGAGAGTTGTGAAATTGCCAGTTGAAGCAGGTTTTTTAACTGTTTATTTCTGAAGTGTAACCTTGATTGTACATTTACATTTAGTAATGCATTTTTTTTATTTCATAGTTAAATACATGAACCCAAGTTCTGCGGAGCTTTAATGGGTAACTTTGGTATTTTCAACCTGGTCCCTATTTTCACATATGCACCATTAATTTCAGCCCTTTTTCACACCTCTTTATGTGTGACACTGACACTGAAGGCACCCTTTGGCATCTCTATGAGACTCACCACACTTTCAGCTAACTTCCTGATGCTTAGAGCGACTGACATAGTATAAACAGTGACAAAGTCAACTTAGGGTGGGAGGGAGGGATGATGGATGGGTAGAACAGACTTCCACCCAGGAGACCAGTGTTCATGTCCTGTGTGAAACCAAAGGTCAGTGCTGTTTTAAGGTTACATAACTTAAGTTCATCCATCATGTTCTTAAATTAACTCACATGACGTATTTACATCAGTGACATACTTATTATGACCCAAAACATGATGTTTTTTCCTAAAGCTAATTATGTAGTTTTGTTGTGTAAACCTTACTGCGACAACATTAACCATGTGTTTCACCCAGGACACAGCTGTGCATCACATACAGATGCTAGAGGGTGTTTCTCATGGAGACACCAAATGGTGCCTTCAGTGTTATGTGGAATTTATACTTCTGCATTGAATGGACATCATACCTATGGCGTAGGCTCTGCTTTGACATAGCCTGACATGCACCTTCCACAGAAATGTAACTGCGCGTTGTGGCGGTGCAGAAACCATTTCCCTCAGTGGAAATGAAACTTTTATTTACTTTAATTTCACAGATAAGAAACAATAAATTGTGAAGACAATAAAGCCTCCACAAAAATAGCATTTTTAAGTCCTGTGTGTGATTTATCCTGGCTTCATATGAGCAAAGGAGATCTCTGCTATTCGCTAAGCTAAATTATACAATGTAAAATGTCATAGGCTTGAGCTAATAATGTTAGCAAGTTGTATTTATTTGGAAAACATGTTTAGTATAAGACATTTGTTTTGTCGGTGAACCTTGTGAGTTGTAATGGAGCCGAATTTTGTAACGTTACCTTTGTTAAATGTTGCTTCATATGAGTTGAGGAAAAGTCTGCTAGTCGCGAGGCTAATTTATACAATGTAAAATGCCATAGGCTTGTGCTAAAAACATTAGCATGTTGTATTTGTGGGGAAAATGTGTCCAGATAAAGACAAGTGTTTGTCTGTGAATGCTGCGAGTTATAGTGAAGCTGATTTGTGTACTTGTGTTTGAATTTTGTTTGAAAGTGTCTTGCAACATTAGGAAAGGATCCCTACAGAGATAGACCATTCTGTTTAAGAGAAAGATCCTTTTTGTTGAACCAGAAACAGCCCTGAAATTGCTAAACTTTATTTAAAGTCGATTTGTCTTTCCACTTTTCCAACAATCATCAGTTCTGGTCTGGTCAAAATAAACCCTTAAGTTACACAGTTAGATGTGTTAGTATCACCAGGCCAACATCAGTGAAGCCACCATGCAGTACTTTCCCTCAGGGTTGCTGTCAGTGTAAGAATGGGCGTACTGCTGTTGTCATATTGTCAACTAAAGGTTTAATTTTGTCCCCTCAACAGCTCCTTGTTTTCGTCTCGTGTACTGTGAGTCCTTTTACAAGACAAAAGGCTTCTCTCTGCAAACATTAGGTTTTGACCATGACTCTTGCAGCACAAACCTCCAGAGAGATCATTGAGTATTCTTCGGACATGGATGCGGCTTTGGCTTCACTCTCCTCATGACAGATTACTCATCACAGCAGAATGCTTTTAACAAATTACGCCAAGTGTGATGTGGTTTCCCACGCTTCTCATCTGTGCCTGTGGTGATGTCACCAACCAGCAGCAGCAGCAGCAGCGGTGCATCTCACAATGATGACATCATGTGTTATTGTTGCTGCTGTGGTTCGCTCACAGTGAAGCCTCTGGGGAGTCATTTAGAGCACCACTGGCACTTTCAGCTGATGTGACATAGTTGCTGACAGCCCAAGTTCAGCTTTGGTAATTTTTCTTGTAGCGGAAGGATTAAGTTCTGCAGTGGGAAGTTCACAGGCTGATGCCAAACTAATGCTCCAGTTTGCTTGAAAGATTTCAGCCAACAGAAACATAAATATTCATCTGATTCCCAAACATCATCAAAGCGTTGCCCTGATGATCCAAAATACTGAATTAAATGCTGCTTGTTCTCCTCCGTCTGGAGCTTTGGGTCTGAATCTTTGTTCGGCTTTAGCAAATGCTTGACATTAAAAACCATTTTGTAATTTCGGCATTCCAGTTTCAGCCAGTGACTGCAGTAATAGCTTGAGGTTTCCCTGCAGAATGAGCTTCAGATCCTTTGTGAAGGCCTGTTATTGCAGCGTCTCAAATGGCTTTAACCCTGAAATTATTACATGGCCATGCCGTGGGCTTCAGGAAACCACGAGAGAGATCCACTTCCAATCCTGTATTGACTTTTGAAGTTTGCCTATCAGCTTTTCTGAACGATCCAGCTGATAAAAGTGTGGTTTTTTTTGTGAACTAAACACTTACTGTAGCATTGTTTTACATTTATTATTCATCTGGCACAAACTCCATTTTTCTCAAATGTTGCGCGGCTCATTTTGTAACGAAATCTCTCAAATAAACAAAAGCGACCCGTTACAGACGCCGCCACAGACTTGGCCTTGTCTTTCCTTGGATTGAATTTCCGCGATTTGCAGCTGTATTTGTATTGTTCTCTGGCTTTGAGGGAAGCTAAATGTTTAACCGCTAACCAACAACACTGATTATTATTTGATTAAGGGACGACGAGGGAAGACTGCAGGAGGCAAATGAAATTAAAGAGCATTATAGAGCAGAACTAAATACCAAAACACTGGGCAGGCCTAATCCTCCCTCAGCACAACAATGTGAAGCGGTCGGAGGAATGTTGAGTGTTTGTCTGCTTGTAGAATATGTGTGTGTGTGTGTGTTGCTGCAGTTGTATACATATGAGGATCAAATGGCTAACCAAGAATATGTAATGAAAACCATCTAAAGTGAGGACGTTTTGCCCTTTTTCTCCTTATTAAAAGGTTGATGAAAAGTATCAGAATTGAGAATCTGAGATCTTTTTCTTTCTTCCACACATTCTTTTACCTTAAAACTTGGCGCCTACATTACCCACTATGCAGCTCGACTTCTGACACCTCAGCTGGTTGTTGTGTTGTGCTACCAGCAGAGTTACTAGCCTCAAGCAGAGATGAGGAGGTGGCCACAGAGGTCTCATATCTCTCTAACTGCATTCCCAGATTATTTTTCAGTTTCAATTTGTAGTTTTCAGCCCCAGCCCATGCTGACTCACGTGACATCATTTGTGGCAATCATCAGACTTCACACACCTCCCCGTGGAGCCGCAGAGAGCTTTACACAACTTTCTCGACACATGCAGTAGTAACCCCCAACACCTGTAAACAGACTTTGATGTGTAAAATCAGTAGAGCTCCACTTTAGGAACCAGGATCAGAATTAGCTTCAGGCTTTCCACAGGTGGGGCCATCCTTCAATCGCAGCATTTGGGTTGAGTTTCAAAGCTTTGTTTAAGACCACTGACCTTTATTTTTCGAGCTCCCCATGATCCCAAAGTTGCCAAAAAAGAGCAACGACAAATATTCAGGCTGAATTATGGTGAAATGTTTAGAGAAAGATGCACAAGACTTAAGCTGTGTCTCAATTCAGGGGCTGCAGCCTTCTAACAGGATAAGCAGTTACGGAAAATGAATGAGTGAATCAGTACATTTACATGCTACGCTCACAGCTTGGCTAATCAGACGAGTCAGACAGAAAATCGAATTTCTGATCAAGTACGTCTGACTCCGTCTTGATAGGCGGCGCTGTGTCCTTTTTAATCTAGTGCATATTGAACTAGTTCCAGTTGACCTGAAGAGGAAGCTAAGGATGAATGAAGCTGGTGGACCATTAATGAATCATCCATCCAGAAGTACGTCTTCTGCTTCTCAGTCGCCTTGGTGTTTGTTTGATTTTCCGGGCTTCCCGGCTTCGTCATCTCCTTCTTCGTATTGGTGAAAGCCCGCGAAAGAAAAGGTGGTGCATGCAGCAACAGTTTGATTTTCAATCAAATATCTAGGTGTGTTAGTCGAGCTTCGGAAAGTCCAATTTCAGTCGGGCTAAGCCAATAAATCAATGTTCTCAAGCTGCATGTAAATGTACTGAATAAGTGAACTGCACTAGTATTGTAAAACCTGCATGCTTTACAGCTGCTACCTGTATTCTTCCTCTTTCCTGTTTTTGCTGACACATTACTGCATTTGTTTGTGGTTTGTTACTGCCATTAAATACTCATCAGGTGAACAGTCAGCAGGAATGGGCGTCATGTCACCATGTGCACATGCTTCCTCTGGCGTGAACAAAAGAGTTACAAACAAAACTGTAACTTGCTCATAAAAGCATTGCTCCATAGAGCTAGTAGTGCTTAAAAATTCCACATGGTAGCGTCTATATCTTTTGCAACCAACCTGAGTTAATGACCTGTGGAGGCTGTGTGATATTTTGTTGTTTGGAGGACTTCCTGACAGTTGCAGTTCATTTATTTCATTGCTGGCAGCATATTAGCACCAACCCAACTGTTCATTACATTGTGTTGGATTTTCTGGCTGTGAACCCATCCTCTTGTTAACAGATGAAATGGAGATACGAACATGTTGCATTGCCTGTTAGTGTAACCTGTGGAACCGAAACACAGTATATTTGATGTGGAAAGAGCTGGTATTAGCCAAAACAAGCATGTGAGAGATCTGATACTAGCAGCTGAAGTCAGCATTGTTTTTATAAATGCAGATTGAAATCCTGAGTCAAGCGTCTGGCCTGCAGTCTTTGAGCATATTGGTAGCAATCTGGACAGTCTAGCTTTACTCTGACTGTTGTACCAAACGTTGCATAACAGTCTGTATTATAAATTGGAAAAATGATAATAGAGTTTGTCTATTTGCTCCAACTGACCTCAATCTCTGAAGAAAATAAACATGCTGTCGCTGCCGATGTTATCTGTATGCACAGGCAAAGACAGGGCGGCATCTACAATGTTAAATGATTGTTAGAGGTGACTTTTAAAATGTGAAAACATGGGGATGGATAGTGAAGGATTAAAGTACAGGCTTAAGTATATTTACTGCTCAAATAGCACAATTTATTTTCAGTTGTGCCGCATCCTTAAAGGATTAAACAGATGTTTTGGCTGGTTTTATTCAAACCATAAAGGGATATTGTACATTTTAGATTGATTCTTAGCTTCTGCAAAGGCAACAGCCGGAGAATTGGGCATAAATGGGAGTGAGTGTCATTGTGTGTGTGTCCAAGATGACTCAGACCCTCACACAGTGCATACATGGGCTCCACTGTCAGGTGAAGTACAGTCAGTATGGTACTGCCTGTTTGAAGATCGGTTGTCTCATCCGATATGTTCGATTTTAATCATAATTTCATTACTGCAAAATTAAGCCAAAACAAACAAACAAAGAAAAAAACAGCTAACTTTTAATTCAACCAAACACACATCATCCTTTCTATGATGTTAAAGTGGACATCACCCATTTTACACATACTGTATGTCAGTATACGCATCATTGGGAGTTACTTCATGTATTATGAAAACGATGCTTTCTTATATCTAAACAGAGAATAAGGGCCCCTGTCGTCTGTCCTTCATCAAACGAAGCATGATGAATGCAGCAAACACGATCGGTAGGATTAATGAGACTCCATTGTAGATGCCGGTTGGAAATGTAGGTGGCTCACAGCTTCCTGTTTAAAATAGTTACTTGTGCGTGAACGTAACCGACGTGCGACGTAGTGAGTGGTGTCCCAATTCCTAGGGAAAGATTTTACCCCTACCCCTTGTTGCTTCATTCGAGGGCCAAGTGGTAGTGGGCAATGGCTGGGGGTAGGGCCAAGGTCTAAGGAGTAGTGGACAAAGGGGGGTATTGGGATTGGGCCTAAGTTGTTTGCCAATGACTCCAAAAATGACATATTTGCCCGTTGGAGAGCAATAATGACAGGTGCACGTATGGTTTAGTTTTAAACACGTGTTTAATGTTGGAAATATTCACAGTTACACACCAAAACTGCATGGTTAGGTTTAGAAAATAAGTACGTTGTTATATAAATTAAGTGATGTAAATGCATTGAGTAGTAGACATCAGCTTAGTAAGATACGCACTTGAAAATAAGTTAACGTTTGGTTTGACACAGGACACCAATATGTTTTCGGGTTATCCATCTGTCTGCAGTATTTCAAGAACGCCTTGAGGGAATTTCTTCAAATTGGCACAAATGTCTGCTTGGACTCAAGGACGAACTAATTAGATTTGGTGGTCGAAGTCCAAAGATCAAGGTCACTGTGACCACACTAAGCATGTTTTTGGCCGTAACTCAAGAGCTCATTAGCTAATAATGACAAAATTTCACACAAATGCCTAATAAAATAAAATGATGAAGTGATTTTCAAGGTCATCTTCCTAATGACATCATAATGTTTTGCATAAACACTTTTCTGGCCATTATTCATGTCCAGAACTCTGGAACAGAAGGGGAGACAGTTGGTCAGATACTGAATCAGTGACAATAATTTTGGGTGTCTATCTTGAAACTGGTTGTATAGATCCTCTATGCAGGTTTTATATAAAGCACTGTTAACTGTCATGGCTCCATATGAGTCTGGGCAGGTGAAGAAACCGCAAGGCAGGGATTTTAGTTTGACCAATCCGTCCAGAACCTCCTCCCTTCATGGACTTTGTTGCTTTTACATTACCTGACTTTTTCCTTTACTTCCATCATAATTATTACAGCCGCTACAAGTTGTCAACTTAAAATGTAAATATGAGTCATGATAAGCTGCGTTTTGGTATGGGAAGGTTGTATGAAGACAATTCTCTCAGAGACCTTTGTTAAGTTAGAGCAAGTTATCCTGAGGGATCAACACTTGATCTTGGTAATTTTAACAAAAAGCCTGGGGCTGTATTCACGAACATTCTAAGAACACTCCCAGAGAGCTAATAACTTAGCCTTAAAATTTACTAAGGAGTCCTAGCTTGGGAGTGATTTAGGGAAGTTCTCTGAGCAAGGAAGGGACAGAAACATTTACCTTAATGAGGAGGTGTGGTTGACCCTGTTGCTAGGTGTGATGCATTCTTTTAATGGGTATGATTGGTTGTCCTTTTTTGAGCCTGCAAGGTGTGGACACCCAGTGGAAATCAAATGAACGGCATTAAAATTCGAGACTGAAAGTGCTGTCATTGTTTGTGTGATTATTCTACTGAGGAAGGGCTGTCATCACTGTTGCATTTTTCCAGTTGCCAAATATCTCGGTGTTGTGATCACTTTTATATCTGGCGTTACGGCGTTAGGTTGGAAATGTGTGCATATCCCTATGAAATCGACTACAAACATTATCCCCGCAGGATCTAATCAGTAGCATTTCATTATTAAATACTTTTATTTTTCACCTCTTTGTCTTTCTGCTGTTTTCACCTGCTGTTTTCATCTCTCCTTTAACAGGCAGAGAAAGTATAACGAATAACGAATGTGGGACTAACTACAGTTTTTGGAGCTTTGCCTCTGCTGCGTCAGTTAAGGCCATTGTTTTATTAACCTGTGTTTTGTGAGTCCCTCAACTTTATGTTAGATAAATACTAATTCCTTTAGTACCCCTTTAATTATAACAGCAATTGGGACTAATAGTCAAGATATCTTGGCCTGTGTTGCATCAGTTTTAACCCCCTTTTAATTTGATGGTTGGTTGTAAAATTGCGCTGTTGATGTTTGCTTACTGTCTAACTGTTGCAGTAATATACATGTGGAAACTCGGAAACCACAGGTACTGTATGGTGTTTTCAAACCACGCTGTACTGTATCTGTATCCTGTGTAATACAGTGTGAAGGCAAACAAAAGCATATCAAGTGTCTCACTGTGTTGAGATGTTGTTGCGTCAGTGGTGCCTTCAGGGTGTTACTGCTTTAGGCAGACGAGGGAGCGCTGAGGATTGAACACCAAAAAGTTTTTGTTTTGTGCATCATTGTTCTGTCTTGTTTATTTATTCCCAAACTGCCACAGTCTACCTGTCCTTAACCCTTCTTTCCGTTTACGTCTCTTTCCCTCTTATTCTATCTCTTTTTCTTCTTCTGGTTTTTGTCCCGCGATACATGGACGCTAACATGCCAGACTGACACAGATGAAGGATGGATGAATTAATACTACTCCTCTGGGAGTGACAGAAGGAGAGGAAAGTCGGGGGAAAATGAGCTGGAGGGAGGGAGTGGAGAGGGTGGCAGATGAAAGGGGGATGGGGGGGGGTGTAAAAAGAGGTAGAGGGAGAAAAGAACAAAGACAAAAGGAAAGGAGATTAAATTGGAGAAATGGAGGAAATAGAGAAAGATCAAGAGATGTAGAATAACATCCAAAACTTCCCCCCGCCCCATGTGGTCCTCCTCACCCCGCTGAAATCTTTCCCCTGTGGCCCCCCCCACACACACACACAAACCATCACCACGACCACATTATCTGTCCCAAACCAGAGTTACATAACCAGATTGGGGTTCTGAGCCAGATATTTCCTTATGTAACCCCACTCTCTCACACCACAGAGTGACACCAGATGATTTTTTAAAAACTTCTAGTCATAATTGAGGGGTTTTATTCCAATTTGAGTGGAAAAATGGCTCCAAATTTCTTTGAAATCGCATTTTTTATTGACTTATGTAACCCTTATGTCTCACCACACCAATGCAATAAAGCTGCACTATGGTTACTTTACTCATTAGCAGCACCAAATGGCAGAAAAAGAGGAATTTGATTGAATGCTGATGACTTTATTACCCATGTTTCAAGCGACAGGATGTTAGGACTACTGTGTTCATGCTGTATCATGGAATTATGGGAAGCCAGGAAAAACAACAGCATATCCTAGTCAAAGATATGAGGCATTTCTAGCAGTATCCTAGTCAGGGCTGGTTAAGGTATCGACTTAAAGTTCCCAGTAGAATTGGAACTTGTCAGTTTGAATAATACCTGCATGAGATCTTTTTTATGCCCACATCAAGAAAACTTTGCTCGCAGCCAATTACCCCAAGTGTTCTTCGATTTAATGTGGTGCAGCTGCTGCAGCCCATTGAGTCTGTGGTGTAGCCAAGTCGAGTGCAGTGTATTTGACCGAGGGCAGTTCAGCTTTCCAAGATGCCACCGAAATGTTCGAAACTAATTAAAGCAGTTGACTAATTGCTTCCATTCATGTGATGGGTATTGAATGAATTAAAAAAAAAAGTATCAAAGGAAGTACTGTACTGGTATTAGTGTCACTTTAAGGGTACAGATATTGTAATTTTTAAAATGATATCCAGCCCTTATCCAATTTGTTTTGACATTCTAGTAGGGCTGGGTATTGGGACTTGATACCTTAAAGGTACTGGCCCAAATAACCTAGTACCAAGTCCTATTAAAATGTCTTCGGTCAAATGATACCTGCATTTGATCCTTTTTGCATCGGGAGAGTGATTCCAGACCATCCAAACTATCGCTAGATCAGCAGACTTCTGTTACAGCCATAGCAGAGATTCTCAGTCTTGAAGATGTTTCGCCTCTCATCCAAGAAGCTTCTGCAGTTCAAAATTACTTGTACAGAGTTGCAGGCTGCAACTTTGAGCTCACATGTGACCCTAATGACTCTGCAGGGTTTCACACCCACACAGTGTTTAAAGCCTGCAACTCTGTACCAGTCATTTAGAAGTGAAGAAGCTTCTTGGATGAGAGGCGAGATGTCTTCAAGAAATGCATTAGTTTTTTGCCTTTAGCTATCAGTTTTTGGCTTCCTGATATGGGAACTTCATTTAGCCAAATAGTGAATCTGTTCTCATGGGATGCTCTTAAAAATCCTACCTGTATGCAAAATGTTTTTAAATTTGCATTGACATATTGATTTCCTGGTAAAGTCCAGTCATGGTGGAGTCTTTCATGTGTTGCTGTTGCTACCTCAGTGTTTGGGGTCATCCAATCTGCAGCATTTGGCCGTGAGTAGCTGAACAAATGGGCAAGCCTGGGAATGTTGTGGATTAAGTTCTGCGCGCACGCACACACACACACACACACACACACACACACACACACACACACACACACGCTGCTATCACTCCAGTGCGTACAGCTGTTCATTCCTTACATGGCCACTCATCTCTGATATCAAAAACACATTGTGTTCATCAGAAAAACATTAAAATAAAGTATCCGCACATAATTGAAAACAGTCCCAGATGCTTCCCATGAAAGAGCCTGGGGAAGTGGCTGCGTCTTTATCTGAGGTGGGAAAGTTTACCTAATGTACTGTATAGTTTCCAAACCAACTGCCAGACATACTGCCTAAAAACAGTCATTAGAAATGATAAATCTCACCTTTCATTGGCTTGTTCAGGTAAGAAGAACTGCAGTTGTAGTGGGTGCTATAAACCGTGCAGCAGAGTTTAGGCCAGCAATGCTAATTTACTTCTTCTGTCTATGGTTTATAGGATTAAGTTTCACCCCCAACATAAAATCAAACCTAAAATAGACCCAAATGAATACACCCCATGTTATTTATATTTCTGTCAACTTTTCAATGAGCTTTGGAAAGGTTTTCTGGCATTTGTCTTGGATTAGAGACCTGAAACCTTTTTGTAAAGGTTTCTTCCCACCCGCTACCATACAATGCATGTAACTATCATATAATTTCATGTCATATCATAATATTAAAATGTTCCATCAGTGAAAAGCAATGTTGTCTTGTGAGATAAAGGATTTGTCTGGGCAAGACTTGGTGAGCAGAACACTAATATATTTTAATGCCTCCCACATTTTCTTATCAAACTCCCAACAGTAATCTGGCTCTGTGGGGGGGTCGGATTAGCAGATTAACAGCCTCCAACAGCGCAAACACATAGAAATGTACACACACGTGTGCATGTATTAATGCAAACTTGCTTACATGCGGGCATTAATACAAGCTTAAGACCGCAGGTGACAGTAGTCGGCTCCCATCAGTCCGAATAAGCAGATAAAGAGGAAGAAGTCGAGACAATATGTTGTACTCGGGCTGTCAAGTGACGACTGATGGGTGGAGGACTGATTTAAAGTCACCTTGACAGCCAAGAGGATATTTTTGTCTTAAAATCTGTGCAGAGAGAGTCCCTGAAAACTAAGAGTTGTCAGTATATATACCGAACCATGTGGAAAAATAGGTCATTGCACACAGTTCTGACGAACGTTGAAAGACGCAGAGTACAGACAGTATAGACTGTTTCAACCTTGACAACGTAATCATTCTAAATGGGTCCTTTTGTATTTCCTGTTTGAATGTTTCACAGTGTTGTATGTGAATGACATCAGCTGACAGGAAGTAAACACTTACCCAAGCTGTGGCCTGGTAATTCAGTTCCAGTGCATATTCAACGATTTCTGCAACCAGGCTTCCACCTCGCCATCTGCATCACCAATTTCCCATCTCCAAAATGTTCGTAAGCACGGCTCAAAGTTTCTCACATTAACTCTGTTTTTATACATCACAACTTTTGCGTAGAGATTGGCATACGTCTCTTTTGGGCCTTGTTTGGTGTATACACAATGTTTATAAATGAGACCCCAAGTGATATCTCATCTGGCTTGGGGGCGCCTCATGAAGGAGCTGGTAAACTTTGCTCCAATGTCAAGCTTATTTTTTGCCCACTTGTCAATAAGATTCTAATAATAAGGAGGTATTCTCTCCATACTGTACGTCTCTCTTGTTTTCTAATTGTAATGACCGTTACTATTTCAGAAGGCTGCTAGATTGGTTGCAGTATTTTCTTTTCAGAAGCCCACAATGCAACAATGTACTGAGTCAATATGACGACATAAAAGTAGATAAAGTGTGTGTCATACAGTAGCCTCACATCTATCCATAGTGCTTTCCTTGCTGTCTCTTGGGCCTTGTATGAACGGGACTTAAATCACCAGGGGACGTCACATTGCTTGTTCTACTTCAGGGAACCGTTGATGTTTTGAAGCTTACAGCTTCGCCGTGTCTGTAGTTTGTAAAAATTAAAGTGAAGACAGAAATCCCACGAGGAAACGGCTCCTGTGAGAATTAAACTCTGCAATGTCTGCTGAAAGTTGGTGATTTTTCCCACGACAAGATGTGGGGTTTTCTGTCTTGCTCCCACACGTATCATTAAAAGTGAGTCTAATTCCATAGAGAATCCATAAGATGAAGAGTAGGGCTTGTAAACTAAAGGTTATTGTCAGTATCGATTCATCTGCAGACCTGCAGGGTGGCACGGCGGTGCAGTGGTTAGCATTGCTGACTCACAGCAAGAGGGTTCCTGGTTTGAACCCGTTTGCATGTTCTCCCATGTCAGCGTGGGTTTTCTCCAGGTGCTCCGGCTTCCTCCCACAGTCCAAAGACATGCAGGTTAATTGGTGACTCTAAATTGCCCGTAGGTGTGAATGTGCGTGTGAATGGTTGTCTGTCTCTGTGTGTCAGCCCTGTGATAGTCTGGTGACCTGTCCAGGGTGTACTCTGCCTCTCGCCCAATGTCAGCTGGGATAGGTGCCCCCTCGACCCTCAACAGGATAAGCAGTTATGAAAATGAATGAATAAACTAATGCAGGTACAGTTAAAATGTTGAGGTTGGCAACAATCCTGATTTGATGTGTAAGGAACAAAAGATTTAGTGGGAACAGCCCTCTTTAAGTTAAGCATAGACTCATGGGTAGATTCCATTTTCATTCAGATATCTTGAGGTGTGAGTTCAATCAGACCTCTTTGAAAATGGCCACGAAAGTTTTCCCTTGCCAAAATTTAGCCTAAATTTTGAGTGTTATTTGGCCCTCTTCCTGACAAACTATGCTAACTTGGTTGCTGCCACTGGATGCTTAGTTTCATGAGATACCACTATCTTCACGCTAGCTTAAAAAATGAGCATTGCCCTCTTAAGGATAGTAACATTGACCTGCAAAAAGTTTCGCATAAAAGGACCAGTGGAGAGCAAGCAATTGTATCAGGGTGGCCATGCCCCCCCGGCCCTCCTTAGAGACGCAGCTGCTCTCTCATAACGTTAATGTTGACTGCAGTCGTTCTGTTGTTCTCTGTTACTGCCTAAAAAAAGAAAATCTTACCTTATCTTTGAATAAAAAAAATTAAACTGTATACCCTCAATGTCAGTTACTCCCTTGTGATATCAAAAATGATATCAAATATTAATATTTTCAAGGTATTGTATTGAAGTTAGAATTCCAGTACCATGACAACACTGGTGGTAAATGGACTGCATTTATATTGCACTTTTCTAGTCTAATCGACCACTTAAAGCACTTTACAACTCAAGCACCATTCACACACACATTCATACACCGATGGCCGAGGCTGCTGTACAGATAAGCCCTGACACGCACTCATGCAAGGCACAGATATCAGTATCTAGCCTAAGGACACATCAACATGTAGCTGCCCTAATTCATGTATACATATACATGTATACAGTGCATGTGTATATATACACTCACTGCCATTTTATTAGGTACACCTTGCTAGTATCAGCCTGGACCCCCTTCTGTCCTCAGAACTGCCTTAATTCTTGGTGTCATAGACTCAACAAGGTGCTGGAAACACTCCTCAGAGATTTTGGTCCATTTTGACATGATGGCAACACACAGGTTGCTGCAGATTGATGAGCAGTTGAACAGGTGTACCTAAAAAAGTGGCCGGTGAGTGTATATACGTCCATGTTTCATGAAGTCCCCATTTCTGTAGACATTCCTCTATTCTTCAGTTCATCCCTCAGTCCTTGTCTTGTTGTTGTTGGGTTCTTGGGGTCGATACTATCTCCAGCATTTGGGCCTGGGGTCACTGGTCAAAAGGACAAGCTTCTTGTGGATTAGGTTTTGCACACATGTCATACTCACCCACATACACTGCGATTGCTCGAAAGCTTGCAGCTGTAACGAGACTTTTTTGTTACCAGGCCCACACTGGGTTCGTTAAAAAAAAATTGGAATTAAAAAAGATGTGCAGAAGTAATACAGTCAGAAAGTAGATTGATACCTGGAGGCTGAAGGATGAAAGTCAGACACACACACACACACACACACACAAAAAAGGCAGGATTAAGGGCTAAGGATGGGTTTAAGGATGTGGTTGGCAAATGAATAAATCTCTATAGACATTTGTGTCAGTCTTAGTGTGTGTGTGCGCACATGTGTGTGTGTGTGTCTCTGCGATGGATCACAGTGTAATCTCAGTTATTCCCCCGGCTTGCTCTCTCGGGGCATGGGCACACACACTCACCCACACATAAACACACACACACACATTTTTTGTGTATCAGAGTGTAATCTGTGTTCTTGTCCCGTCAGAGTCCTCACTCAGCGGGAATCATTAAAGAGCAGTTAATTACCCATAATCCACTCTGGGCCAGATGTCTGCTCTGTTGGAGTGGTCAGAATGTGTGTGTGCATCAATGTTTGCCACCATTTCCTGCAACCTTCTCTTCATTTTCCACGTAGTTCATCAGCATACACTCTTTCTTTCATCCATTGTGGAGAGTTTGTGACTCTTTCATTCTCCATTAGTGTTGCTCCACCACTCTTTGTTTTGTCTCTGCCTTGTTTCCTCCGTGTTTCTGTTTCTCTGCCCACAAATCTCTCCATCCCTCCCTCTCTCCTCCCCTTCTCCTCCCTCTTACTCTCTCATATCGAATCATACTCTCTTGGACTCAGAGGGACTCGCACTTGACTTGTTGCAGTCTTCACAAAACAAACTTTCCAAACCTGCTGCCAAAGCCACTTTAAGGTACTGTACTTGCTTTGCTACATTGACAGTATTAAAGTGCGTGCTAAGACGATATGATACTATGACAGACTTTGAGCTTTGATATCTGTGTGGCTGTTCATAAGAGAGATTTTATGGCTTTATGGTTGTGTCACAGCTTTAAATGTTTATGCATGAACTTTTAATTTTAACTCGGTCCACTGATCTTAAATTCCCTTGTTTAAAGATATTATATTATGTCATGTCTTTTTTAAATCCACTTTTGGTGCAAATTGGGAGGGTTTCTAACAGATTAATTTTAATATCTTTTTGGTGATTAACCACCCAGCTTACACAGTGAGTTCGGATAACAGTAGAAATGTTGAGTTTCAGAATTCCTTCTCAAACAAAACAAAACGAAACAGCAGTTGATTAAACAATCTCACCCGAAACTCCATTTATTAGTTGTTCTTGAGCCTTTGATCGTATCACATAATCTCCATCAGCAAATGGAGCTTTGCTGGTTATTATGGGAATATGGGTGTTTAAGGTCATGTTTCTCTGAGCACTTTAAGGACATCTTATCCATGTGGCCTTAAAAGTTGAGATTCAAAGATAGTTAATGATGTAACTTGAGCTGTTTTAAAGTTGACCAAATCCTCAAATTTTAGAGTCTTAATTTAATAAATAATGAGTTTGTTGCTCTCATAATATCAGTACTTTTCACGGTACTGTATCGAAGTTGAAAATTCCAAAATACTCTGTTGCACCATCATAAGCATGTTAGCGGTTAGCATGCCAGCTACATTTAACCAACTGACCCTGCTACGCACAGAAAAAGTTCACTGTGCCACTCTCTGGTGGCTTAAATCAAACCAGGCTGCAATCAGTAAAATGTTCCGTCCCTGTTAACTGATGCACTCTAGATTCACTGTAAATTAAAATCCATTAAAAGCTGGATTAACTAAGTCTGGCTGAACCACTTCTGCCGCTAAGAAGAAGAAATGTAGTTCATGGCCGTCTTGAGTGGAAGGATGAAGTGGTCAAAATTCAGACCGTTACCTCTTGCTGCCAACATGTGATGTGTTCCTCATGCAGCTTTTAACACTCAGAGGTGTACAGCGTGAAGAAAAATCAAAGGTTGCACACATTTTCGAAACTCAGCAAGGGGTCTGCTCTCCCAAAAAGTTTCCTGTCCTCAAATAACCTTGTCATGGAAGTGAGATTTTTAAACCTTGTAACAGCTTAGCTGGAAAAGAAATTAAAATTTCTCTGGTAAAAATGAGGTTTTGGCGAACAGCAGGTGAATCAGCAACGTGAAACCATGTTTAATTTCCTTGGAAGAATCAGTCCGCATTCCTAAACCAGATTTGTTTGCAGTGTTCTCACACTGTGACTCTACTTGCGTGAAGCTGAAACAGAAACAACAAAGTGTTGTAATGTGCCTACCTTGCATTTGTTTGAACTGGACAAACAGGTAAATCATTTTTGGTGTCATCTTACTTTCCATGTAGCGGCTCTTTGAAGGGGGAGTGTCTATTCAAGGGACCATGACAGAGGCAAACAAATGCTGTTGTTAATGAGAAAGAAATGAGGGAGATCCTTTGTTTGCCTTGTTTTGATCCCTCATTTCTCTCAAAGCAATCATTAGCTTATTATGAGAAGGTTTGGCTTGGCTTGTGCTGCATTGTTTGCTTGTTAGTTCAAGGTCGGGCCACGATAACGAGACAAGAGGACAGTAAATATTGTGGGTGCTTGGGTGAGATTTGGACAGAGAAAGAGACAGACATGTCTTATTGTACTGAGGTGAACCTGCGTGAGAACTGAAAGATAGATCTTGTGGTTGTTCTCGTGTGGCTGTGACATGAGAAAGAAGGTGGGAATGTGAAATTTTCTCACCTTGTCTGTTTTTTTTCTGGGACAGAGCGAAAGAGATGGAGATAAAAGGTTGGCACAGACAGAAAGAAAGAGGCTGAAACGGTAAAGAGAAGACAAAGTGGTTCAAAGAAACAAGAACAGAACGTGTGATAGAACGAGCTGTCAGCATAAGACAGAGCCTGAAACGGTGAGGGAGAGAGCACACGTCCCTGTTATTCACAGTGATAGCTTACAAGACGAGGCCGCTTGTGTGAAGTCCGTGGCGTCGACTTAACGAGATGTTCTGAAAAATGGCTGGCAAAACGGCAAATCAGCAAGAAAGGGAACAGCTCGCTCTCTGACGGCGCTCCGTTTTCCCTCCCTCCGGGCCTCGACACCGGTTACATAAGCGGCGGGATCGAATATAGGCAAAAGCTATAAAAGCGATCTTTGTGGGAGGCCCAGGGATGAACCTGGATTAGTGATGGTTTAGGGATATTTGTAATAGGGAATCCCAGCAGATTTCACTGTGCAAATATGTTTCTCATACGCCAGGGAGCATTAACAGCTGTGTCTCATTGCAACAGGAAAATAGGTCCAGCCATCAACCTACTAAAGTGTCCTTGAGCAAGGCACAGGATCACTGCCAGCTCCAGTGATGCTGATCCTTAGCTCTCCACCAAAAGAGCACTTTTGGTCCCCATCACTTTCCTCCAGTTTCCTGCATCTTCAAATGCTCATATCATATTTTTTTTAAGCTATGCTAGCAGCTTGGCTCTGTGGACGTCAATTATTGACTTTTTATGTGTTTTACAAAAGTCTAAACCCCAGGAGGAAAAGCTGCTACCTTAGCGGCCGCTAATGGAGATCCAAATCAGGCTGTAATATCTCTATAACTCTCTAAAACTATTGGTTGGATTACGAGCACATTTGGATCAGATATTCATGGTCCTCTGTGGATGCATCTCCTTAATGGCTTTGTTGATCAGCAGGCTTTTCCTCTGGTGCCACCGTGAAGTCTACATTTGTAGTTTTGAATGAAATATTCAACAACTACTGGATCAACCCGTCACTCTGAAGTCATCGAAATCTGGCGCTTGATAACATCATCAGGTCAAACTTTCCGTTTTTGGTTCATGACCAAATAACTGGAAGATTGATGACATTCCCTCATTACACATCAGCCTTGGTTGTAAAAAATCTGCTAAAATCCAGCTTTTGTATTTAATGGGAAGGGTTACCATCAACATTCTCTCCTGGGACAAACCACTCTGCTGTTGTCACAGATACGATATTTTTCAACTCCAGCTCTGATCAACAGGACATGCTAGCTTTCACCCCGTCTCTGGTGCGATACAAAGACATACTGTCCAAGCAGCACTAACTAACTTTGCAAAAGAGACTGAATAGGCAACAGGTATGAAAAACAGGGTTGCCAACTTGCCAACAATATTTCGAAAATTGACGCGGCGAAATCCTATTTTCATGCAATTTCATACAGAAATGGATAAATTCAAGGACTTCCAATGACGTGTGTACATTTATGCATAAAGAAATTCAGCAGACTCATCTAACAAAATTTGTTTTTCATAAGTGTGTTTTAGTTATTCAGGCAGGGCACATGGTTAAAAGTAAATTTGTCGGCACTTGGCTTACCTTGGTACAATTCCGACCACCAATGTATCGACGACAGGCAACTTCCCCCACTATTTACTTCAAGCTGAATGTCCACTGGATCTGTCGTGTGCACGATCTAGCCGAGGCACGGGTGCTGGTGCTAATCGCGGCCATTCAAGTCAATGTTCTAATAGAAGGGCCTAGGGTCTATTTTTGACGGATGCCGCGTGTCAATTTGCACAGACCAAATGAGTCAAACAGGACTTCAGGTGCAGAAAAGACGAGCGTGTCCAGTCAGTTTTCACAATAAAACACCCATGAAAACTCCTGATCGTATTTCACATCGCTACATCAACATGATGTCAAATGGGGTGGCCCCAGGCCTGCAGTCAAACACGGCGAGGGGCTCAGAGGAGATTTCCGCAGATTATTACGTGCCATTATGACCTTGTGATCCGCCAGTTCTAGCCGCTCCTGTGCGCGTCGGTATCGTTCCCAGTGGACATTGACGCCCGGCACAGGATGGAGGGAGTCCGCGCCGCGGTCGAATCGAACACACGACGGTCCAGTCAAGCTGTGAGTTGGCAACCCTGGAAAAAAAAGAAGTTACCACCATAAGCTTCCGTGCTGCTTTCTGCTCTTTACTAACCTTTTTTTGTAGCATGTCTGTGACTTTGAATTCGACATATTAGTAGAAAGTGAAAGGCATACTGGTCTACTGTGGGAAAGGAGCCTATTGCCTTTTTCTTGTGGGTTTTCCTGTGTTTAGAAACACACATATTTGTGCTAATTTTCATACACAAAGGGTATAATATAAAATTTATGTGAAGCTGAGGGGGGCTGAGCAGAAATTAGTAATTGATAAACCAGTTTTACCTAATTACAGGAAAAAAAAAATCAAGTTACAGTGTGTCTAATGTGAGGATTTATTGTAGACATTTGGTTTTGGAATTATCTTTAACAGAGCACACAATTTGAGGGCTTTAGGGGATTGTGCTTGACATTTTATCACTATTTCCTGACGTTTTATAGACTAAATGATTATTTGAATAATCAACAGATAATCAATAATGAAAACAATCGTTAGTCGCAGCCCATAAAGATGATTTTTAATCCTGACCTTCTCCAGACTCAGTCCTCAGCTGTAGTACCTGTAGCAGGGGTTGAAAGATTGAGAAACAGACATCATCTGTCCTGTACGACACAATAACACCCCCTTGAAACATGATGTCTTTCATAAAAAAGGGAAGCCATAATCGTCCTAATAAAAAGAAGAGTAATCTACTAAAATGTGTCTTTGGGGAGAGGAGCTGAGCCGTGAAGTCATTTTTCTCAGTATCACTGCTCAGGCTGTTACCTCTGTGATTGGCCCTCTGCAGTATGAGTAAACACCCAGAGTCCATTTCTCTGGAAGGAAACAGAAGGAGGTTATTGTGCTGGATCTCCATTTCCTCATCTTTGATCCTGTCACTGTGTTACCAGCGGAATAATGTCAACAAATGCGATATGTATGAGCGGCTGGCAGATCAGAATTGCAATCAGACAAGTTTTCATCTAGATTTGTTATCATATTTGTCATGATGGCAGTGGTGCGGAAAGTAAGACCTGCTAAACTCACGACTTCTCTAAGAAAAAGACTTGCTACGGAAGACACTCTTCAAGTGTCTCTTTATGAAACAAAGACAGTGAATGCAAAATACGTTTTATATGAGTTATTTATAAGATAACACTTTAAATAACTGACATGTCTCGTCTTTAAAACCACACCATAATTTGCCATATTGTCATGCCAGCGTTAAATATAGTTGTGTGCGTGTGACTGGGTGTGATGTCTTTTTCTAGACTGTTGATAGTTGGGCGCATCTCTTCAGTACATTCAGCACCTTTTTCTATCAGCTGTTTATCAGGGTGTGTGATGCGGCAGTGAGGAGGAGGAGGAGGAGGAGGAGGAGGAGGAGGGTGGGGTGGGGGTGGGTGACAAGGCAGGGCAGTGCCGGAGGAGGAAGGATAGATGGGGCAGATTTATGATGGCAGCAGGTTCATTCTCATTAGATCAATATGAAGACAGATGGAGAGAGGAGGCCTTGTGTTTGTAAAATGCAGTGATTAGATTAAAGCGTATTGAATGAATCTGCACCGAGCTGAATTGAAACAATGAGACGAAGAGACAGTACTGCAGCTTCCTGAGAGGATTTGTCCTCTTCACAGCAAAGTTGTCCATGAAACCAACCACATACTGTAACTTAATATTATATAAGAAGCCCACATTAATGCCACAATGAGCAAATGGTAAATCTTTCTTCTAATGCACCTTCACTGAAAAAAAAACAGGAGCAGAAATGAGCTAAATTATTAAGATCACTGTCGAAGAAAAAGCCCTGATGGCCAATTCTAGTTTCCTTTTTCCAGCCAATATGACGGGTGCAGACTGACAGAGGAAAATATGAAGTGAAAAGAAGTGGTTGGAGAGGCACTCAGTATTATAAAAATGTACTTGAAATATCGAAAGTAAAGTAATACCTGTTCTGCGAATTATATGCTATATTTTACAGTATTAGATTATGAATACTGATGAATCAATGCAGTCAGTGTTGGCTACTTTTAAAGGCACAGTTCACCCCAAAAGCCAGAAAAAAACATTTTTCCTTTTACCTGTAGTGACGGCTCCATCAAGGAGGACGCCATCAGTGCTAACATCTTGCGCTGCCAATAGCTTCAGCCTCAGCCATGAGTAGATGCACTCATCCTTCTGCGCACTGATACAGTTGGTGGGTGTAGTTCGATAGAAAGAAAATAGTTCCTACTAGTGTTGTGCTGGATACTTGGATGAAATGAGTATCTGGTGCAGATGATACACTTTTTACGAGTACCATACGAGTAAAATATGTCCCTACCTGTACTCGTGACAAAGGAAAATCCTCATTTTGGTAGCTGTGTTTAATCTCTTTCGACTTAAACTCCACGCACTTCTGACACAAACCCTGCCCATTCCTAGTACAGATACAGATAATTTAGTTGGTCGAACAGATACAGACACAGACGACTCATATGTGACTTCACTGACTCGGTAAGGGTTCCCATCCACACAGAGTTTAAAGGATGAGAGGCAAAACGTCTTTAAGAAACGCAAGCAAGTCCAATTGCCTACGATATAGCACTTCCGAGTACCATGACCTGGATGACTGAGAATCTTCACTGACAGTTTTTCAAATGATTTTTTTTGGGCTGAGTGCCTTCTAGTTCTAGTACACAGGGAAGAAGGCAGACATCTCTACAGCCGATATCTCCAACACTCAGGAGCTCACACCAAAACAACCGAGACTGAAAAACAGCACTGGTAGTGAAGTACCTATTTAAAAAAGAGACATACAGACATCTCAATCGTGACAGCCACTGTTTTAATCCTCGACTAACTATTTACTCCAGCTGTCAATTAAATGTAGTGGAGTAAAAAGTAGCACTTAGTGGAAATACCACAGTACAGGTACCTCAACTTTGTACCCAAGTATAGTAAAAGTACTTCACCGCATAGTCCAAAGAGTATGATTTAGTGACCTAGGGGTGATATGAGAGGAGAAGACAGGATGGGAGACGAGTGAGGACAAGATTGGCCTCCAGTGCTCTTTACTGTCTGTTCCTGCCAAATGGACATGACTTACAGACTCTCTGTGAGTGAGTGTGTGTGTGTGTATGTGTGTGTGTGTGTGCCCAGGTTGAGTTTATGGTTAACAGAACCCAGTTTTCTATGTGCGTATGAGGTTAGGTTGAGTAAAAAATTTCGACTGTATATAAATAGTGTCGCTATAGCCGCAGTATATGGCTAATGATCACAACCTACCTTCTACAGCAGCGACAATTAATAGACAAAGCATTTTTTGTGATGTGGGTGTTGACATGAATTTTACCAGAAATCATGTCTCAATGAAGTTGGAAGATTTGTGTGAATGTGTTTTAAGAGAAAAGGTAGAGGAAGGACAAAAGGAGGAACATATGAGGTAGAAGGTTCCCTGATGTCTCTGCTCTCTATACACAATCTCCTCTCCTCATTCTGTATTCTCCCCATTTCTCCCTCTCTGTCTCACTCTTTCGCCCTCTCAATCTCATTCGCTGTGCCGCTCACTTCACTTTCAATTTCTCTCCCTCCGTCTGAACCCACCCGGTCTCACCGTCTTCATTTATTCATCTCTCTGTCCGTCAGTGTAAGCCTCTCCTTTTTCCCTCTTTCTCTTTCCACCTTGATGCAGTCTTTCTCCTGCAGTCTTTCTCCATCACCCTTCTCTCTCGCTCTCTCTGCAGTTACACAATATGGCCAAAAGTATGTGGACGCCCAACACCTACGTCTCTATCTCTACACCATCTCTTGGCTGCAAGGACCATTACTTATGTCCAGCATTGATGTTGGGTGATAAGGTCTGGCTTCTTCCAGTTTGTCACAAAGGTGCTGGATGGGGTTGAAGCCAAGGCTCTCTGCAGGCCACTCAAGTTCTTCCACACCAAACTAGTAAACAGGGGTGGAGCCAGATGATGTAAACACTCAGGTTTTGGCCAAACCTAGCGGAACCAGGACATACTCCCTCAGGGGGGAATGTGTGTTGAGCCTACGTCTTAATTTGTATCTAATTGTTCTCCACTTGTCTTTACCGTCCAAAAACCACAACACAACAGATGATGAGCATGACTAATCTTCACTCCCGCCACCTGCAAAGAGGCAAACATTGCCTGATGTTGCTATTTTTAACATACATAACATAGGTAGGGCAGGGATTTGGCATAAACAGCATTACTAATCTTGAAACCTATTTCTGTTACACTATGCTGGAGTAGTGTTCACAGAAGCAATGTTTAGCTGACAAATCTGCTACGCCTGAATCCATGCCATAATAATCTGGGCCGCTCCAACTGCAAATCAAAGATCCACAACAATGCCAAGTAAATGTTGTCTCTAATGCTGTGAGTAAATGTTCCTCGGTTGGCATGATGCTCAGTTCAGTTTTATTAGATTACTTTATGGAACAGCGCAGTCAGATAAACACATGGACATGTTTTATTATCTGAATGACACAAATATGAAGGTGTTCCTAAAACTTAAAAGATTTAGGACTTTTGAGAAAACATTTGGGGCTGGAGCCCCAGAAGAGCCAACCCAACCCTTTGTGCACAAGGCCACTGGGAGAAATGGAAAGCGAGAGCCACTGTCTTTATGAGTAATGTGATTTAAAGAGCAACTTGCAGGATAATGTTTTTGCTAAATTTATAATTAGTCTTTCCCTACAATGGCCATTTGACAAAATTAAGGCAGGATTCTACATGTTTTATAAAACATTCGGGCAGACTTTCAAAGGGGAAAAGTACCCATTCTGAGCAATGCTTCTAAAAAGGCTCTAGGCTCTTCATATTACGTAACGGGGGAGTCGTTGTACTTGACTCTGCCTCAGCGCATTGCACAGTAATAGGTGTTATTGGTTGTGAGCAGTCGTGAGTTGGCACTTTTCAGTAGATCGACATTGTGTTTTTTCATTTTCATCATGGTGAAGTATTGTGTATGTGCAGGTTGCACAAATTCTGTTTTTTTGGGACATCGAGTCCACGGTTTCTCTGACAGGAAAAACAACGGAGCTAGCTTTTGTTTCTGGGTGCAGTTTGTGCGGGTAGAGACAGGACTTCAGGCATCTGTAATGGAAAAAGCAGCCATTTGTGGCGCTCATTTTAGACAGGAGGGTTATGTTGCGCATGATATGATGGAGTTCAGGATGGGATTTCAAAGCCAGGACCATGTGGGGCTTTTAACGATTGCAGTTCCTTGAATGTTCCATGAAAGCTCTCACCAAAATTGGTCAAAAATCCCTGGGACTGAAAATGAAGCCAACACAAAGTGCCAAAAACTGCAGTTCCTTGAACTGCTGCTTGAGGTTGGCTCCAGAAAGCCAGTCAGTCAGTCCCCATAGACCCCCATGTTAAAATGCCCAACTTTACAGCAAAAATAAACATGTTTACAGCCTGGTACAAAAACGGTGTTGGTCTCTGTAACTAACATCCCCCTTCCCCTTCATGACACCTGCACAGGGGGTTACAAGAGAACTCAGACCCCTCTGAAGCGAACCGTAGTGCAGTTCACTTAACCTGTGCCTCCAGGTTCGCTTTGCTCTTTGCCATTGTGTTTAGCCCTCTACATCACATGCTGTTGCACTGGGACGCTTGAAAAAATAGACAAACCCACGTCAGGCTGTAACATTTGCAAGGACGCAGGACGAGGAGTAGTTTGCTCCACGGAAGATACTGCATGTCTCCAGATGCCGAACGTGGAATACATCAAACGGCAACAGTCTACAGCACAGAAACACTAAGGTTGTCCTACAATGTTAAGTTCATTGGAAAGTGAGGGGCTTCATAACCGCACTGCAGTGCCACATCAAAATGTAAGAACAAAACCATTACATATAGGCTATAGGCTGAACAGAAAGAGGACCGAAGCCCCATCAGAGCTGAAGTTGACAAGAAAGGAACTGAGCCCTATTTGAATTGAATTGACAATGTGAACACACAAAGAGCTGAGTCCCGTTTCTGTTGGTCCACTTTTTGGTGCACTTTAAGAGGACCGAGTTTGGTTTGTTGAAAAGGACTATACGTGAAAACACCCTAAATTGACCGTAGGACCCTAATGGACAGACGTGTCCACGTACTTTCGGCCGTATAGCCCATATCCCCTCTGTTTTCTAGTCACATAGCTGATAGTGAGCCAATCTATCGCTCTCTCTGGTCCAACCCCTCCCCTTTTTTCTTATTTCTCGCTCTACCTCCCTCACTCCATCCCCCATTATCTCCACCCTCTCTCTCTCCCTCACTCTCTCCGTTTGTCGTCCTAACTCGATCACCCTCTCTCGGTCTCTGGCCTCTGATTGGCTGCTTTCTGCCTTGCTCTTTATGAATTGAACAGCAGCGCTGGATGCGACTGGCTGGGAGCTACATCAACACAACCAATGCTCTCTCTCTCTCTCTCTCTCTCTCTCTCTCTTGCTCACACACACACCACACACACACATACACATAAGCACATGCTCATCGGCAACAGCCAAACCTTTCATTGAAATGTGTGGAGATTGCTCACACACACACACACACACACACACACACACACACACACACACTTTCTTCCTCTATCTCTCACACACATGCATGCTTGCACACTCATGTTCACACACACACATACACACACACACACACACGCACACACAGCCTGCTTTGTCAACAGCTCACGTAGCACGGTGCACTCAGGCGAGCTCTCTCTCTCTCTCTCTCTCTCTCTCTCACACATATAGCGTACGACACACACTCCTCTCCCTCTCTCCTTCTCGTCTTCTGTCATTCTCCCTCTCTCGTTTAGCCGCAATCACACGCCGAGCTTCACACACACACAGACATGCAGTCACACACTCCGGGATGCAGACAGCTTCAGTGATGCTGTGACGCTCCCTCTCTCTCTCTCCCTCTCTCTCTCATACACACACACACACTTCTCGGTTTGTCTTGCACATGCTTTAACACACGCGGCACACACACACACACACACACACACACACACCTCGTCAGCCTCTCTTCCTCGCTGTCAGTCAGTCAGTTAGTCAGTGTGAGTGTGTGTGTTGGTGGAATGAGGCGGTGATGTTTTGGGACAGGAAGAATAGTATGGGCAATTCCCAACGACGGCCCAAAGGAAGACACAGACCCAAATCGGCAACAGGTACTTTATCTTTCTGTTTATTTTTATTGTCGTCTGATTGTCTGTCGTTTCATCCCTCCATCTGTCTGTGTAGTATTACTTCTGTCAATGCGTCTTGTCTCATATGCAGGTGCCTCACATCCAGACGCCTCTTTTCACCCCTCCATCCATTTGTGTCACACACACACACACACACACACGTTTCATTCATACATTCGTTTATCTTTCAATTTCTGCTTCATTTCATCCAAAATGTCTCGTATTCAAAGTGTCACACGTCCCGTCAAACCATTTTCTCTCATGTATTAATTCACCCATCTATCAATTTATCTATCCAGTTTTCATCCATCTCCAGATTTATAGTCATCCATCCACACCTAACTTCATCAATGTATTCGTCTGTCTCTTGTTGCTTCCATTTATCCATCCAAAGTGTTTCACCCTTCTTTTAACCCCTCCATCCGCTCGTCCATCCATGCACTTTCCTCCATCCATCCCACACACCCATGCACTTCCATTGATCTTTCTATTACTGTTTTCCCATCCAGTGATCCAATGCTTCCTCTCATCCATTCATCATTCAGCCCATAACTAGCGAACCTACATTCATTCACATATCAAACTATTGATTTCTCTAGTATTGTTTCGCCATTTATATCCATTGTTTGTCCGTTTATCGACCAGTTTCTGCATCCTTCCATCCGTATTGTGTCATAGTAAGGTTCCCCACGCCCATGCATCCCACTTTTCACCCCTTCACCAACCCATCCTCTCATCCATCCACTCTTTAGCCAGCAAGCCTGCATTCATTCATCTATGTAATCCATTTATCTCGTATTGGGTTACCATCCAATCCATTCCTACGTCCACTGATGTTTACATTTCCTCATCCGTCCATCAAAAATGCAGTCTTATATTCATCCATTCATCTTCTTTCTTTTCAATCTCCCACTAACCCATCCATCCTTCCAGTGGTCCAGTACTCCCTTTCATCCATTTCCCCCCTGGAGTCTCATGCTTCCATCCATCCATCCATCTTCTGCTCCACTCATCTTTTCCTTCGTCTGGGTTGCCAGGTTTGAATGAACTAGGTCAATTGGTCTTTTGCCTCTTGGCGTGTGACTGGGCTGAGAGACTGTATCTGTGTGTTTCTGCGTGTTTCTGTGTGTGTGTGTTTGTGTGTGTGTGTGTGTGTGTCCTTTACAACTGTAGCTTTTGGCTGACTCGCTGCTGCTGAGCTCAAAGTGTGCAAATACCAAGGTTTTACGTTTCACACATTTTTGCGTATACCGCTGCCACATGCTGCAGTCGCGTGCACGCGTGTGTGTTGAGAGTGTGTGATTGCTCAGCTGCATGGCTGGATGGGATTACTAGTGGGCTCTTTAATTATCTCTCAGGGTGAGCGAGGGGGTGAGGGAAGCAGCGATAGTGCGCGAGGAGAGAGGGGAAGGGAGACGAGAGAGAAGCGGAGATGACAGCCCTTGTAAATCTGCCCCTCTTACTCGCTTCCTCGGTGAAGGAGGAGAGGAGGATGAGGAGGGGAGGGAGAGGATGGAGTGAGAGAGGGGACAGCGGGGGGTGAGGATGAGGATGAAGCAGAATGAGAGGAGGAAAGGAGGAAGGACGATGGGGAGAAAGAAAATCTGAGGGGAAAATAGGTGGATGAGCAGTTTTTTGGAGAGCTGGAGCTGAACGCAGACAGGCAGGCATGATGAAGGGCTGAGTGGACGAGGGAGGAAGAGGAGGCAGAGGATGTATTAAAAACACACATGCGAGGTGTTTATGTCATGCTGCAGAGCTGCACAGTGCACACACTGCCAACCGAAGAGTAAACACACCCATATGCTCACTCTCTTTCTGTCCACACACACTGTGTGCATATCCCCTGGAGAACAGTGTGTGTGTGTGTGTGTGTGAGTGCAGTGCAGTGCGCATGTAAGCTTTAACACAAACCGACAGCCAACCAGCCCGCACACACCTGCCGTGGTGCAATAATCAGCACAAGACGCTTCCCGATACATTTGACCTTGACTTCAATCAGCATCCGAAGCACATTCATCTCCTCCAAGACGTGATGGTCACATTACTGTCAGCAGGTGCTGCGTTGTGTTCCAGACGGCGTCATTTACTGTGATTACTGGTATGATGGCGATACGGTCAGGGACGAGAGGCGTAATTGATGTTTAATGGGTAGAAGGAGGGAGTGCTTTTTTCATGAATGAGGGAAGAAAACAACAGCATTTAGTCAAAGACTTAAAACGACCACACTGACGGTTACCTGCAAGGACCTCTCGTGGCTTTCGTGAATGAGAGTTATTGTGTCTGTGACAGAAGGATTAGCATGTTGTTGTGACGCAGCAAAAAGTGAGGAGGTTGCGGTGGTAGATCGTTGTTCATATCATGTCAGCATTGGCTTCTTTCAACCACAATGCTTCCAGAACCTTAACTAAACATGGTTAGAAGGATAAATGCTCAGAAAACAGCTATTAAGTTGTTGAACTACTATTTCCAAGGTCAAGAATGAACTTTGAGCCAACAGAGATAAAGAGCCAGATGCATAAAACTCTCAGAGAACTCACAAAAGGATTGCGTGGCTTTTGCAGCCTCTGAAGCTGCGGTGGCCTTGTGGGTAACCTGTGACTTGTGCTTCATGATGTATGTGGAGGAAAGCAGCTTTCCTGGGTGCCATGGTGAAGACGGCAGGAGTCAAGTAGTGATGCTGGCAGCAGAATTAAGTGTCTAGATAAGCTCAGGACTATTGTTCAACTACCTATGAGAAGGCCATGTTTGTTGTTTTGTGGTGAAACTTGTAATGAAGCCAGTAGCCCCTTTTACACTGCCAGATTTTCGGCGAAGGTTGGTCCGTTTTGCCGGCAAGCTGCGAGTGTTTAGACACACAGAGCCGGATTGGCGAGTTGATCAGCTAGTAGCAAGAGGGAATCTCAAACCTGACAGACACTGTAAAGATGAGCAACTGGGGAGACAAGGAATCGTGCGCCCTCCTTGTCCTTGCAAATGAAGAGGCCATTAACCGTCAGATGACGCGGACGGTGAAGAATGGGCCGAGTTACGAGAGAATCGCCGAAGGACTGACTAGCCGCGGCTTCCCTTCCACGTCACTGTTTACATCACACACTGAGCTACACGTTTTGTTACTTGCTCACGCCCCTCATTGCCCCGAAAAAGGCGCATTCTGTATAAACAACAGTCTCCCCAATTTTGTTTTTATACTGCCAATGCTGAAAAAAACTGATTGGGCCTTCCTGCAAATTTGCACAATTCCTGTTTAAAAAGGGCTATTGTTGGTGAACAGCACCGGAGCGGAAAACTTCAATGCCGTTTTGCACTGTTATATGGTCAGCACTACCATTTTTGAATTGGATCTTGACATTTTGTGATTGAGCAGGATAAACCCCCCCATGGTGTCCAGACACTGGTGGTGGCTGCTGAATCTGAGGCTGACGACTCTGAGGCTGCTGACCGCTGAGGCGTATGAGGCTGATGAATCCCTAAAGACGAGGTGGCGATGGGGAGGTGGAGGATGCGCACAATGGCAGCAAGAAAGAATTACAGCACAGAAACAACCACATTTAAAATGAGGAGCAGTAAGATGATAGGCTGACAGAGAAGGTGTGTAGCTGCGCTATTGGTTGATTGTGAATTACGTGATGACTCAATTGACCTACCCAGACAACAACACCTAGAGACAGTGTTGAGCATACGTGCAAGGAGTGAATGGCCGGGTGAGAGAGAAACTTACAGCCTGAGCAGCTTCATTTGTGAATTTGTCCCTCTGTTGGGATTCATGACAAAAACGTGTCCGACTTATAAAGCCGTATCTACACCTGGATTTGTTTTATAAATCTCAGTAATTGTGGAACTTGGTGCATGTGCACAGGCCTCATTCCCACACCCACAGTTAGCCTATAAATGGATGTAGAAATGCCTTTGCATATAGATACTTGTGCCCCCTCCACCACTTATCAGATCCCTCAGTTAGAGGCAAAGAGGAAACACAATTTCACCAATTTTGTCAATTTTGTTTGTAGCTGTAAACCATCATCACAGTGATATCATCAGTCATTAGTAAATGTCAAGAGTATGATCAATTAATCATTTTGAATCCGACTTCACAAAGGGCTTAAATTAACAATTCAGATGTAATTAAAAGATCATCTACTGGACTCCACCTCAGCTTCAGCTGCAGCTATCTCTATAAAACTCTGTATACCTGGTCTGAATTGTGAGTTGCAAACGTTCTCAATGCTTCTTTTATAAATGGCAGTTTATGTGTGGGAAAATGTATTTGTGCGTCATTATCATTTATACGTCTGGATCCATCTCCATGACAACTGGGCCACACGCATACACTGATGCAGTCCTAGTCGTAAAAAGAGTGAAAAGTGGACCTTGTTGGGATTGTTTTGTCAGGTTTAACCAAGTAGTTCTTTTAAGTTGACCATGATCTTTGGCAGATCAAATAACGCTCGTGAGAATCGTTTTCGTATCAGTCATTTAGTATGCACGACTGCAGGCCGATAAGAGGGTCGGACATTGAGGTGCTCAATGTCAGTTGCTTTGCAAGGGAATGACAAATGGCGATTTGTGTCATTTGACAGAAGAAAAATCTGTTTTAAATCTTTGTATTTTTCCATGTATTTATAATTTGTCACCATTTTTGTTGCCTGTGTTTTCACTGCTGTGGAGTTTCTACCCAGAAGTCACCTGTTAGTCAAACGGCGTGGGCAGATCTGTGAATTTCTCTCTGGGATTTTCTGTTGGAGGAGTTTTAATTTCCTCTTTGCTTGGTCTGTTAAGCCGTTACTGCTCGCGTTAACTGCCAATTTCTTTTTTTCCGTCTCCTGGTTATTTTCCTTTTATGACTTCTTCTGTTTATTACAAACAAACTGAGAATGAAAACACTTCCTGTACAGCAGAGATCTTTTCAGGACAGACCCCCGAGTCCATTTTGCTTGAAGAGACTCTTTTTACTTTCTCTCTTTGTTTTTGTCTTTCGACTTTAATCTGATCAGTCAGACGACCTTCTCCACATCTCTTGGTATTTTTCTTTAACTTTTTTCTCTTTACTTTTTATTCCTCACACCTTCTGTCTGTCTGGTTTCTTCTGTTATTCACATACAGTACATCTCTCTCTGTATTTGTTTTTCTCACGCGGGGATCAGACTACACGATGTTGGACTGACTTGACAGATGTGTGGCGTCAACTGTTTGTTTCATCTCATGTAGTGTTTTATAGCAGCACACAGCCGACTGTGAGTCTAGGACACCGCACATGATCTCAAAGAGCTTGTAAACATTTTTTATGCCTCTGCGAGGGCGACAGCCGTGGCCGGAGGCATTATGTTTACCGGATTTCTGTTTGTCTCACTCTCATGAATGCGACATCTCAGGAACACCTCGAGGGAATTTCTTTAAATTTGGCACAAACGTCCACTTAGAGTCAAGGATGAACTGATTAGATTTTGGTAGTCAAAGGTCAAGGTCACAGTGACCTCACAAAACTGTTTTTGGCCATTAAAAAAGAATACCAACAATAATTATGACGGAATTTCCTACAAATGTTTAACAGGATAAATTTATGAAGAGATGACATTTTATATTTGGAATATCAAAGGTCATCTTCAATGTGTCATCATCATGTTCTGCAAAAACACTTTTATGGCCAAATTCAAATCAAGGGCAGGAAGTGATAGATCCATAATTGGATTTAGAGAAACTTGACCACATGAAAGTGTTGGATGACCCTGCGGGTAGCAGGTTTCTTCAAAAACTGAAAGTCATGTTGGATGTGACCTGTGCAATATGAAGAAAGGGAATTTTGCCACAGTTTGATCAGTTTCCCTGGTGTGGACATGATTGTTGTCACCAATTGCCTCATCGCAATCACACTATGAGCCAATAAAGTGTTCAAGAGTCTATTGTACGATAGCTATTTTGTGTGCAGTTGGGTCCAGGAATGAAATGTAGTAATCCAGTAATCTCACTTTTTTTTTTTTTTTACCTTTACCTGTTTATCTCTTTTACTATTCTCTCATCCTCCATCATGGCGCTGTTAAACACTTCACTCCCTTCTTCTGTTTCAGCCCTCCAATCACGTTTATTTTTGGCATGTTAAACATATGTACAGTCACATACGCACCCACAGCGACTGTGGGCTCTATATGATGCCTTTCTCTCTCTGTGCTCTTCTGCTGCTATGCAACCGTTGTCCTAGTGATCACCCGATAATACTTTCCCTTTGTTCCAATTTTTACGCTCAGAAAATAGATTTTGTTTGTCTACTTGTCTTTACTTGTTCTTCTTCTAATCAGTGGTTCATGCTAATAGACATGCCTGACCACACACACACACACACACACACACACACAGAACATGTTCATTCATATATTTTCAGATGGATGATGTCATCTTCAGCACAGCCAGCACCCTGCAGCAAGCGAGAGTGAGAAGGAGGGAAAAGAGAAGGGGTGTGCGTTGAGATAATTGGAGGCAGGCGAGGAGGTGGAGGGTTTGGAGAGAGCGACTGAGAGATCTGAGGCGAGATGCGAGGCGTGAGAAACGAGAGAAGAGAGATGTAAAGAGAGAGAGGTGGAAGATGCTGAAAGAGACAAAGAAAGCAGAGAAGAAGAAGAAGTAGGGGAGGAGACAGGAAACAGCGCCTGGGAGTGTGTGGCCGAGGCTGCTGCTGCCATGGCAACCGTACAGGTGTTAAAGCAGGTCAATTGAATGCCGGTAGGCAATCTGCCAATGGCCAACAAGCACGTGTGTGTGTGTGTGTGTGTGTGTGTGTGTGTTTGTGCATTCACTGGTTTGTCCATTCATTAACAACAGAGTGTGTGTCGCCTACTGATCTGTTTGTCACATGTCACTCACCCTCACCGGACTTAAATGTCATGAAATCACTAACAAGACACTGCAGAGACGCGCTGTCATTAATAAGTGCAAGAAATCCTTATTTATTTTTCAGTATTTCTTTGCCATGTATAAAAAACACAAGCATGTTCGCATTAGATTTTTACTTTTATGCCCAGATGCGTACATTTTGGAAGCTCAGCAGCCGAGTTGTCAGAAGAAAATACACATCATTGTATAGGTTTCTGCAAACCACGGATATGTTGCACTTGCGCATGTCATAGGAATAATATCAGCGGGTTTTTTTAAGGGATTTTTAGAGTGATGTTATTGAGAGGTGGAGAGGATGGTGGATGGCACCTGGTGAGGGGCGACAGTAGCTCAGTCCATAAGGACTTGGGTTTGGAACCGGTTCAAGTCCCCGTCAGGAACAAAATATGGTGTGTGTACTGGTAGCTAGGGGGTGCGAGTGCACATGCGCCGAGGCCTGTAGCCTGGAGTTTGTTTAAAAGGGACGGGGAGTGGATAATGGCGGACAGTTTAGTCTTGAAGAAATCAACGGATGCGCCAATATGACAACACTTTGGCTTTGAGCCAGACGAAGGAGGCAACCCTTGTTTGCACTGATTGAGTAAGCTGCAAAATGTATTTGTAAGGGATAAAAGAAACAACGTGTTACTGTCACTCTGTTGTCCTATGGTCGTTTTTTATTTTAAATGAGTCGGTTGTGCCCCCAAGTGGCGAAAATGGGTCCACTGACTTGATGCGGTTTTTCACAAAAACCTGACCGTTTTTTTTTTTTTTCCTTATACTGACCCAACCCTACTGCAAGTCACTGCCCAAGCGCTTGATTTCGACAACTTTGAAGTGAGACCAGGCTTACCTCACATGTTTGAATTCTGCACATTGCGCACCTGTCCCCATGTCCTGTCAGATGGACTGCACCATTTCATCATACCTGACGGGGGGTGGAGTATCAGATGGCACATTGAAATGTTATTAAATGTTAAAAATACATTTATTCATCATGTAAATACATATAACTCGCAGTGGCAAGATGTGAAATGACAAGAGAGTTAGTGTATGACAAGCAAGCATGAGAATGAGCAAGACAAAGGAACACAAACCTTCCTTCTCTGAGTTGAATGTGTCCATATCTGCTTGGCCTAAACCGTAGATCAAACAATAACAGCTCCTCTATCGATCCAAAGATCTCCAAACTCCTTGTTCTACTTGTACTTGTACTCGGCTCTCACCCTGTTCATCTCTAATTCCTAGATTTTGTGGTATTGCAGGCTTTTATTAGCTTATATCCCTCCTTGCTCATCAGAATTAATGGTGTATTTCAACAAAAGAGGTTGGAGACAATTAGGAGCAGATGCTGCTTTAAGATGGAGCTGCATTTTAACACATAAAGTTACGTACGCAGTGTGTTTGGGATTTAAAAAGACAGCCTTGAGAGCACTTTTGCAACATATACCTACGTACTTTCAAAAATGTTGTTAAAATTGTATTAAGAGAAAAAAAACATTTTCGACAGATATTTAAAAGATTATTCTAAAACAACATCTCAGACCTATATGGTAATCATATCAGAGCATGTGCATTCTTTTCTGAAACATGACTCAACAAGAATTGCCTTTGTAACAGGAAGGAAAGCAGGATAATAAGGAGACAGCTGCTATAACTTTCAAAGCATGGTAATGTTGTATATTATCAAGGCCTCCCAGCTGCTTCATTAAATATGGGTCATAACTTAAAGAGAACACAGAAATAAAAGCAGCAGTGTGAAGATTATGACCTGAATAGATGTGCGTTGTCATAAATTAGCTTTAAGAATTTACTCACAGCTTAAAAACTGCATTAAAAGCCTCATAAATTATGAATTCAAAGTGCAGAAATGTGGAGTTAAAACTGCCCCGCAGGTTAAATGACCCCAGCCGCCATCTTGTTTCCTCCCTGTGGTCGAACTTTGCTTTGTCATGACAGTGACGCAGTGCTGGCCTGTTAATGGAACTCTGTTTGGAGACGTTTGTGCCTGTGAAAAATATGAGAAAAATCCATTCTCATTGTTGCTGAGTCACAGTTATAAAGCACAGAGGGTTACATGTGCATTGACGAAACACCAACAACTATTTATCACTGCAGACAAATGTTTGTCTCATTATCAGAAAATATGCCTTCACAAATCTAAACGGCATTCATTTGTTTTCTTCCTTCATTTCGACTTTCCACAGACCACAGTTGGCACATGAGTAATCACATTACTGCACGCTAAAATATGGCTGCATTTATACAACAAGCTTTCCAATTTGCCTCTTGTTCACCCATGCAAACACTCTCTGTGCCCAGGGACACCTCACCATGTGGACAGGAAGCGCCAGGGATCGAACCACCAGCCAAATATGTAATCCATTACTTTCCTCTGGTTGCATAGCAACACTCAGACAGTCAATTGTTCCTGCAGTGAAGCCCCCTCAGTGTTCCTCTATTGCCTCAAAGGTCTCAAAAATGCATGAGACCAGGTGAGACATTTTTAACTTTGATTTACCCCGGGAAGACTTGCTGCCTCTCTCCCTCCGCAACTTTTACTTTTCTGCACCGCTGTGCTTTAAAACCAGTTTCACAGGAGCCGCTGAGTTCAGCCGCAGCCCTAATGGTGACTGAGCAGCTCTTGCGGCGCTGTCGGGAGGTTAGTGCCTTGCTGAGAGGAACGTCAGCTGTTGTATTTAGAGGTGGAGGGAGCATAATCATTAGCTCTCTCTGTGGTGAAGATCTGCGAACTCAGCGGCCTCTCGGTCCCTGGCCGGATTCTCCAACACTTAGGCAGCCGTGGCTTCCAGATATTAGATATTAATAACACCTGTCGTTGACTGTGTTGCTTTAATTCTTCCTTTGTCTGGTCTTTTTCTGCACGGCGCTCTCACCGCTGTGTATACTGTTCAGCTTTCATTGTGTACATTCTTTCGGTTGTGTGCTGCTTGAAGCAGGGACTCGCATACCAGAGACACTCATACCCATGGAAAACCTACTCGAACTCAAAGTGCACAGATAATTTAAAGAAGAAAACCCTAACAAAAAAAGGAGATCTGATTGGAAAGGGACCATTGCGCAGTCCGACCTGGTCCAAACTAGATCCAAGGACAGTAAGATCTCGTGTGTGATCAATCTGAACAGACCTAAAAAGGATAGATTAGCTTCACATCAGCTGAAAAAAATATTTTTGCAGACCTCTGCTAGTTGAAGACTCAAGAGAAACAAAATAAAACTCACCAACAACCATCTCAGTTACACTTGCTAGTTGTCTAGTCCGTCAGTCCACTATTCTAACAATCACTTTCTCTGGTTTGGTTGAAATAAACCCTTAACTCACTAAGTTAAATGTAAAAAATATGCCATTTAACCTGCGGTTTCTTTCTGTTCTTGCTAGCCAGCTGTTTACAGTCCTGTAAAGTTATCCCCACCACTTGCAGTCACTGTGTTTCCCAGCTCAGCTGCCTCTTCCACCAGTAGAGACTGACCTCTGGTGGCGCATGTTGTGCACTACATTCAATACATCCTCAATACAGCATCTCAGTATGAGTTTAATGGAAAGATGGGCATCTCTTTTTTTTTTTTGACAGTGTTGAAAATCATACCGTCAGTATTTCTGAATACCTTGGTATACCATAATACCATGATACTGCACAAGCCTTTGCTGCACTGATGTAGCTTACATGTAAAGTACATTTCTGGATGATGATTTCAGCTTGGAGTAAGGTTACTCTTGAAAAATACATGCGTGTTATGCAGGATTTATACTACGCTGTAGCCTGATGTGCACCTCCTCAGATATGTTAGTATTCATTTCAGTAACGCAGACCTCCTGTCTATTTCTGTAAGCTGAAACCATTTCCCTCAGTGGAAACAAAACTTTTATTTACTTAAATTTCACAGATAAGAAACAATAAATTGTGAAGACAGTAAAGCCTCCACAAAATAGTATTTTAAGTCTTGTGTGTGATTCATCCTGGCTTCATATGAGCAGAGGAAATCTCCGCTCGTCGCTAGGCTAATTTACACAATGTAAAATGCCATAGGCTTGTGCTAATAATGTTAGCATGTTGTATTTGTTTGGAAATCGTGTTTAGTATAAGACAATTGTTTTGTCAGTGAACCTTGTGAGCTGTAATGGAGCCCTTTGTTAAATGTTGCTGTTGTCTCTGGATTTATGAGTAGAGGAAAAGTCTGCTAGCTGCTAGGCTAATTTATACAATGTAAAATGCCATAGGCTTGTGTTAATAACATTAGCATGTTGTATTTGTGGGGAAAATGTGTCCAGATAAAGACAAGTGTTTGTCTGTGAATGCTGCGAGTTATAGTGAAGCTGATTTGTGTACTTGTGTTTGAAACTGTCTCTATTAAGCCATGTTCAATGTGTGTTTAATGTGTGTGTTGGGTGTGTTTTGAGTCGGTATTGATTCAACTGCAGAGCGACACAGACACAAAACCGCACAAGTATAAAAGCTCGCAACGGTGCAGGCCATGTGTGTAGGCTACAGCGTAGGCTCTGCATAGAGCTGACACACATGTATAAATCCTGCTGTAGATGAAGCAGTTTGTACAAGGTAGTATTAGCTTGTTGAGTTCTCAGTGAATTCATTTGATCTGCATTCTCTGTTTTAGAATCTCCTTAACTTTTGTCTTGGTCATATTTATTTTCAATTCACGAGCGAACACAAGATACATACATATTTATTTCATCTTACTTTGTCTCTTTATCTGTATAGCTGTCCTGGTGCTGCTGCTGCAACAAACAAATTCCCCCTCTGAGGATGAATACAAGTTTATCTTATGTTTGTCTTGTTTTATCTTTCTGACCTCTTGTTCTCTTATTTCTTAGCAACAGACAGTTTTGCATCTGAATTTAAAAAAAAAAAACTGCCCAAAAGCAAACATTCATACTTGCAGATACACATTTTTACCTGCTTACTGTGACACTTGAGCTTGGTGAACATATCTGGGGTCAGATCAGTGCTCATTATGCAGCAGCTGCATTCAATACAAATGTTGGATGTGTGGTTGAAGACACATAAAAATGATTTATATCAGTTTTTCAATTTTCAGTTACATTTTGGAGATTTGGATCTCGGAGTGTATCTGCATATCATCCGGCTCTTTTATTACCTGTCTCCTCTCAGTCTTTTTTTCCAAATTTGAAAATGTCAAGGTCGAAGGATCTTTCATAATTGGGATATCGATGTTTTTAATTAAATTCTTAATTGAAAGTGAACCAATCCTGACACACCAAAGTCACAAAACCACACACACACACACACACGCTCACATACAGTATGCATGCACATTGTGTGCCGTCGGTCACTCTTGTCACCTCCAGTGTTTACAGGAAGTAAGTGTTGAGGAGAGGAAGGAAAGGAGCCGGGCTGCGCCGACAATGGACGTGATGGAGGAGAGGAAAGGCGGCAGAAAACATTAGAATGTGGATATTGTGGTCTTAATATTGTCGCACATTCTTTCAATAGTCTGTTTTTTCAGGAGAATAATAGCGTGTGGTTCCTAGCTAAGATTAATTACAAAATGGTAATGAAATAGCTCTGTTTACGCATTAGCTGTATTGTGTTCAGATTCTTACTAATATGTCAGTTGTCTCACTTTCTCCAAGGTTGAGGTTAAGATGACAGAGAAGTACCGGTCCCATTGACATCATGTTCAGTTAACACAGAACACCATTTTATGTATAGCAGACCTGCTACTCTACTTTTAAGCAAATGACCCATGTGATCAAGTCATGTCTGTTATTTCAAGACCAGGTGTGAACTTGAGGTTTCTTTTTAAGGAAGTTGCAAAGTTTCAATGTGGAGATGACACTGATGAAAATATTACATCCTTCTTTTATTGAGTATATCCTTTCTGTTTTGTGGTTTATTGGCAGCAGAACAGTAGAAACAAACTGGGAAAAAGGTCAAGCTGTATCATAAGATTATTGGTGGATAGGTTCTTGTTGTGTTCACACACTCACAGATTGCGATGCGAATTTTCGCATCATGTTACTCACGCAAGTTTGAATGCTTGGATATTTTGTGTAGACTTGCTCCATATGCGCAAATAATTCGGATCCTATGCAGGTGAAATCGCTGAATCAATGAATGAATTTCCCCTGGTATGTCGTTGGTGTCATACGTCCCTAGAGGATCTCAATGCTGATTGGCTATTGCGTCATGAATTGGTCACTGAACCGCAACATTTTTCTTGCAATTCTCTTAATTCACACCGCTTAATTTGCGTATTTAGCGTCTTTTGCGTCTCGCCCATTGCACCACCTGGTGGAAATTTGTGTCTAATTGCCTTTTTACATTTATTTTACAGGTAATTCACTTGCAGTAATTGTTTTATTCGCTTCCGGTGTGAATGCAGCATCAAACTATTGTTTTGAACCATCAACATCCTTTACAAGTTCCAGATACCTCCATTAGGGTGGAGGTTTAGTCTCCCCAAAGGTAGCGCTAACTGATACAGACTGTCCTTTGTTCCATCTGCGAATGTTTTTTTTTAAACAAATTATAACTCTGGATGTCACGTCATCACTTATTCCTTTCCATGAGTCATGATGGTAATGAAGGAGATGGATCTGTGCACTGTTGTGTAGGATTTATTGTTTGTATTTGTGTTGGACTGCTGTTTCTAAAGCAAATTGCCTGTAGGGGACATTAAAGGTCGTGAATCTTAAATCTTGAGTTTTGCTGCCCTGGTTGGTATAGTGCTAGATCCTGGCTTTCTTATAGTTGGTTATTCCTCAGTGAATTATAGTTGGGCATAAAAGCTCATAGTGGTGCAGTGATTAGCATTGTCACATCATAGCAAGAGGCTTCCTGGTTCATACCTGAGGTTGGGGGTTCAATCCAGGGTTGGGGAGCTCCTCTGTTTGGAGTTTGCATATTCTTCCCCTGTCAGAGTGGGTTTTCTCCAGGTACACATGCAGTTTAATTGGTGACTCTAAATTGTCTGTAGGTGTGAATGTGAGTGTGAATGGTTGTCTGTCTCTATGTGCCAGCCCTGTAATAGTCTGGCGACCTGTCCAGGGTGAACCCCGCCTCTCGCCCAGTGTCAGCTGCGATAGGCTCCAGCCCCGAGAGCGCTGACAGGATAAGAAGTCACAGATCATGAATGAATAAAAGTTCATTCTTGATCCAGGAAACTGTAGTTTGACAGCATACCTTAACTCAGAGACCACTTATTTGCTTTTTCTTGCACTTTCAACAACCTTTAACTCTTGGACTAGGGATTACATTGAACTTCATCACTTTTATGACTTTTACAATATCGGCACATGGCAAACAGTTTGTCGAACATTGTGGTCATTGCAAATAAACTGCGGTTAACTATGGCTACAGTTAGACAACGGCAACACTTCGTTAGGGTTAGGGGAAGATTGGCTGCAGTTTTTTTAAGTGACAATTAGATTGACTGACGTAATAAGTGGCCTGCCACATGAAGGAAATACTTCCTGGATTAACACAGAATATTGGCGCTGAACACAAACTGTGAGCTGCAGAATCATCTGATATGAGTTTAATTTGTAGGAATACCAGACTGTGCATGACGCACACAAGCTATCTGGATAACTTTCAGATCATTCATTCTTGCTGGTAAACAGACTACCGGACAGATCTCTTAAAACTTTGTAGAGTCCTTTAAGGTGAGAGCTGGAGGGGAGAGAGTGGAAGGAGTAGGGGAAGTGTTAGGACGGGAGAGGAAGAAAGAAAAAAAGAAGAAGGGGGAGGCACAACACCCGGCAGCATCAGTTTCCTCCCTTTCTCTCCTCTCACACCATGAGAGCAAACACACTTTCCCTGCAGTTTCTTTCTTTCTTGCCTCCCATTCTTTCTTTCCCCCTCTCCTTCTTTATCTTTGCCTGCTCGTAGCCACAGCCTGAATGAGTCACTGGGTTTACTCCTCTTATTCTCCTCCTCTTTCCCTCTTCACTTTTCCATCTGAGTTTACATGATAGCTTCTGTGCCGGAGAAAGTTGAGGAATACAGACATGGAGGTTTTCTGGGCCAGGACAGGTAAGAGCAATGGGAATGGTTTATTTTTTTTCGAGGGATTCACGTTGGGGTTTTGAGAAGTTGGAGCAGGGAGCGGAGTGGTACTAGAACGAGGAGGGCAGCTTCTTCTCAGGATAAGGAAAGCGCAGGAATGTTACACTTGACATTAGCGAGGGTAACGCGACCATGTGTTTGCATCGTCTCTGTTCGCATGCAGCATTATATGCATTTGTCTCGGCTATGGCTGTGGTGATTTCTGGCATTTTGGGTCACATTTATGGACAAAGAACTCTGTTCTTGAACGTCACACATTGCAGAGGCATCATAGCTGCTGGTTGATGTGAATGTGTGTGTTTGTGTGGTGTGGTATCACACACTTGTGAGAGGCAGAGGCACTGTAATACCTTGTGTTTGTCTTAAAACTGAGGCATTTAACAGGCTTGTAAATAAAGAAAGCATTTAGTGATGCAGAAGCGCATGAAAATATGTAGTACACAGTAAATGACAAATGTTAAATTTATGTTTTGAATAGAAAGGCTTAAAAAAAATTAGATTAAACCCTTTAAATTTTAAGTTTTCCCCTTTTATTTCCTCTTAAGTAGCTTCATGGTTGGAAAAATCATCTTATTCCACAGTCTGACAGAGTTACTGCAAATATACAAACCAAAGACTCCATGGCTGCACTGCTCGATCGCACGGAAATATTTCTGACATGTCTCGTGTATCATTTTATATGTGGGATCTTTGGAAACTTGCAGATATCCCCTAGAATTTAAAGGCCTGTTGAACTGAAACCGTGTTTGGTTTCAAACATATGGACATGTTTTAAGTTTTGATTGCAGACTTGCATGCGTACATGCGACAGACAGACAGCTTAATGTGTGTTCACGTGTGTGTCATCGCCTGTGAAAGGCTCTTTGTGTGTCGAGGAGACCACACTTTGCACTTTGTTCGTCTTTTTCGCCGTCGAAAAGTCTTCACACATGCCTGTTAAGGAGCCACAAGGTCAGCTGAGGTCATCTGTGTGTATGTATGTCTCAGTGTGGTTTTGTGCGTGTGTGTGTGTGTGTGCTACTTAACACTCACACACACACACATGCATTGGTTTGCCTATGTTGCTGAAAGTGCATTTTGACTCTGGCTTGGTCTCAGTGTGGTTTTGTGCGCAGCTACAATGGTTTCCAATAGAGCAATTATTGTAATATCCAAAACACACACACACACACACACACACACACACACACACACACACACACAGCCGTGGCTTAGCTTTCTACCATTTTACACTCCACTATGGAAAAATGAAGCAAGGCATGAACCATGACACGCACACACACACAGTCACATGCTAGCAGCACACATACACACAATATTTCACACACTTATACATCACGCTCAGCTCCACGACAACACACTCACACACACGCATGCTTCTCTCATTATCTCACCCTCTCTCCCTCTCCGTGTCTCCCGCCCGATCTCCCCGCCGTTGCCCAGTCTAATACAAAAATGAAAGGGAAAAGAAATCAAGTCTCATCGAATTTTTATGCAGATGAGTTGCTAAATGCGGCGCCTTGATTGTCGGATCAGCGGCGGCTGCAACGTGTGATGGATAGAGTGACGGGTGTGAGACCGAGGAGTGAGATAGAGAGGGAGCGGAGGGTGGGAATGATGGGAGGTGAAGAAGAAGTAGTTTGATAATTTACAAGCCACTGAAAACATAAGCAATGGAGCCAAACAATCTGTTTTATATCTTTGTAAATTGACAGGATGCAATACATAGAATATCTTAAAAAAATATATATATACACATTGTGTTTCTTACTTAGTTAGTTGCTATGCAGGCCTCAGGCAGAATCACAGTAAGTAAAGAAAGACAAAAGAAAAGAAGATGGAGGACAGTAAGAAGGTCAGAGCTTCACTTTAATGTTACAGAGGAAACAATAGGAAGAAAGAGCAGGTGATTTGTTCAGAGATAACAAGGTGGACTTCAGGCAGGTGTAATACATTTTCTGTTGCAGGTAGAAAGTCCTAACAGCAGCAGATGCACAGGGGTGGAATACTACTAAGTACATTTACTCAAGTACTGTGCTCCATGGTACAGTGAAAAGCATTTACACTCAATTAAAATAAGATCAGAAATAAAGCATTTAAACAACCATAGTGGTGGCAGAGTGTCCAAGTTTAAGGTCAGATTATTCCATGCATAAGGAGCACTGCAACCGTCCTCCTAGTCCAGTTCTGATTAAGGGAAGCCATCATGTAACCGCACCCAATGTGAGGTCAGACTTAAAAGGGATGAAATATAGGGTGGAAGCATCTGCATCAAAGCCTTACAAATGACTAATACCAATCCTGTTCCCGCCTCACAGCCAATTGTGGCCAGTCAACCTTTGGGTAAAGGTGGCAGTGATGGGTGCTGTAAGAATCACCTGTTATAAACCTTTGGGCTGAGTGGCAGACAGCATCCAGTGATTTCAGTGTAGAGACGGCAGCTTTTCCATTTATAACAGACAAAAATACAGATTCCACAGTCCTTTTTCTATGTACAAAAGGAACACAGCTCTTATTTCTGTACAGAAAGCCAAGTGATTGATGGTCTTTTCACGAAACTAGGCTGTTAATGCTGAAAGATTTATAAATTGGTGCTGTGCGACCAGAGAAAACAAAGGGAAAGGACATTGGCGTTGGCTTTGCTGAAGAGGTAGAAAACCTACAACTATCAGAATGGTAGTGGTCGTTAATAAGGTGGGCGTACTAGTAGGTAGATGGATTGGTTACTGAGGGGGAAGTGGTTATACTCTTCTGTATTCCAGTGGCTTTCAGGTTGATAGGTGGATACACTGTAAAAGGCCAGAAAAAGACGTGTATATACCTGAATATAACCTCCGTAAATACTCCTGCTGGTGGGTGACGAAATGCGAGCTTGTCCGTTTAGACACAGGAAATAATATGGTTTCCAGGCAACAAATGGTAATGAACAATTTCAGTTAGAAATAGTAAACACAGTGATCTGAGTTTGACATCAATGGGTGGTTCTCTTTCTTGATCTGTTTCTGTATCCTTTGTGTCTGTGGTGGCGAACATACGAAACTACAATCTGTAGTTCGAGCAACAGCACTAGAGCCAGCGAAAATCCGCCAGATGTCACAAAACACATCATCTGCCTAACTTTTACTGGGAGATGGGTGCTGGTAAGATGGACGGAGTTTACCACCATTCATTTACACACGGAACCCACATTGTTATCATACAAAGCTGGTTGAAAATCAGCAAAGTGTCCCTTTAGATACAAACTTGTGCTTTACTTCCATTTTACGGTGGTTTGTACATTTCAAAGAGAAAACTTTTTTGCTTCACTACATTTATATGATACTTTCAATTACTGTTTACACATAAAAACACAGTATTGTATGATGTACTTCTAATCTACTCAGTAGTATACAAAGTATCTAAATTGGCTCCACATTGAGGAACTACAACATTAAAATGCACTACATGTTTTCAAAGTGATGAAAACAAACTAATAGAATATTCTGGAAAGGAAGCATTCTGCATGAGTACTTTTACTTTTGCTGGTACTAAATGTACTTTTACTTCAGTAACATTTTGAATTGAGTATTTTTACTATGGCAGGTTATTTTAGCACTTACTCCACCGCTGATATGTCTCTTCCTCTCCGTCAGACCAGCACATGAGCCTGATATTTGTACATTTCTGTAATGTTTACATGCTGGACTGTGTGTGTGTGTGTGTGTGTGGTGTGTGTCTGGGAATCTAAATTAAATGAGCATGTAAATGATGATGGCTTTGACCTGCGAGTGACTTTCCCTCGAGTATTTTGGCTCCATATCAGCTGTGTGTGTGTGTGTGTGTGTGTGTGTGTTTGAGGCCGAGAGGGAGTGTGTGTGAACCAACCACATCTTCTCATTTTGACTCCAGCAGTCTCGTTCAGTTGTCCAATTATTTTCTTGTCATAAATTAACCAGCAGACATTTGCTTTAAGAGTTAGAGCATTAAAGCCACTCTCATGTCTGAGTGCTCAGTGAGAGCTAGCTGTGATTAGCTTAGCGTAGACAGGAACAGAACAGCTAGCCTGGTTCCCCTTAAAACCACAAATAACCAACTTTTAATTTTTTGTTTTTTACATATTGAACAAACCAGATACAGTGTGTGAAGAGTTAGTGAGCTTTACAGGTGTTGGTAGGTGTATTTTTAAGCTTTTAGTGAGGCTAACTTTCCCCCCTGCTTCCTATCTTTGTGGCTAAAACACAGGCTAAGTGTGGTATTAATCTTCGCATTTCACTCTCTGCAATAAATCAAATGAATGTGTTTCGCAAAATACATAAATATGCTAATTACATTAAAAAAATAACAGTTTTAGTGGAGAAACTATTAATCGGTCAATTAATCAAAAATGAATCCACAAAATGAATAAATAAGAAAATTTATCAAGCAAAAATGACCAACATTCCCAAATGTAAGAATTTGCAGCTTTTCTCTGTTTTAGTCTTTTAAAAATGGATAGAGTTAAAATAAACATACTGTATGCAGTATATGTTACTGTTCTATATATGTGTCTTTAATAGGAAAAATATTTGACTTCTCCCCTAAGGATTAATTACATTGCTGAAATACAAAACAAGAAAAAGCTCATGAGGTCACTGCAGAGTGATCTACTGTTATTAGAGCTGTCTGTCAGCTGAACAGGAAGTAGATGGAGTGCTGTTTCCTGTCAAATTCTCCTCAGAGACAATGGCTCCTGGAAGTAATCTGACCGACAGTGTACAGCCCCTCAAGGGCTGATACTTGTGTGTTTGTGTGTGTGTGTGTTGGCCTGTGGTGTAATGGGAGGTGGTCTGTGCAACATCAACCCACCGAGAAATCCAGTCACACACACACACACACACACGTATACTGACACAGTGTGGGAATAATCCGAAATGAAAGGCAGGATGAAAAGAAAACACATTCTTTATGAGCGGTGTTGTGGGTGTGAGTCGCAGCGGGAGCTGGTATCAGTCGCCTGGTGCCGGTGGGGTTTTGTAGTTTGCCGTCAGACAAGGTTAACTCTATCAAAGCATGCTGGAACTACAGGAAGTAGCGCCAAAACAAATCTGAGGGCCTGGCAGCTGGTGATAAGGTGCCTGTGGGGATTGTAGTCGGTTCTGACAGATGAGGCCAACTGTCAAAGTGGGACAGACAGGAAGTGCAGCTCTGGATCTGGAGCTCCACCAGCAACAAAAATATTATTATAGCGATTAATCTGATTGGTAAATATGACAAATATCACTCACATATCACATCAATGACTTATTGGGAATTTGTTTACAAAATGACTGGGTACATCTACTCAAGGGCTGTACTTAAAAATCCACTGTGTCAGATTTAAGGGAATTCAATTACATCTAGTAGTGAGGACTGCAGGTCCTGGTTCCTTCAATTTTCACTGTTCAAAACAAACAGACAGAGTGATTTAAACTGGTGGAAACACTGAATAAAGCAGTTTCAGGTTACAAATCAATAATTCTCCAACGCTGTTTCGCTTGCTGGAGCCGGGCTGAGAGCCCTGCACCTGCCAGAGTCTGCTTACCTTTTTCTGAGCTAACTTAAGATTCAGGGGCCGGTTGCACAAAACAACTCAAGGTAAGGTTTTCTTTAAAGTCCTAGTTAAGGTTCCTCGTAATAAAATTGGTTGCACAATACACCCTGAAGTATTCTTCAAGTATTTAATCTGACTCTATATTAATTGCAACACGTCTGAGTTAATGGTGCTTTTGTCTTCTCTTCAGCTACCATTTCTTTTTTTCACTGGGAGCTGAATTATTTGCTGAGGTCTCTTCCTCTCCAAAACAAACTGACCAGGTGATCAAAACTGGTAAAAACACTTAAGTAAAGCAGTTTCACATTGTAAGTGTGTTTCTCCAACACTGTTTGGCCTGTCTGCATGAGCACCTGTCAATAAGGTAAGGTAAAGTCAAGGTAAAGGTAAATTCTAAGGTAAAGAAACCAAAGCTCTCTACACTAAAGAAAACATACTTATTTTATTGTATTCCATTTCTGCCAATAATCCCCTTAAATCCGACACACTAGAACTTTAAGTAAAAACTTGTACTTAACTTGAGTATTTTTCAATTTACACTTGTGCTTCTGCTCCACTTAATCTCAGAGGACAGAGAGGACAACGTAAAGTTTGAGCTCCAAGACCCTAAAATCCCCCTGCAGAGCTGAGAGGAGCCGCAGAGTTAGCAACCCCCTTCACATTAAATATTACTTTCGATCAATACCTCATATAAAAGTATTGATTGCTGCAGCTTTGAAGCATCTGTAAGTTTCGTTTTTGAGGGGAGATTGCGATCGCTCGGCTGTCTGAGAGGCATGACATGTAGATCATGATCACATCTTCGTCTCTTTCTCTGCTTGGACTTTAATTTCATATTAAATCAAGACTTTTCCCAGAGAAAGTTCTTCCTTGTCCTTGAAAGCACCCGATGCAACACCATCATGCTGCACCGACACCTTCCAGCATGATGATTTGTTAGATGCCCCCTACACTGCTTTTTGTCCCCTTCTCCTGTCACAGGCGGTTTAGAGATTTAAATAAATGAGCGTCCACATCTGTTATCCAGCTGTTTGCCGTGTTTGGAATACAAAAATCAACCTCTCCATCTCTGACCTAGAGAGAAGTTTATAACTCAGACTAAACACAAAAAAGCCCACGGATAAAAAAAACCCCAGGTACATGCTAAAAATAAGAGTGTTTGTGGAAATTAAATATTGTAGCAGGATAGCAGCTTGTTAAATGGCATAAGGCCAAAATAAAAGCACAGCATGTCTCTTCCTGTTAGAGCAGCGCGTCTTGTCTTTGCTGTTGGTTGTTTGCAGTTTGCAGCATCAAATATTAAAAGCATCACAAGTGTTGTTGGGCATAAAATGTTAAAGCGACATCATGTACTGCGGTCGTGTCGTGTTTAAAGTCAGAGATAAACACCACTGGTATGTATGACTTGTGCTGAGGCTGCCTGAAGTGTTTCTCTGGTTTGTCGTGTTGCGTTTAAGAGACGCAGCCTCAGTGGGAAACGGGATTTACTCCAATCTGGTGTCATGGTGCTGTCATTTACTCTCCTCTCAAGCTTTTATTTTGAAACTCTGTGCATCTGTGTACAGATGTTTTTTGCTTGGATGGATGCTGACAGCTGTTCTGATTTCGTGTGTGTGTGTGTGTACAGTACACCTTGGACCATCTGTGTCCTGATGTAGACAGCAGCAGGGCATGTGTACAGCTACAGGGTCAGTGTGTGTGTGTGTGTGTGTGAGGTAAAGTGATAAAGGAAGATTGATGGACTACGGCAGGACGAGTGTGCGCTGACCTCTGTTGACAGGGTGAAAAGGTCATGGAGATGAACCTCGTCAGGAAGGGAAAGACTGTGTGTGTGTGTGTGTGTGTGTGTGTTGGGCAGGGTTGCGAACATGAACAGGTATAGCCATTGACCTTGGGGGACCAATGACATCACTTCCTGTCTGCTTGCCGCAGTCTTTTCCTCTGGGGCGAGAGGTGGGACACATACACAGATATACAAACCTCTCCCTTAGTTCCTTATGTACGCACACACACACACAGACACACACAGGCACACAGACGCACACAGGCACACAGACACACCAACTTCCTGACCTCTGGCAGAAGTAGCTGAGTCAGCGGTGGCGGCCCTGCCCAGTGATATCTGCAGAATCTGCGTGTTATCAATCACTGTGATAAATAATCAGGGACTGTTTGTGGGTGTGTTTGGTGTCTGAATTTAAAGCTGCAGTCTGTGAAGTGACACACAGCCCATCCCAACAATCTGGAGCGGAGTGAGTGGAGTGTGTTGAGGTTACAGAGCAGGCTGAGTGGGACTGACTTCAGGTAAATTAAAGGTAAAACTTCACTGGAGAGATCAGTGTTCTCTGTAGTTTTGTTGCTGTGTGGAACATTTTCAGTATACCAACTCACACATTTTCATATCAGGGTGTTTAAGTAGGGAAAGGGGCTCGGGGTTTTGAGTGTCACTGGAAATCCAGTGTCAGCTCAAGGTCCATTTACTACCTTCTCCTAAACTTCTCATCTTCATCAACAGTCTGACCAGTTGTCATGGAGCTTGAGATTTTTTAACTCAACTGACCAAACTCCATCCATCCTTGAGCGATCACGTCCTTGGTGGTGTTTGTTTGAATAGGTGTCAACACAGCAATTACACTCAGGTGTGGTCCAAAACAATCGGACCAAGATCTTGTTGGGGAAATTGTCTCAGTCTGGTGACAAAGCTGCTCAGTTTTGGTAAGGTTTGGTGCGGGTGAGAACATAATCCAACCTTGATCCAACCCACCTGGAGGCTTGTGGCCAGTGTTTCGCCTTTCTATTCATATCATTGCTAAACAGGCATAGGCTGTGTGAGCAGTGCAGTCCAGTGAGCCTCACTTTCAAACTGTATTCTTTGCCTAAAGCGATAACTAGGGTGCTTTCACACCTAGAGTTGGGGCCTGTCCCAATACCCACACTTCCCCTAGAAATACCCACTTGCAGTTGGTTGTGCACGTTCCGTTTAGGCTAGCGGCGTCCCAAAACAGAACTGAGGTAGTGGAAGTGGTTTCCAACACTTAAAATTCCCTTGATTCCAAGGGAGCCTCGACACACACTTTCAGCAAAGTGGAAGATGAAATTTCCCAGAACACCTTGCGAAGTCAGCAACTTCAGCAAGTTTTCGAAAACAATTTGTTACTGTACAATCGGAATGTAGACTATACTAACGGATGGGTGGACTAGCGTAAACTCATCAGCAACTCGGTTGAACACAGCGTCAAAATATTTAATAATTGCCTAGAGTTGGTTCATGTTCTCACGGCAGCATTTACAAGCGGACCAGATCAAATGCCTTGTGAGAGAAAGCTGCTCTTGAACCGCACCAAAGTTCGTTTGTAACCAGACCAAGACCAGCTCTTCAAGAAGGTCTCAGTCCAGTTGTTTTGGTGCGCACCTGAGTTCAATTGCTGTGTTCACACCTGCCCAAACGAACCGCACTGAGGGGGCAAACAAACTTGAGTTTGATTGAACCGAACCATACAGGGCAGGTGTGATAGAACCAGCAACCCTCCAGTTTCCAAGCCAAGTTCCCAGGGACTGAAAAGTACAACTGTTCTCTGCGGACATTTGGTTAAGCTGTTTGGCTGACTGGTGACAATGTTATGTTCGGGTTGGAAATTTTATGGCTGACAAATGAACCTTACTGTCCAAGTTCAATAAATGTTGAACAGAAAATCTAAACTGTACATCTGCAACCTGATGAGCCGAATCACTGGCTTGGCACTAATAAAAACCACAAACAAAACTGACCATAGTTTACCGTCGTTATCGAGTCTCAATCCATCAAATTTTCCTCCAGGTCCGGCCTGTCGACTCAGAGTTTAAACTGTGCAGTGTAGGCAGTGAGAGTCTTATTTGCGATCATGTCATTCATTAATGGTAATCAAACCAGTGTCTCAGCATGAATGTGTTATTAATTTGTTGTTGTTAAATGCTCGACGCAGCACCTTCAAACAGTCTACACTCCTGCACAGCACAGAGTATCGTGAGTCGGGCTGCTGACCTCATTTTGACTTAAATGATGTGAGATTATAACTGAAGGAGAGTTTTAAGGGGATCTGAAGGGATTTTGTAGTTCGGTAGACAAGTACAAATTAAGATAAAGCTCATATTTGGGTCGGGGAGCTCAAATAACACAAAGTCAGATGCTCGTACACAGCCTGCGGTGCGCCTGCAGAAAGTGAATGACATCAAAGATTAGGAATCCTGCTTCGGGATACAGCTTTTTAAACTTGAAGGGTTGACTGTCTGAAATCATCCCCTGTCTCTCGTTAAGGTGGATTTTACAGCTGATTGAAGCTCAGCGGGATTTTTTAATGATTGTGACTCATGCATTGGCAGCACTGTACATTAGATCATTGAGGTTATGAGATATTCCAAACTATATTCCTGGCATATCAGCACATTTAAACAATCTGGATTTGTTTACTGTAACAGTATTTAAACTGCTATTTATTCAGGATTGTTATGCATATGTGAGAATACACAACAGCTTGCTTTGCAATTATATAGTTGCACTTTTTTAGTCTTGGGAGCAGCGAGTGCAGCTGCATCTATTAAGTTAGTGCCCTCGTGCTGTAAAGGCCTTGCTCAGTGGAGTGAAGTGTTGAGTTAGGGGTGAGCTTGTCTGAGACGTCCTCCAAGGCCCTGTTTACACCTGCTTTTAACATGTGTCTTGGGTTATCCGGTCACAAGTGGACAGCTCTGAGAAAGTCAGCTCACACCTGGCATTAAAATGTGTCTCCACATGCATCTCAAGTGACCACATGTGACTGAATCTCACTTCCCTGCTTTATGGTGCTTTTAACCAGCGGGAGGCAGCAATGCACTTCCCATGCCTAGTCTGCTGGAAATTAAAAGGAGAAGAAGAAGAAGTTAACTCGGGTATAGGTTGCATTTTCCAATACCTGATCCATCTATTTTGATGATATCAGGGCTGATATTCGATCCAGATATCTGATCGGTGCATCCCTAATATCTGGCAAATTAGCACCCCACGAATGGCGCTGTCATGTTACATACCTAATGTAAAATGATGCACTTGATGTAAAGTTACATACTTAACGTAAAGTTATGTGGCTAAGGTTTAGAAAAACAATCATAGGTGGGCATTGCCACCTTACATAATTAATTACGTG